>JASDQU010735730.1:94419-109491 GCA_032191745.1 Picea mariana | reverse complement strand
ATCTATACATAACAAATACATAGTTGTCAGATACTCTAGTACACATAAAAAATGATATATATAAAAAGAAATAAAAATTTAATAACTTTGAAAAACAAACATACCTATCTCTCCTCGTTCCTCTCTAGGAGGTAAGGGAATATCAAGATCCCTGGAGAATTCGATCCCGACATAAGGGTAGTCCTCCATAGCTAGAATCTGCCGAGACCACTAGTCAAAATATTTGTCATCAAAGGCCTCAATGGTCCTCCCTCCTCCATGTCGCGGCAACAACACTGCCCATCTGCATAATGCTAGAGATAAGGCCACATGCCCTCGTACCATCTCTCGTGGACTAAGACTGGGTACTCTCTCAAAGAAAAAGGAACGAAGGATGGTCCCAAACCTGAAGTTTCTGTGTTCCCGCACACGACACTCTGTCAGTTGTCTCTTCATGCATGTCATCATGGTTGTGATCCATTCAAAAACTTGTGCATTTAAGCGTTGAACCACACAATGCATGTGTGCCTGAGAAGCCTGATGTAGAGCCGCAGATCCAGTGATCCGCCCAATGAGTAGAACTATCACTTTCAGTGATAGGTTGTTGATCTTGTGTATGGGCACCTGAGAACCTACTTTCTTAGTACCAGCCTCGCAATGGATTCCAATCAACTCCTCAATGTTTTGAGGCTCGGGGGGAAAAGTACACAAGTTGACTAGATCACCTCTCCTCGAGAGACCGATCAGGAAGTAAATGTCTTCATTCGTTGGAGTCAACGACTGCCCCTTGAGCATAAATTCCTCAACTTCAAGATGCCAGTAGTCTATCAAAGCATTCAGCAACCTGGGTTGTGCCCTCATGAATGGACATTGGAAAAAATTGTACAACCCACATTGTGATAATACTGTGACAACATCGGGGTCTTCTGAGACCAAAAAATCAATGTCCTCATGCTCCCTCTCTCTCCAATAAACATACATCTTGCAAAATGACAAAGTCATGGGGAGTTAACTCTTTCTTTTTATTTTTCCACTTATTGAAGGGTGTACACGTGTTGTAGTAGACACAATGTCATATGCACACATGCAACTTTTCCTATGCATGAGGGCATACACGTGCTGTCCTAGGACAACCCTATTATAACCCTAATTTTCACCCGACATGCTTACCTACAATCAGGCCATCTCATATTCCTTCTTAGCCAAGCCACTTTTGAACAACTCTTCTTAAAAACACCCTTTTTATATGCACACATGCCCTGCTTCACTATGGCATGTGTGTACACTCTATCTGACCCACTACAACACATGTGTACATGCTAGCTAACTCACTACAGCCCGTGTGTACCTACAAAATCAAAAAAAATGGAAATTTGCTGACGGAACACACAGTTTTGGGTAAGTTAACTAAACCTTTCGACCATGCATAGCCAGTCACTCGACCAAATACCTATCCCTTTCTGGCCTATAAAAGAAGGGGTAGGGGCCCCATTTGAAAGGAGGAAAATCATAGCAAAGAAACTATACCCGATTTAGTAGTCCCCTTTCCCCAACCTTTTGAAACTATCGTGTGAAGAGAAGCATATAGAGAAGCAGTTGGAGCACAGTTGAAGAGGAGGCCAGGACTAGATTCGAGGAGCAGTGGTCGATCTCACTATTGTAAGGTTACTCTTGTGAGATTAATAAAATAAACATTTTTCCCGTCCCGCCATATGAGATTGTCAATATTTAAATTTGATTATATTTTGATAGAATCTCTAACACATTAGTTTATATATCATATGCATGTGGAGTTATTTGTTTGTCTTTTATGAATGCAGGTCAGCATTGGGAGGAGAGTTGCAGTCAAGGAGAGACCAAACGTTAAAGGGATTGACATCAAACACGGAAACTAAGGTACAATAACTTGATCTCTTTAACCTTGTATTTGCATATGAATAATGGGGTTTATGATTAGGATGTTGGTAAGAAGTAGGAGACTTTAGGTCATTTCTACATGCATGATAAAACTCTTAATGCTAGTCCATAGGATGGATTTCCCACCCACAACAGAATTGGCAACCGTATTGGGGACTCTCTAGGGTTTTTTGGGGGTACTTTTTTGGTATTTTTAAATTGGTTTCATTACCTTTTTTCTGAGTTTCTGCAAAAGTCTGAGCTAGTAAGGATTCTGATCTTCCATACTAGTATTCCCTGCTTTCTTTGCTCGACTGCATTTTCTTTTCGGGAAGTCACATAGATACACGCAACCTGTATAAGGCTTGGAGGCGTGTACACATGCCCTACCTTCACACAGCACGTGTGCACAGGCTATCTGATGAAGTGTCAGTCGCGTGTTTGAGTTCAGAATTTTTTTTTTTAGAAAGGCAGTTATCCTATTCCCTATTAGAAGTGATCCTTCTCAGGGGTTTTCTGAATCTCATTCTGGTATCTGTTTTTGCATTTTGTAGCTTAGGTAATACCTCATATTGGCTTTGGTCTATGAAAATTTTCCTTGAATTGTTTTTTCTTTTTCTGTCAAAGTAACTTTCTGAGTCTTCAAGAGACTCTGGTTCTCAATACCAGTAGTCTCTGCCAGTGTTTGATTGCCTTTTTTTCATTTTTGAAGAATTTCAGAGGTACACGCGACATTTATAAGGCCTGCATTCATGTACACATGCCCTAATCTTACACATCTCGCGTGCACATGATGGCTGTTGAACTGTCAATAACGTGCCTGTTGAGGAAAAATTTGTTTAAGGAGAGGCAATCATCCTCTTCCTTATCAAGAATTATACCTCTCATGGATTTTCTTGATTTAGTCATTGGTCTCTGTCATATCAGTTGGCAACTTAGGTCTGATTACAACAATAGATTTATTTTTCATTAAAAAAATTTCCTCAAATTTTTCTTTCATAGGGTTTTTAGACAAGTGTGAGAGTCTGCTTTCACCAGCTTGTGTGTTATTTTCAGTGACTCTTTGTGATCTGTGCTCAGGACATAATTTTTCTTGGTCTTTAACTTGTCGTCATTTTTCCTTTTTGCTTTGTGAGCATTAAATAAATAAAAATTCACTTCTTTGTGTGATTGAGTAATTTATTGTCTGCATTAATAACCAGGAAAAGTTTTTCTTTCATAAGTTCTTGGTTGTTTACTTAGGAAAATAAGTAGCTCAATGCTCATAGTCGAGAGAAATCCTATTTTAAGTTTTGTTGTTCAAAGATCTTAGAAAAAAAAAAATAGTTTGAAAAGTTAGTTAAAAAATTTAAAAAGCGAATTTGAATTTGTCAAGAATAAGTTATTTTGTTTCCAAGCTTTATGTTTGTCTTTTCTTTCATCTCTAAAAACATCACTAGTTTCACTTTCATAACCTGTGACTTAAGACAAACCATAAAAACTTAACGATTAATTAAAAACAACTAGAATTTATGTTTGTAGGGTCCATCAACTAGTCTAGGCTAGAGCCTTGATTTAGGTTGGAGAGGAAACTCTTCAAGGCTGCAAAACATACATAAGAGTCTGTGCTCGGGAGTGTTAAAAGTCTAGTATCATGAAAGTTATCCGGGACCCCCCTCTAACATAGGGGCTAAATATGAGGTCGCATGTCGAAAGGTAGTGGAGATAACCCCTCCAAAGTCAGACCAAGTGTAGTGGGGAACGCATATAGAGGGCTTGTCTTGGGATTTTGTCGATAGCATTTGCCATGGAGCTTCGTGGGTCTCGAATCTATTCGAGGTCCTTAGTTTTCTTCCAAACCACTTGATTTTGATACCCTTGACAGTTTTTGAGCTTGATACCCTTCTCATTGCGGTCCACCCAATTGTCGACGGTACCCGCATGGTGACTGTTCACGCGTTGGCAACCTAGTTGCCATTATTTTAGGGAATTACACAGGTGACTGCGGGGGTATACCATAGTACCTAGGACAGAAATCAGGCCACTATTTGCAAAGTATACCTAGAGGGTGCTTTCGTATTCAAGTTGCACTTGCACTGGTAAGTTTCTCTAGTGTTGGTTGTTGTAACTATTCTTAAAACTAGTTTAGTGATTGATTGTTTTATCTCGTAGGGACTTTTTCTAGTGTGTGTTATTTTTTGAACGAATAGAAAGACCTGGTGTGTCTTTGATATTCTCACACAGTGGAGGATCATGAGCTCTGCCGGTCATGAAGGCTTCTTGGCCTACCACCGGTTACACTAGAGCAACCCCCGCCACCGCTAAAGAGAAAACTAGACCAACAAGGGTTTTTTGAAGCGACCGGGTCACAGGAAACTGTGCCTGACCAACATCCGAAGGAACCAACCTTTTCAGACCTTGGAGCGGAATCTCTTGGTCCATCCAAAACTCTAACCACTAATCTTTAGGTGCCCACCATTGTATAGATTTATCATTACGAGCGCCAGACAGTATCACACGTAGCAATGGAAACAAATGGTGCTACTTCTTCAGGCAATGCTCCTATTCCCACTACAGTTGTCACCACAGGGAGTGTTCCACCTCCTAACCCACCATCGTCGGTCCAAGCCACCATAGTCTCGACTACCTCTACCTCTAGCAGTGGTCTGATCCTGTCTTTGGCGGCGGCCACTGCTCCTTTCACACAGAGTGTGACAGGCCCTCCATTCTCATACAAGGTGCCTAGCTCAGGTACAAGCCCTATACTTACCTACTCCACTTTACAGAATTTAGGTCTGGGGGCAGGGAGCTCTAACGCTCCTCTGCAAGGACCCTTGGGGGGCACTTCATCTCCCTTTAACACTTTCCCTTACAGAGGAGGTGATATACCTCCTTCGTTCCCTTCACTCAGCAGTGCCCACCAGCATTCTGTCGGGCCGAACACAAACCATAGTTCATTTGGAGCAGGGAGTCAAGGACCAACTTCTCATAATATGTCGATAGGTTCGACACCATTTTATTTGTTTGGTGAATTTGGTAACAACGCTTTCGCATCATCGAATTTCCTGACCAGGGGCAACCCTAGTTACGGACAACCTGATCCTATGCTGGGTACTATTCCTGCATAGGGGGCAAACCTAGGAACTTCTTCCACACCAGGACCTTGGAATTATTGGTAGGGATTAGTTCCCTCATCAGGAATGTTAATCGGGGGAAACTCCTTTCACAACCAGTGGAGCCCCGGGCAAGGTGCAGGACCTATGCCCATGGGATTGGCATGGGGCAACCCTTCCCAAAGTCCTCTGAATGTAATGCACTCCAAACCATCTACATCCTATTTTAGGAATCAGCTGATGATGTCTCCTCAAATGCAAAATCCATATGCTGGTCATGGCCATGGATTTTACCAGAACCCTGGCCAACAACCCAACTTTTTCTGGCAACCTGGTGCTAGTCAAACTCCAGGCCCCTTTTTCCATGGTTATCACCAACAACCCAAGCTACCTTTCCTGGAAAACTTGCATTTTCTAGACTTAACAAGGTTGTTGAATGACCCTATCTTTCACGATCTGCATTGGCCCCCTATGCCGACGAAGTTTCCTTCAGACATACCAAAGTTCGAAGCAAGCCTAACGAAGATCTAGGAGATCATGTGACTACCTTTCATCTTTGGTTCTCATCTAATTCATTGAAAGATGACTCCGTACAATTGTGATTGTTTCAACACACTTTCATTGGGAGTGCTGCGAAATGGTATATTGAGCTCGACCGCTCAAGATACTCTTCCTTCGACGAATTCGCAATGGATTTCCTAAACCATTTCCAATTACCTATGAGATACGATGTCGGCACAGAATTGTTGGCCAATTTCGAACAGACAAAAGTGGACCATATCTTTGATCACATCTGAGAATGGAGATGCCAGAAGAGTTTGATTAAGGTGCCAGTCTCACCAGCATTCCTTCTTGAGTGGTTCCTTAAGTCTGTGGTCCCACAGTTATCCAAAGACATCGCAACATCGGGAGTGTTTTCCAAAGAAGATGCAATCATGAGAGCTCAACAGCTTGAGATAATTTATTCTCAGTCTGGTCTACTATACAAAATCTTGTTAGATGCGCCACGATCCATACTTGATAAAACTAGATAGAGGGTTGGACCACATGTTGATGGTATTTTTGGTTCAACACAAACAAATCCCGTTGAACAACTAACAAAACAATTGCATCAATTGTCTATACAACACACAGCGGCCAACCAGACTACTGTTTCGGCTGCTCCCCCTACCCAAACGTCGGATGTACACAGTGTGCAATCGAAAAATTCAAAGGCCACTTAACAACCTGATGGAAAGAATAAACAACGTAAGAGGGGTAAGGGATAAGAAACCCACTAATAATTCTGGTAGGGGAAACACTGAGAAAAGGAAGGTGAAGTATCCATGTAACCTGTGCACGGAAGACCACCCGACTCACCAGTGCCCTCGACTTCCAGGGGCCCAAAATTTATTGTCAAAGCAACAACCTATTGTGTTAATGAACCCATTTCAACATGGGCTAAATCTAACACAACCCTCTACAAGCACGGAAGGGGGAAGTTAAAGACCCCCTCCGTCTTCGAGCAATCCTGCATCTGCGAATGTGTATATGATGAAAGGTGATTCCTATATATTGACTAGAGCACATGAATACATCAAGACAAGCACCTCTGATAAAGGTAAAGAAGCTGAAATCTCATCTCTTCCTCTCTAGATCGAGAAGACGTTGGGTGAAAAAATGACACGTATCCCAAAAGGTGTGTTCAAGAAATCTTCTCACAACCCAAACGCAAGGGCTGCCCAGAACTACTCTATGGTGGAGGATTTGTCTCAAACCCCTTGTGCGATGTCTGCTTTGGAGGTCCTCCAAAGCTACCCTTCCCAGAGAAAGGCTTTGTTAGCCGCTTTAGGATCCACTGAGACTTGTAATCTAGGTACGACCATGCTTGATACGACCGACTTAAAACCTCATCTCCCTTACCACGTAGTGTTCTAGATAATAGTGGCTTGTACCATGAAAACTTTTACTCGAAACATTTTCCGCACAGTGGTTGATGAGGGCGCCTCAACATGCATAATTTCTTTGGCATGTTGGAAGGCCATTGGCCAGCCCACTTTATCTCCGTCACCGACTCTTCTTACCGCTGTCAATGGTCATTCATTCTGACCACATGGCATCATCCCTTATTTTCTCGTGTAGTAGGAGGGAAGACCATGTGTGTCGAGGTTGAAGTGGTCGATGCATCTCTCGACTACAACCTCTTTTTAGGCAAGAGTTGGACCTATGCCATCTAAGCAGTGGTCTCTACAATTTTCCAGATCTTGTTGTTTCCACACGAGGGTCGAATCGTGACCATTGATCAATTGTCTTTCTCCCATCCGGACCCTTCATTGGCGGCATTCGTGGTCCCAATTATTGATAAAACTAAACCCTTCATCGTCAACATAGGGGTTGGTTTGTGCCCACCTTTGATGGGTACTTTCGATTACCTACCTCCTTAAGGCGATGTTAAGTTCATATCAGACCACCATAAGGTTGAGATTTTCCAAATTTCGTCATTTCACACAACTTACTTTAATGGTCTGTGGATTCTTCCTTCCCCATCAGCTATGATGGAAAGGACAGGGCACCATGGTATGTCCATGCCCTTGTCCACGGCAGAAGTGGTGTACTCTTTAGTCCAGCAATCTTCTGTCGACCCCAATTCGACTCCCATGCAAGATTTAGATCCGATTCTAGAGCCTATTTGGGCTCAAGGTTCCCTCGCTGATATAGATTCTTTAGACTTAGTCTTGCCCTTCGACGAAGCAATCATTGAAGCAATGACTAGTCCAAACAAACCCTAGGACAATCTCCATCATAGATCTTACTTTCTCCCAGAGTTAAGCAGAATTGAAGCAGGGGAATTCACTTCGACTATGACTGGAGATAGGTCTTGTCCTATCAATCCTTTGGCTACACATGTTTTTTATGCCGAGGGTAATATGGAAACCATTACTGAAACTATAACTATTAATATCTCCATAACCCCTGGTGTTGTGGAGAATGTTTTCGTCGGAGCTGACTTCTCCCACAAAGAGATTCGAATCTACACGGATTTATTTAAGGAATTCTGCGATGTTTTTTCTTGGTATTATGAGGAAATGCCAGGCATTGATCCAAAAAATGTTGAACATGAAATATCAACTTATCTTGACGCTAATCTGGTCTAGCAGAAACTTCATTCAGTTAATCCTAGGAAAGTCCCAGCTATTAAGGTTGAAGTAGAGAAACTGCCCAAAGCAGGTTTTATCTACCCTGTCCATTTGACTCAATGGGTGTCAAACCTTGTTCCAGTAAAAACAAAACAGGGTACGATTCATGTATGTATAGATTTTTGTGATTTGAACAAGGCCTGTCCAAAAGATAACTTTCCCACACCATTTATTGACTAGATAGTTGATGAATGTGCAGGTTGCGAGGCCTTTTATTTCATGGATGGTTTCTCGGGATACAATTAGATACAGATCAAACCCGAAGACCAACAGAAAACAACCTTCATCTGTCCGTGGGGTACATTCGCTTATCGTAAGATGCCTTTTGGTCTAAAAAATACTGGAGCTACTTTTCAGCGAGCCATGTCTTTTGCTTTCCATGATCTAAAACATATCGTCAAGGCCTACCTAGATGATTTATCATCATGATCTTGTAAGAGAACTGATCATCCCACACACCTCCAACTTATCTTTGAGCTTCCAGATTTGCTTGAATCCTAACAAGTGCAATTTTTGCGTAACATTAGGTCGTCTGTTAGGTTTTATAGTTTTAACAATAGGGATCATGGTCGATCCTCTCAAAGTTGAGGCAATAGTTCAATTGCCTCCACAGCACAAAATCCTTCAGCTTCAGAGCTTACAGGATAAAGTGAAATTCTTACGGTGTTTCATCACAAACTATGTCGATATCACAAAGGGATTTATGTGTTTACTGAAGAAGGATGTTCCTTTTCATTGGGACGAAGCTGCTCAATGGTCGTTCGAAGCGTTGAAACGTGCCCTCACAACTGCCCCTCTGCTTCGGCCACCCAATTATAACAAAGATTTCTTATTATACTTGGCTGCAGCAAAGTTGACCATTGGTATGGTCTTAGTTCAAGAGGATGATTTTCTCTCAGAATATGTGATTTATTACCTGAGTTGAGGCCTGGTTGGACCGGAACTCAATTATTCCCACATTGAAAAACTGGCGTTGGCAGTTGTTCATGCTGTCCAACGGTTCTTTCATTATATCTTTTTCCACAAGACCACCGTCATTGCCATTGTGAATCCATTTCAATACGTGTTCACATGATGGGTAATCGACGGAAAGATCAGTAGATGGATAGTTGTCCTTCAGGAATTTGACTTAGATTTTGTTTCGACGAAATCCAAAAAGTCATTGGTCTTTGCGGAACTCATTTCGGAACTTCTGATCAAGTCAAGTGATGTTATGCCTGAAGAATTGCCTATTCAAGGAGACATGTTTTTTATCGTATCTTTAGACCCTTGGTATGGAGATACACTAGTTTATCTCCAGACTTTGAAGTGCCCCGCCTCTGCTTCTCATGACGAGTGTCGCTGAATATGCCATCAAGCTAAGAACTATCTCATACTCAAGGACACTTTGTATCATCGAGGTGTAGATTGCATACTTCGTCGGTGCCTCACTCATGAAGAAGCAGAAATCGTGTTTAACAATTTCCACACTGGAGCATGTGGTGGTCATTTGTCTAGGTTGGAAACAACCCAAAAGATTTTACGAGCCAGTTACTTCTGGCCGACACTAATCAAAGATTGTATTGAATCAATCAAGAAGTGCCACCCATGTCAAATATTCTCATGGAAGATGAGGGCACACCCCACTCCCATGTTTCCCGTCATCACCATTGGCCCCTTCACTAAGTGGGGGATTGATTACACTACCTACAACCCCCCTTGAGCAAGGGGGCACTGTTATATCATCGTAGTTGTAGACTACTTCATGAAGTGGGTCAAAGCTATGCCAACATTCAAAGATGATGGAGAGACTGCAACTCTCTTTTTGTTCAACCAGATAATAGCAAGGTTTAGCGCCCCGAGAGAGATTATCAGTGACCATGGCAGTCACTTTCAAAACACAATGATGACCGAGTTAACATCAAATCTTGGGTTGAGGCAAGAACATTTGTCACATTACTACCCACAAGAGAATGGTCAGGTGGAAGCTGTCAATAAATCTCTTAAAACCATCCTACATCGAACGATCAATTCGGCCAAGTCAAATTGGCATTTGATGTTATACTCAACATCATGGGCTTACCGAACATTTGTTAAGACTGCAACTGGTTTCTCACCTTTTCAACTTGTTTACGAGCTAGAAGCAGTCTTACCTATAGAATGCCAAATCCCGTCTCTAAAGTTGGCAGTATAGTTATTTCCAGACACTTCACCACTTGAAGAACATTTATTATACCTCGAGCAGTTCAATGAAAAGTGTCATGATGCGGCCTTTGCCAACGAGCCTCACAAACAAAAATTCAAGTGTCAGTATGATCAGTCCGTTTATCCTCGGATTTTCTCTGAAGGCGACCTTGTCCTGGTCTATGACCAAGATAAGGAATCCCTAGGGGCAGGCAAATTCAAACCCATGTGGTTCGGACCTTTCATCATAAAAGAGGTTCTAAAAAAGGATGCTTATCATCTGGTAGACTTTGAGGGAAATGCTTTGGTAGAGTCTCGAAATGGGCTCTACCTCAAGAAGTATTACTCATAGGTAGGTCACCTTGGGTAACTTTTTGTAACATATGTATAGTTCATATACATCTGCGTTTTTTAGTTTTTGTCTTTTGGTTTTGGAGACGTGTGGTTTTTAATGTCATATTTTTCACTGTGGCAGATGTCAAGTGAATCAGAGGTGTTCGTTGGGTTTGCGGTTGGCGCTAGCCGACACACTCAGAGGCTTGCTTCCGTGACTTGGGTGATTTTCACACCTCAAGGCCATCTATTATCTTCAGGAGGTATCTGTTTAGGTGATACCAAAAACAATGTCGCCAAATACAATGCAGTTTTAGAGTTGCTTCATGATGCTTTGTCGCAGGGTATCTCTCACCTCCGAGTATATTTAGACACCCAGTTGGTTGTGTCTCAGTTAAATGGAGCTTACTGCATTTATGATCCTACTTTACATCAACGGTTCCTTAGGGTACGTCTCTTAGAACAAATCTTTGATTACATTATGTATATCCATGTTCCTAGGAGATTGAATCAAGTTACAGACGCCCTAGCTAATCATGTATTAGATTGGCATATTGCACACATGTAAAGAAAAATACACACACACACACATGTAAATACATTCGTAAAATAGATGTAGTCCATGAACGCATAAAAAGACATAAAAATCCATATAAGATAAAACATATCGGAGTACATGTACATGGGTGGACGCAAGCACCTCAAAAATACGTCAAGTAAAGAGTCACACCCTCAAAAAATATACAAGAAGTTCCCTCGGCACGTAAGAATTCTAGCCTAACTATGGATGGGTCCTATTGGCCCTGTTATAATGGTCAACGGTGTTTTTCAAACGCTGAAAAAGATGGACCCACGTCCATGGTACCCCCACTACATGAGGCTGCATAGATGGCGGCAGATCCTTGATCTCCGCCATGGGGATGGTGCGAGTGAGCGAGGTAAAGTTTCGCTCTACTCGTCTCAACACTCTCTCAGTCTCACTGGCTAGAAGTCCTCCTGCTGCTACTGGTCCATCAGTTGTGGCTGGTGTGGCCTCTGGTCAAGGACGTCGCCTATTTCTCGTATAGTCTGTTGGTCGAACTGGCCCCACATCCACACATAATAGATACATATCTGTCAAATACTCTGGTATATAAAAAAAAATGATATATATGAAAACACCATAAAAAATTAAATAAATTTAAAGAGAAAAAACAAACTTACCCATCTCTCCTCTCTCCTCGTCGGGAGGTACTGGTATCTCAGGATCTCTAGAGAAGTCAATCTCGGCATAGGGGTAATCCTCTATGACCAGGATCTATCGTGCCCACCAAGAAAAAAACTTGTCGTCAAAGGCCTCAATGGTCCTTCCCCCCCACTGTCACGGCAACAATGCCACCCATCTGCATAACGCGGGGCTAGAGGCCTGGTTCCCTTGTATCACCTCTCTAGGACTAAAACTGGGCACTCTTGAAGAAGAAGAAAGCACAAAGAATCGTCCCAAATCTGAAGTTCCTCTGATTCTGCATTCAGCACTCTGTGATATGCCTCTTCATATAATCCAGTAATGTGGTGCTCCAGTCAAAGAACTGTGCATTTAAGCACTGAACTACACAATTCATGTGTGCACGGGAAGCCTGATGCAAAGACACAGACCCAGTAATCCATCCAATAAGCAACACTATCACTTTCAGTGATAGGTTTGAAATCTTGCTTATTGGCACCTGTGAGCTCGTCCTGTCTGTGTCGGCTTCACAATGGAGTCCAATCAACTCCGATATGTTGTGAGGCCTAGAGAGAAAAGTACAAAAATTGACTCGTTCCCCTCTCCTGGAGAGGCCAGTCATAAATTATATATCCTCTGTCATTGGAGCCAGCGACTGCCCCTCTAGCATAAAGGCCTCTACGTCGGGATGCCAATAATCAACCAAGGCATTCAGTAGCCTAGGTTGTGCCCGCATAAAAGGACAATGAAAAAACTTTAAAAAAACACATTGCAATAATGCAGTAACAGCACCAGGGTCCTAATGGACCAACACATCAATATCCCCATTCTCTCTTTCTCTCCAGTGAACATACATCCTACAAATAGACAAAGTTCAGGAGGGTCAACTTTTATTTTTTTTATTTTTTTACACTAAATGGAAGCTCCACGCAGGTTGTAGTGCTCACAATCGTGTGTACACTCAAGCTGTCATAAGGCAGACCGCGTGTACACTCGGGCTATCATAGGACAGCCCACGTGGACGTAGGGCCAACCTTTTAAAGGTCGACGCCCCTCCAAACAATGAAATGAAATGCATAAAAAAATAATTAAATTGCAAGAGGGGGTAGTAAGTACTTACTTGGTCCAATCGAAAGCTCGTTCTGTCCACTGAACCTCCCAGAATCAACCCTCTTGACGAAGGGGTGTTTTTGGCTCCACAGTCAATTTCACAGTTAACAATGGTGATAATGAGCTGCCAGCTTCTATTTATAGACTTTTTGGGCTCTTTTTGTCATTTTTTAGACCCTTTGTCATTTTTTCTAAACTAAAAATCATTTAGTATGGTTCAGGAGTTTTCTTTGGATTGTCATGAGAAGTGTTACTTTGGGTATTGGGAAACTTTTTGGAGATTTGGGTCATTTTGAAGGTCCTTTGGTAAAAATTAATTTTTCCAACTCGTTGCATTTAAGTTAGGATTCCACCTCCACTTCCTGCATATGATTGTCTTTTTTCTTTTCCATAGAGTCAATCCCACTGAGTTGCGACACGAAACCATCATTAATACTTTAGAAGTGTCGTAATTTAGTGGTACAACTTACCTTAACATGGATGCCCTAGGTAGATCCTGGTTGCATTTTGGTGTCCATACCGTCACTAACGACTATAGGCTCGGGAGTCCTTATTAGTTTTTCCTGATTACGAGTTTGAGCCTCATTTTCATGATTCCTTATCACTCTTGACCTCACCCTCGGGACTCCTAAAACATAACGGGTATTCTTTTAAACCCTTTTCAGACCCTCTAAACATGAAAATATTTTTGAGCGATCTTGTTGAACTTCACACTCGCTAAACTGAAATTTGAAGTCACGTCCATCCGACGGTAGTTTACCCCTTTTTCGGTCTGTATGGTCAATTGTACGAACAAAGGTACACTCTAGGAGCCTCGGTTCTCTAGAAGATTATTCTCAAGTATAGTTTTAATAATTTTTGGGCCTGAGGAACTAAATCTACGAAAAAGATACCCCCACGGAGTCCATATTTAAGCTCTTTTCAAACTCCCTAAAATTGAAAATATCATTGAGTGACCTTATTCTTTCACACTCGTTAAAATGGTCCAGAAGAACATTCCTGACGGAGTCCACAGTTAAGCTTTTTTCAGACTCCTTAAAAATGAAAACATTGTCGAGTGATCTTGTCTTTATCACACTCATTAAAATGGTTTTGAATAGATGTCTTTTCGGTGCTAATTTATCCCTTTTTCAAACCGACTAGACTACCTTTGAAAAAGGTACCCCAGTGAAGTCTCATTTTACATTTTTTCAGACTCTCTAAAAATGAAAAAAACGTCGAGCTTACCTTCTCTGGGCTCGTTAAACTTACATTGAAAGACGTTATCATTGTGTCTCGTTAACCACATTTTCATTATTGCATCATTGGCCTAATGTCGGCTCCATGTTGCTCTCAACTGAACCATCTAAAGCATGCCTTATAACGCAAGCCTTGTAGCACTTTGCCTTTGCGTCTTGACACCTTGACCCCTGGAGGGATTTTTTCAAGTGTCCTTGCTTTGAACATCGGTCTTGTCCTTGTGCCTAGAACTAGTATGTTTGCGACACTCATTCCTCCTTTGTAACGTAGCATTATTTTATTCTTTTTCCAAAATTATCGAAAAAGACAAAAAAGTCAAATATACCCCAAAAAGAGGAAGGGAAAAGTATTTTATTTTTATTGGTAGCACAATGAGTCGCCCCTGGACAAAGCACATCCTTCCGTTTGTTCGCCAAGATCTGGGATTCAATATGACCTTAGGAAGTTGTTCTCGCTACATAGAGTTGTGTCCTCCTCCGTTTGGTTATTCTTCCAAACACGTGGAGAGTTTGTGCTACCTCATGCATCGTGAACTTGTGTCAATGCCATGCTGCCTGAGCCTCATCATTTGTCATGCTATTGTCCAAGGAAAGTTTTTACCATGCCTGAGTCGGCCCCTCTGCAATTTCTCTCTTGCCCTCATGCCCGGCCATCCCAAAATTCCAATCAATTCTTTGTTCGAAATCAATGAAGCTTTCAGTCTGATCATCAAGATCCTCTAGTCCATGCCCGACGAGCCGTCAAAGACCTCTGGGTAGTGAATTCGTACACTCATATTACACTCCTACCCAAGTTTTGAATATTTTGAAGTTGTTGCTCAATCTCTGAAGACCTCATCTCTAGCCATCATGCCTTATCAACTTCTAGAAGATGGATACTA
>JASDQU010735730.1:1724-23810 GCA_032191745.1 Picea mariana | reverse complement strand
CAACTCTTTCAGGATATGCCCCCTATACCCCTCATTATAACCAATTGTTTCATCCTTCACTAGTTTCTCTTCCAGTGACTTCAAACCCCACTGTTGAGTACTATTGGAAGGTCCAGTGCTATTTGAGAGGAAGGATGTTACGTCTTCTAGGACACGAGCATTTTCTTTATTTTGATTCCCCCACACGGACAAAACCCACTTACTCACATATATATGCTTCTTTATCATTTTATGTATGATACACATCTGCTTACAGTTTGATTTGGATATATATATTGCGTAAAGATTCAATGCAAAGGCTCTTGTTTCTATATTATTCTCACCACTTTTTGCACACATTCACACAGCTAGTCTGACATCATAGGGGAACCAAAGAACCCCCATCATTCACGACGCTTTCTCAACCTCCCTCCTATCTTAGGGGGAGTATCTGGTCGTGCTTTCTCATCGAAACCTCCTTCACACACTCCTGTGAGTGCTACTATTTTAGGATCAACTTTACTTGGTTCTACATTACTTGGGTCAACTTCCCAAGGTCATCCGTTCACTCACTCTCCTTTACATGGAATAAGGGGACCCACTTCCTCTCAAGGAGGGAGCACCAACCCACCTAGCCCCCCTCAAGGGTCAAGTTCACAAAACACTATGGCCGGAGCTAATCCTCCCCCCCCATTGCAAATGCCATATTTGGCTTGTCTCAACATACCGGATCTCACCAAACTTACCAATGATCCTATATTGCATGATCCTACATGGCCTGCAATACCCACCAAACTACCTTCAGACATACCAAAGTTTGATGGAAAGGCAGGTGATGACCCTGCCAACCATGTCATGACCTTTCATATATGGTGCTCCTCCAACAACATTATGGATGATTCCATCAAACTGCAATTATTTCAATGCACACTCACTGGCCCATCGGCAAAATGGTATATCGAAGAAAAATTGGGATCCCACGCCACTTTTGAGTCATTGGCCAAATCATTCTTGACCTTCTTCCAATTACCCATCTGACATGACAATGGTCTCAAACTACTGTCTAACTTCAAACAAACCTCAACCACACACATCGCTGACCACATTCACGAGTGGCGTAGGTGACGTAGTTTGTGCAAAGCAGAAACCACCAAGCAACAATGTATCGAATGGTTTCTTAGATCCCTTGTCTCTCTTCTCGGTAAGGATGTAGCTTCCAACTTCCCCCAATCTGAAGAGAAAGCCATCAGAAAGGCCCAATAGTATGACCTCATCTATGCACAGTCAGGATACTTATACACAGTACTTCCTGATCTTCCAAAACCTATGCCATTTGGCCAAAACAAACCTGGGATGTCTCACTCAACAAACAGACTGATCGGTGCCACCACACACCATGGTCCACAACCCCAACCACCACCGATGTATGGCACACCTCAATACCCAACGACATATGGGGGCACTTCTTATTACCCCCCACCCCCTTATCAACAACCATACCCTGTTGCTATACCTCCACCTATCAGTGGACCACTGCCGGCACCTCCCATGCATCCACCGCTTCCAACAACCAGTGGTACTCCCTCAACATCAGTTTATAGTACTAGTGAAAGCACTATGCCTTCCTATGTACCTTATGGATTGATACCACCACAAAATCCATACTTCCCATTTTCCGGTCCTCCACAACCCATGGCTCCCCCACATCCTCATGCGGGGGTAAATTTTGTTCAACCCTCTGCTGCTCAACAATACCAAAGTTTTGAATAGTTGAATACAACCAACCCAACTCATTCATCGAACAATGCCAAGAAGAAAGGATGGAATAGGAATAACAACAACCCAGGTCAAGGCGGGAATCAACCCCCACAGAACCAACCCACTGGGGGCAACCAAAACTAAGGGAACTAAAACCCCCAAGGGGGAAATAATAATAAATGCCAAGGGAGAAATAATGTTAAAACCATCTTCCCTTGTGCTCTTTGTGGTGAGTTCATCCATTACACTCATCATTGCCCCTGGATCACTGATTTCAAACGGTTGAAAGACTCTGGTAGTATTCCCCATTCTCCTGCACAACCTGCCTCTCAACAGGCACCACAACAATACGTGCAACAACTCCCTCCCGTCGTGCTGCAAAATCCTATTCCACATCAAGGTGTGATGAACACCCAACAGGACACACAACATCCCCCACCTTAGGTGGGACAATACCTCAACCCCAAAAATCCAGCGAAGCATACAATTATCCTCACCGGTGAGAAAGAAATCCTTCTGCAAACGCGTAGTCGTCAATATAATACACCCACTGAGTCTACTCCCATCTCTCCAGAGACAAACCCTACACCGACGGGACCCCCATTGGTGATCCGTCGCCCTTCCACCGAATCACTGCTACGCATCCCTCACATCCCATTGCGTAGGAATGTCCACAACTCACAGGCTAGGGCAGCTCATAACTACAGTTTGGTAGACGACTTAGCAGAGTCCCCGACTGCCATGTCAGTCTTGGAAGTCCTTCAGACTTGTCCTACTCATAGGAAATCATTACTGTCCGCCTTGGGGGCAGTCGACCCTATAGATACCCGACTCATCACCTTTGATCTTGACAGCGGAGAACCTCATCTTCCCGCCTTGATCTCTTTTCAAATACTAATAAAAATACGGAACATCACAGTTCATCAGTGTATCATCGATGAAGGTGAATCTACATGCATCATGTCCAAAATAGTATGGAAAAAACTTGGTTCCCTGGAACTCATACCCTCTGCCATCACATTACAAGCTTATGACGGACGACCATCCTCTCCTGAAGGGCTCTTCCAAAATGTCCCCGTTGAACTCGGGGGAAAAACTATTCTCATTGACATAGAAGTTATCGACGCTCCGCTCGATTACAATATCCTATTCAGTCGTAGCTACATGTACGCTATGAAGGCAGTGACATCTTCCATCTTTCGGACAATGATGTTCTCTCACAATGGGAAGATCGTTACCATTGACCAAGTCTCACATTATGAGCCTAACCCCTCTACCAACCTCGATAACATTCTTCCTCTCATCCACACCAACCAAGACGCCTATCCACTCGTCGAGATGGGTCCTGGGATTTTCAAAGATCCATCCTTGTTAGGGACGTACCATGGAGCACCACCACTCCTTCATCCCGCTAATCAAGTATGCGTCATATCATCTAACATAACTCACACAGAGGATGCTCTTACTCATCAGGAGGCTTTAGTCATTCCTGATGTCCCAATAGTCGAAGAACCACTCCCGTCGGATCCTCCTGCACACTCATCGACCTCAACAGTCCACAAATCCCCATCCCCTCAAGGGCATAGTCTCGTTTGGGAGACAGTTCCCCAACCCCTCACTCAAATTCCCTTCTTTTACCCTCCACCAGGTATCGAATCTTTTCAGGTAGCCGCAACGCTCACACTACCTAATATGGTATTATCAATCCCAGTTTGGTATTTACACCCACCAGAGATGGTCCCTCGACCATCCCTTCCCCCTCAAGAAGGAATCCCCATGACAATTCCCATCCTTACCCCCACCACCCCCAGACTCACTAACCTCCCTGCTACAGCTGGGGGCAGGAGAAAGAAGAAAGAGCCCACCGCTCCACTTCCTCCACGCATCCCACCACCTTGTGCACTATGTGAGAGAGAGGGCCACCAAACCAACAATTTTCCATCACTACCTAAATTACAGAATTTGATCCCTCTCAATCAAACTCCCACAACACCCGCCACTACTGCTAATCCTACCACTACCACCCACCCTTCCAGTAGTAAAGGGTTGAGGACCAAATATGCTTGTGCTATCTATTCAGAGTATGGCCATTATACCCATCACTGCCCAGCTCTGCCACGTTTTCAGCAGACATTAGTCGCAGTACGCTAGAACTTCTAGAACAACCCCAGCCCTGCTACGTCCTCCTCAACAAATATCACTGACGTTCATTATGTCACTACTTCAGTCAATGAACGTATGAGACGACCTTGCTCTCTCTATGATTCATTAGCTCATGTTACATACCAGTGTCGTATGATCCTTGAATACAGGCAATGTCAATTGACCCTGCTTCATCGACCCACAGAGGCAATAATTGAAATTACCTTATCACTAGAGGAACTTCATGTCATTTCTCCCGAGCCCGAGGCACTCCCAACGCCTCCATGGTTCTTCAATGACATATCTGAGGATTTACCCCGCAATCCCCCCAACTCTCCGACCACTCTCCACCCAACCACCACGGGTACCCCTCAGTACTTCAATATATGGTATATGTCGAGCGAACCCTCCCCATATCCTAACATTGTTCCCCCTGCTTCCCCATCAGGGGGAAACCACACTGTCACCAAAATCACTTCTCACGACCCCTTGTATTCCCGGCATTTTCAATGCGACGAGGAAATACTTTAAGAGATACACCACCCAGACTCTCCTTGGGATGCGCTACATCATCGTGCACTCTTCTCTCCACAGGAATCCCCCATGCCTCCTAAACAAAACCCCATTTACACGATTGAAACCAAATATTTTATCCCATCAGGGCCTATCGATTGGTTCAACAATCCCATTCTTGCCCCTGATGCTTTTGAAGAAGGTAATATGGCCAACATTTCCCCCACCATTAAAATCAACATTTCCATTAAAAATGGCATCGTTGAAGAAATCATCATTGGAGCTGCTTGCTCTCCTCAAGAAATCGCCGCATATAAAGCCCTTTTTCAGGAATATAGGGATATTTTGCCTGGTCATACACAGAAATGCCTGGCCTTGATCCCTCTATTGTCGAACATCACATCGACACCTGGCCAGACATCACACCAGTTTGTCAAAAACAACGACCGCTACACCCATCCAAAGCTGCGGCTATCAAAGCCAAAATTGACAAATTACGCGCTGTCGGGGTCATTTACCCCATTGCCTATACCTCATGGGTTTCCAACCCTGTACCCGTTAAAAAAAACAGGGCACTATCCCCATTTGCACAGAATTTCACGATCTCAATCACGCATGTCCCAAAGACAACTTTCCAATGCCTTTCATCGATCAAATTATCAACGATTGCGCTAGCCATGAGGCTCTCTCCTTTATGGACGAATTCTCTGGCTATAATCAAATTCAAATCCACCCAGCCGATCAGTATAAAACCACATTCACTACCCCATGGGGTACTTTTTCATATCGTGTCATGCCTTTCAGCTTAAAAAATGCTGGCGCAACTTTCCAGTGGGCTATGACATACATCTTTCACGATCTGGCTAATATCATCCTCGCCTACTTGGACGACCTCATAGCTCGCTCCAAGAAATGCACCCAACATCTTGATGATTTACGAATCATCTTTCAACGGTGTCATCAATACAACATCTGCTTGAATCCTCTCAAGTGCGTTTTTTGTGTCACCATAGGGCGCCTCCTCGGATTTATTATTTCCCAAAGTGGGATTACCGTGGACCCCCTCAAAGTCCAAGCTATCACCGAAATTCCACCTCCCCGGAATTTACGACAACTGCAGAGTCTACAGGGCAAAGCTAACTTTCTTCGACGCTTTGTACCAGATTACGCCATACACGCACATGGTTTCCTTCGGTTACTATGTCACGACATCCCTTTTCACTGGGACAACCATGCCCAACATTCATTTGACGATCTTAAAGCCACACTTTCAAATGCACCTTTAATTAGTGCACCTAACTATAATCATGACTATATCCTCTACATATCAGCATCAGTTGTATCAATAGTCGGCATCCTCGTCCAGCTTGAAGATGAAAACCGTGAAAACGTCATTTATTACGTTAGTAAGAACCTCTCCGGACCACCCTTGAAGTATAAACACGAAGAGAAAATTTCTCTTGCAGTTGTCCTCACAGTCCAGAAACTGCGCCATTACATTCTGCTTCGCACCACCAAGGTCATCATAGATTCCAACCCTATGCAGTACTTACTCAGCCGTCGGCAAGTTAATGGAAAATTCGCTCGATGGATCATTATCCTTCAGGATTACGAACTCGAGTTCTCAACACCTAAGAGTAAGAAGGTCCTCGTTCTAGCCGAACTTGTCATGGCCCTCCCCTCTGACACCACCAACGCCCCCGTCAACAACGACTTTCTTGACAAACATCTCTTTTACATTAATTTGGATGATCCTTGGTATGGTGACCTCCTCGTCTACCTCCGAACTCAAAAGTTCGGTAACCACCTTTCACGAGATGATCGTCGACGTATTCGCCATCAGGCCCCCTGCTACCTTCTCATCGGAGACATCCTATACTGACGGGGCATCGACACCATTCTTCATCGATGCCTGACTATTGATGAGGCCGATAGAGTCTTAAATGACTGCCACAGTGGTGCATGTGGGGGCCATCTTTCAGGTATATCCACTGCTCAAAATATTATCCGAGCCGGTTACTTTTGGCCTACCTTGTTTCATGATTGCATTCATGCCGTGAAACGATGTGAGTAATGTCAGCTCTACGCCAACAAAGCCCGAGCTCCCCCCGCTCTTCTTCACCCTGTCATTACTGTCGGCCCTTTTTGTAAATGGGGTATCGACTTTATGACTTGTAATCCCCCCTCCAACAATGGCCAAAAATACATCGTTGTTGCCGTTGATTACTTCACCAAATGGGCCGAAGCTATGCCCACTTTCAACAACACCACTGACACTGCACCACTTTTTTTCTTTAACCACGTCATATCCCACTTTGGAGTACCCATCCAACTCGTTTTGGATCATGGAAAACACTTAGAGAATGAGATCTTCGTCGAACTCTCATCCCGGTTAGGCTTCTCTCACGAGTTTGCTTCACCATATTACCCTCAGTCTAACGGACAAGTCGAGGCAGTTAACAAAGTCCTCAAGACCATGTTACAGCGCACGGTCAATAAACATAAAACCAATTGGCATCATATGTTATTTTCCGCACTATGGGCTTATCGAACGACTGTGAAAACCGCTACTGGTTTCACACCATTTCATTTATTCCATGGGGTTGAGGCAACTCTTCCCATCGAGTGCAAAATTCCCACCTTATGCACCGTAATTGAGCTATTACCTGACACTGCTCCAATGGAGCAGCGCTTGCTGAATTTGGAGTCTCTGGATGAAGATCGTCGATCTTCCTTACAGAACAATGAGGTAGCTAAAAAATGATACAAGGCTACCTTTGATCGCCATGTCAACCTTCGATCATTCCATGAAGGAGACCTCATCTTGGCTTATGATATCGCTAATGATACCTTTGGCCATGAAAAATTCAAATCACTTTGGCATGGCCCTTACATTATCCAACATTTCCTCACCAAAGGCGCATACATCTTGGCATCCCTCGAAGGCCTCTCTCTCAAGGAACCCGTCAATGGGTTGTATCTCAAGAAATTTTATGCTTAAAAGTAGTAATTCTACTTTAGGTTATTTCTTTTTCTAGCATTTTTTAATCTTTTTTTCTCCTCCCCTCTCGTCTAAACTATCCTTTGTGCTATTGACAGATGCTTCCTCCACCAGCCTACCACATCGGTTATGTCAACGACGCCAGCCGTTGGAAACAAAATCTCACTTCTGCTGCTTGGGCTCTCTACACCCCCTCACATGAAATGATCCATTCAAGTGGCATATGTTTGGGGTTAGCAACCAACAACCAAGCCGAATACACTGCTGTCATTAGCCTCCTGGCCAATTCCCAGCATCATCATATTCATCACCTTAGCGTCTTCCTCGACTCTCAACTAGTCGTTTTCTAGCTCAACAATGTGTATCGCATACGCGATCCGTGCCTCTTTCGCAAATACCTGCAGGTTAGGTTGTTATCTTGACATTTTGATTACATTAAATTTACACACATTCCAAGACAATTGAATCAAATAACAGATCACATAGCTAACATAGTGTTAGATTGGCATATATCACATCAAGCTACACATACATAAACACATCACAAATCCTGTCACAACATATATATAGAATGGACGTAATCAACTCATCAACAAAAAAACATGTAGGCAACATAAGGATCTCAAATATGTATACTCATGTATATATAAAGGCCCATCAAGCCATCCAAATGTTTACACAAAAAAATACATGTATCCGCAGGCCAATGCAGCACCTCGGTACAAAAATGGGCTCACCAGCCTATATACCACAAAAAAAGATATACATCATGCACCACTCATGGTGCCTCTATCACGCCACCACCTGCTCCTCCCACAGGTAGTGGCGGCCCACCACCACCTGCCCCAGGCGGTGGTGGTACACCCCCTATAGGAATGTCCTACCCCGGCGACAGGCGTCCACTCGTCATAGCAGCAAGCACCACTGCTCATCGCACTATGGATCGCCATGGTGGTGGTACCCCCACACACTGCTCCAGGAAGCTCTCATCCTGGATGCACGACCACATGCCCTCAGGAACATCCTGTAAAACCATCTCCAGACGACGGCGTATATCATCAAAATCCACTCCGACCGCCGCCGGAGGAGCGTGTGATGGCCCTGCACTAGGGTCATCAAACTGGCGCCTCTTCGCTGCCCTCTCTAGCTCCGCTGGTCACCCCGTGGCATCCTCCCACCGACATCTCTCTCCCCGTGGCAATCTCTCCGGCTCCTGACGAGACAACGCTCTATGCAACTCTACCTCGCGCCCACGAGTTGCCACATCTGCACATATAAACAAACAACAGATAGTATCAACATCTATATCATAAACATATGGACGTATATCTCAAAAAATACACAACCATACATGTCTACATCATCAATCAACATACCTTGATGATCAAACACCTCCCCAGGAGGTAGCACCATATCCGGATCATCCCGGAAGTCCACCCCGGCATAGGGGTACTGCAAAATCACCTGCAGCATCTGCCGCCATACCTGTGCTACCTCTGCTGAAAAGAAGTGTCCTCCTTCGCCACCACCATGGTGAAGCAATATAGTCGACCACCACCTCAACCGCGGCTCTCATGCCCCCGACACACTCAATAGAATCCTAGGGTACAACATCGACACCCTCTCTAGAAACCAGGCCACTAGGATGGACTCGAATGCAAACTCCCTTGTATCAGTAGACTGACAGTGGTCCAACTGCGCCACCATCCTCGCATGTAGCGTAAGCCCCCAAGCGAACCACTTGCTGGCCAACACTCTCTCCAGCACCAGAAGCTGGCCACCACTAATTCGTTGGGGTGCCAGTGACCCATATACCTGCACAATCATCGTTGCTATACAACGATGCACCAGGGAATCTATCGCCAATATACTCACCACCGTCCCGGACATAAAGTTTTGACCTGAACAATATATCCAGCCAATATCAGTGAGAAAAGTACTCCTAGGCAGCACCGGCTCCACCGGTAGGGGCGTTCCCCGAAAGGGGAGCCCAGTCAAGAAGTATACATCCTCCACTGCAGTGAAGGGGATCTGCTCTCCTCGCACAAGGAAGCAGTGCAGCTCCGGAGTCCACATATGGATCAAGAACTGTAACAAATACTTCTGTGCCTGTATCAACGAGCACTCAAAGAACTTTAGCAACCCACAGGTTTCCAAAGTCGCATGCACACCGGGGTTCTCAATGGCCACGATGTCTCGCAAATGAGCCCAGTCTCACTCTTGCCACCCCACTGGCATCGTCACCACCATCCACCTACAGACAACACAGAGTCCTATATCAGCTCAAGCCACCATCAACAACATAAAAAAGACTCATTTTTATACACCTCAACCTTGCCTCCTAGGCACAGTTTTGATACCCATAGGCACGCACACATGCGTTCCTATTCACTACATAGGTACGCACACATGCACACCTGTTCACTACACAGGTGCGCACTAGTGTGCACCTATTTGTTTCATAGGCACGCCCCTACGCATGCCTTTTCAACCCACAGACACGCACGAGTGCGCGCCTATTCAACCCACAGTTGCGCACTGATGCACGCCTATTCAACCCACAGGCGCGCCCTTCGAGCATGCCTTAAATTCCCTCTACCGTGCCCCCATGCGCGTATATCCGGTGGGCAGGTGAACATGTATGTGCGCCTATCACTGGATCGCCCGTGCATGTGGGGCCCATACCCCCTAAATACCTTGGTATGGCCCTCCGTACAACCCCTGCCCAAAAATGGAAAACCTATTTCTATGCAGGATGATCAGACCACTAACCTGATACTCGCAGATCCTCAATCAGATACCTCGTCCTCCTCGAATCTCTCAATCTCCTCTGAAAAATGCTCGTCCAGTTACTATTGCAGCAGGTACAGATGAGGTGGAAATGTGGGCCCTACAGCTATATATAGAGCTTTTGCCAAACTTCCACTCACCATTCCGGGAGCCCATGGTGTCCATTTTTCAATCCATCTTTAGCCATGGGATCAACATCCCGTCACCTACATCACAGCAGTCACTGGGCCTCTTTTCATCCCGAGCCCCTGGGGCACCTTTTTTATCCATGGTCAGGCACACATGCACATATTTCATGCTTATCAAATACATGCTCATATCTTTGATTCTTTTCAGATATTGTTCACTTTGGGTATTTGGTTTTCATGTGTGCAGGTATTTTATCATCATACATCGACACAACCCCTTCAGGTATATACTCAGCACTGGCATGTAGTCTTTCCCACTGTATCGCATTTACATTTCTAGTCACACCCTTTGATATTGGCCTCTAGGATCCCCATTCCTGGCTCTGCAGTACCCACACCTCCATTTGCATCTTCGGTACTGTCAGTCGGTAGCATTCTCACCCACATGAGTTGTCCCATTCATAGCACCTTTTGCCACTTTTTGACACTCATGTTGTTTTTCATTTCCCTTTAGGGATGGGAGTCCTGATAGTCTTTCATCATGTTGCGAATCAACCAAATACTCCTTCTCTTCATTGTGCTAGCTTTCCCACACAGACTCCCAACTTATCTCTTTACGGTTCTATTTTTTTACCTGCAAATCCGCAGTATCATGAACCCTCCATTTCATCCACAATTAGTTTGTCCATCTGCGCATCTCCTTCATTTCACCTACCTCATATAGAAACTCACCAATGGGGCCCCCACCCTTCATTAGTTTTCAAGCAAAATATGCCCTACGTGGGCCACCCATATCACACCAGAGCACCCGTTTCTATATTTGTACATTTCTCCCCCAATTTTTCATTATTTATTGTACAAACGTCTTTATTTTCAGTCATTACATTATCTTTTTGTCGTCACCTTTGGCGACTTGCTTCCTTCCTTTTGGCCAAATGCAACCCATGTCACCCTTGGTTGGAGCATTACTTATCATCTACCCTTGCCGACATCGTCCATATCTTCAGAGTACCCCACAGGTCACTTACCTCTACCCTCTGACTTTGTTCACCTTGTCCCGCCTCTAGCACAACTTATCACTGGTCTTGTTGTCCCCCTGACACTCGACCTTGTTACATGGTTGCGACCATTGTTTATCCCATAAATCCTCCAACCAAGGGCAGTCTTGAGTCTTCCCACTTCTTAACTTCATCCATGTAACTCTGCCACTTCCTCACCTTAGTAGATTTCACGAAGCCCTTTGCTTCTAGGAGTCGTGTTCCCCACGAAGCCCTTTGCTTCTGGGAGTCGCGTTCCCCTTTTGTCGACATCAGTACGATTTTCCGGAAGGGCAATAGTATCTTGATTCTCATTCTCCACTCAATGAGAGATCTCAGACGACACAGGGTGAAACAACATTGCTCCCTGTTGTCGTTGACCCCCATAACATTCAACGTCAACACTTTCTCATGTTACGGTGGGTCTTACTTTGTGACTATTGCATTTCATTATTTCATTTGCCGAAGCCCTTTGAACTTGGCAGGGCTATCAGTGCCCACATCATTGTTGCTACTTATTACCACGATCACTGCCTACTATTCAGAGTATGTTCCTTTACAGAATCATCTTCTGCCTTTATCACCACCGCTTCCGAGGGAGTTGCAGTTGTCTACACCAACACTTCAGCCATATTTTATCAGAGTTACATAACATAAGCATGGGGCATTCCCGCCTCATTTTTACACAGTTTTCTATTTTATACACCTCATGGAAGATCGAGTCCCACCAGTTCCTTTTTTCTCCATCAGATCGCTCTACATGATCCCACTATTGATCTATCTTACAACAACATTCTCAGTAGAAGAAACATTGATGGATTTCGGCTATACGTATCCTCCTAACCTCATCCATCAGTGGGCATCTGTTATCACTGAAATTTCATCCACACATGGTTACAAGAACTCAGCATCGTCAAATAGTGATGAAGTCATTCATGGCCCTGAATTAATATCACAGCATTCAAAAAGGTCAAAAACTATACAAAGTAGTAAAAAATTAAAGAGCGCTTTTCAACCGTTGGGCACGCGCATGCATGCACAGAACATGAACGTAGAAATCATGCACAGGCGCACGATGCGCGACTGTTAGCGCAAAAAGCCGCGCACCTGCTAAACGACGCATTTATGGAAGTGGTTGGCCTCCCAACCACTTATGGTTTAGCTTCCAAGCTGATTTGACTCTCAAATATGGGCTGGATCCGACTGGTGGGTTGGTCAAAGACCTAATAATGCCCTAAATGGCCTCGTTTCACACTACAAAGCAGTTACACAATAACCCGATGCAATGCTATAAAAAGCCATGAATGCACCTCATTTTCTTAAGGAATTCTAAGTAATGTTATGTTGCCTATATTGTTTTAAGGACTCCATCCTTGAAAAGAGCACATTGGCACCATTACATTGGACAATCCACCTCTCCATTGAGTGGATTTGTGAAGAGTTCTTTCATCACTATTTTCCATTTTCTTTGTTGTAAGAAGAGCCAACTAGTGAGGGTCCAAGAGCCTTCCCTTGGAGGAAGAAGGGACTCATAGTCCCCTTTCTTCTCGATGCTTTGTTTTCATCAATAGATCAAGCCTCAAACATTGGTGACATGGGTCTTTTTGTTCTTGTTATCTCTATGTCCTTATGTTCATGATTTTAATTTTTATTGCATCTATTAGTTTAATTTATAATCATAGTTTTGTTTTTCTTTCTCTAACTCTTTTCTCTACAGCTGTCCTGCTCAGTAGACCCAACTGAGCTTGAAAGCACCTCTTATTTTCTCACCAAGGTGATGAAAGAGGCGCAACATAAGGGAATAAATCATGTATTCTTTGAGCAAATCATCCTCCTGAACCAAGACCATGCCGATGGTCGACTCCGCAAGGGCCAAGTATAATAAGAAATATTTACTATAATTGGGTGGCTGAAGCAGAGGGGCATATGTGAGGGTGCGTTTCAACTCTTCGAAAGAGCGATGAGAGGCTTCGCCCTAATGAAAAGGAACATTCTTCTTTAGCAAACACATGAAACCCTTTATGATCTCGGCATAGTTTGCGATGAAACGTCATAAAAATTTCACTTTTCCCTGTAAACTTTGAAGTTGAGGGACTGTGCATGGGGGAGGCAACTGAACTATCTCCTCAACCTTGAGAGGATTGACCATGATCCCTATTTTTGAAACTATGAAACCTAGCAGACAACCCAACGTCACGCAAAAACTGCACTTGTTTAGATTCAATCAGATCTAGTAGTAGCGATATCGTTCAAAGATAAGTCGGAGGTGTGTAGGATGATCATCTCTCTTATGATATTGTGATGTTAAATCATCAACATAAGCCTCGACTATGCGTTTGAGATTGTGAAAAGAAAAAGACATGGCTCACTGAAAAGTAGCTCTAGCATTTTTCAGACCAAAAGGCATCTTCCGATAAGCGAATGTTCCCCACGTAAAAATGAAAGCGGTTTTGTGTTGGTCTTCAGGCTTGATCTGTATCTGATTGTATCTTGAAAAACCATCCATAAAAGAAAAGGCCTCACAACCTGTGCATTCATCGACTATCTGGTCAATAAATGGCATGGGGAAATTATCCTTTGGACATGCCTTGTTCAAGTCACGGAAGTCCATACATACGTGAATCGTACCCTATTTTTTTTCGACTGGAATGGGATTTGACACCCATTAAGTCAACTGGATGGGGTAGATAAAATCTTCTTTGAGCAACTTCTCTACTTCATCCTTAATAGTTGTTGCTTTCTTAGGATTAACTGGACGAAGCTTCTGCCAGACCGGCTTAGTGTCAGGATACGTCCTGATTTAGTGTTCAAAGATTCTTGGATCTATGCCTGGCATTTCCTCGTAATACCAGACAAACACGTGGTAGAATTATTTAAATAAATCTGTGTAGATTCGAATCTCCTCGGGGGAGCAGTCCACTGAAATGAAGACATTCTCCACGATGCCATGGGTTTTGGAGATATTAATAGGTATCGTTTTAACGATGGTTTCCATATTTCCTTTAGCATAAACTACATGCGTAGTGAAAGGATTGATAGGACAAGACCTATCTCTAGTCATAGTCAAAGTGAATTCACCTGCTTCAATTCTTCTTAACTCTAGGAGGAAATAAGGTATGTGATGGAGATCATCCCAAGGTCTGTCCGGACCAGTCATTGCCTCAATAATCACCTTGTCTGAGGGAAATACTAAGTCTAAAGAATCAGTATCGACGAGGGAACCTTGGGCCCAAATAGGGTTGAGAACCGGATCTAACTCTTGTGCAGCAGTCGGATCGGGGACGGCGGAAGCTTGCTGGACTATAGAGTATGCAAATTCTACTACAGAAAAAGGCCTGGCCATTCCATGGTGCCTTGTCCCTTCCATCATGGTTGATGGGGAAGGAAGAGTCCATGGATCGTGAAAGTAAGTCATGTGAAACGACGATATTTGAAGAATTTCAGCCCTATGCTGGTCGGGGACCACCGATATGTAATTGACATTGTCGGTTGGAGGCGGTTAACCGAAAGTGCCAATCAAAGGTGGGCACAAAAAAACCCCCATGTTGACGATATTGGGTTGAGTGTTATCAATCATCGGGACTGTGGATGCCCTTGATGAATAGTCAGGACGGGATAAGGAAAACTGATCAATGGACATGATCCAGCCCTCATGTGGAAACAACAAGACCCGAAAAACTATAGCGACCATTGCTTGCATAGAATAATTCCAACTCCTTCCTATTAATAGATTGTAGTCGAGAGAGGCATCGAGCACTTCAACCTCGACACACAGGTCTTCCCCCCTAACTGCACGGGGAAAGAGGGGATGATTCCATGTGGTCGGAACGAATGACCGTCAAACACAATCAGAAGAGTAGTTGATGGAGACAACGCAGGTTGGCCAATGGCCTTCCAACATGCCAACAACATTACGCATGTCGAGGTTCCCTCATCAACCACTGTGTGGAAAATATTCTGGGTAAAAGTTTTCTTGGTGTAAGCCACTACTATCTGAAATTCCACATGGTAGGGGAGACGAGGTTTTAAGTCAGTTGTATCAAGCATGATCGTTCCTAGATTACAAGTCTCAGCAGATCCTAAGGTAGCTAATAGATCCTTTCTCTGAGAAGGGAAACTCTGGAGGACCTCCAAAGCAGCCATTATGTAAGGGGTTTGTGAAAAATCCTCCACCACAGAGTAGTTCTGGGTGGCCCTTGCATTTGGATTGTGTGAAGATTTCTTGAACGCACCTTTTGGGATGTGTGTTATTGTTTCTCCCAACGTCTTCTCGATCTGGAGAGGAAGAGGTGGGTTTTTGACTTCTTTACCCTTATCAGAGTTGTTTGGAATTCCGTAGTCATGCACTCTAGCTGATATATAGGTGTTGGCATTAGAAGTCACTCCTGGATTGCGGCAGGAGTAAGCCCGAGGCCCATCAGTTTAAATGTCATGATTTGTTGATAAAGGGTGATCGATGGAAGTAAACTCGGAACAATATCGTTCTAACTCAGAAACTAGGCCATGAAGCACAAGCAGATGAGGTCTTGATTCAATTTCAGGCAATAAGTTGTAATAAGGGCGAGTAGGAGGAAGACTTCTATGAGGAAATGTGAAGCGCTGCTTGATCCAGGGGATCAAATTTTGCTCAAAAATTCAAAGTGCTTAGAATCACTTCAAATCAAATGAGAGCGTAGGCCTTGTTGTTACTAACCCAACGCAACTCATTTGGGTTCAAACGGACGTCGGGAGCGAGAGATATCGCGTTCTGTTCAAATTGACAAACAAGCAAAAAAAGGGATGTTGACTATACAGTCCATATGAACGCTGACATGGCAGGCCGTACAACACGTGGTAGGCCGTACGAAATGTGGCAGGTAGTTATTTGGATAGTTGGCATGTGACATGGCTTGCTTGCAATGAACGGGTTGGCAACATGTGGCCCAATCAATGGCCGCCACGTGTCACATGTATATTGGTTTAAAATTATGTTGTTGGTCGGAGTTGACCCGGTGACCTCTGGGCAGGGGGGAGAGACTTGGGAAGAGCCACCAATCGATGCACCACTGGTTGGTCCTTGTTATATATATGAAAATACATTTATATATGTTTGCATATGTGGATAGTTTGGGCACGACCGGGCTGGGGCTCAGCCCCAGCCCTTGGTCGCACATTGCATTAACATATGACCCATTGCTATACCGTTTGGCATGCACACATGGTTGTGTTTTGATTTGGTTTCAACTTTTATACAAATGACTCGCCACTTGTCCTTTAACCATTGGCTTGTGGAACGGGGGCCTATGTTTACACTTGCGCGCGGTCATATGGGTCATATGACCTTGCCCTTGAGGGTTAGGGGCTAGGTGCACCCATAACTGTCCTACAATTTGCACAGTTCGCATGGTTGCATCCGGTGCTAACTTTTCACACTTAAATATGCGTGTGGGCTAGGTTGAGCCAACAAGGGTGCGTTTTGTAGATGCAGAGACAACAAGTTTGAAGGGGGACTTCCAGGAAGCCTATCTTCTTCAATTTTTGGCCAAACGAGGTGCCGAAAAAGCCCAGCTAGGGGTTTTTGGATGTTTTGAAGCCATTGGAACAGTCAATTTGGCATTTTGAGCATTGTAAAGAATATTTTTGATCACTTTGAGCAAATAATACAAATGATCCATTGGAAGATGGACCAGGAGATGTAGCCCAAGAGAGGGGTGAACTCCTTTATCATTTACTGTGTTATGTGTTTTCTATTCACTGTTATTGCTGCTGTTTATATGCATATTGAATGAGTAAATCCTATTAAAGTTGTGTTGCAAAGTTGATCCATTTTCATTTTAACACATAAATTTTACTTGCAAATAATTTCAAGAATACAAGTCTTCTTCATTTTTAGATCACTGCTGTAGGCATCGGGCTTCCAATAGCCTATAGAAGAAAATTTTGAACACAAGAACCTCTTATATTCAAAAGCAAAAACACTAAAAGAACATAACAGAGTTATAATAAATCCTTTATCATAACACTATCACGACGATTTGTGTGAATCATTCAATCATGAACCCTTTCAGTTTGAGATCAAAACAAGATGAAAAAGGGAGCTTCCTTACATTAAATAAATAAATTTCATATACAGATACATAGCCAGGAAATCCAGTGCTTCATTAAAACATTATAGTCAGGAGCTCTGCTCTACCATCCATCCCTACAAAAATACAAAAACTGAGTATATATACTCGGGGCAATTTGCCACCTTCGCAACAGGAAGGTAGTGATGTAGGAGCATCACTCCCAAGCCAGCCATGCGCCAACCAGCCAACCCACTCATTGCATTCAAAGTGCGCATTCAAGGAGGAGAGGCCCCAATCCTCTCACATTTTGAATTTGATTTCAATGTAATTAGTGTTTGTAAGGCTGGTAGAGCCAAAGCCATGCCTTTGAGTAGGCTGTAGTTAAAGAAATACTTAATGGTTGTAAGGATGAATCTAGATCCGATTCAGACTAGACAATCCATTCAATGTAATTGAATAGAGTTGGTGAGATGGAGGGAAGAGATCAAAAAGCCCCTCATGTAAAAATATATTTTTAGATCTTGTTTTGAGTAGGGTAGAGAGATAGGAGAAATCTGCGAGAGTCAGAGAAGAGAAGAGAGGAGAGGAGAGCCAAGACTCTGTTGTAGTCTGAGCTCAAACACATTGTAAAGAGGCATTTTCAGATTAATACAATTAGAACAATTTTTCCTGCATGTTATTTTGTGTATGATGAACGTCTTCGTGTGTGTGTTTATATGTTGTAGATGTATGGTTATGTATGCATTTGCAGGGACAGATAGGTTCTGCTATTTGTGGGTTCTTTGATTTCAGGTTTGGGGTTCTTTGAGGCTTCATGCCAAGAGGGTGTGACAAAACACTGCCGGTTCTAAAAGCCAGTGCATAGATGCACTTCTAAATTCTGTGGAATTTGGGCAAGGACGTGCTAGGAGGGTGCACCAGAGGAAGTCAGTGGTTCAAGGAGGAAACCTCAAGGTTGCTGAACACCTTAGAGATTGGACTATGCAATAGAGGACACAACAAAAGACATAATCTCTGAGAAGTTCTGTATAGATCTACCAGGAGGGAATCGAGCAAGCACACTGAGTGCAGAAGAGAACTCTTGTTGAATTCATTAAGGGAAACAGAGTCACTAGGAGAAATCTGGAGAAACTCTGCCAGGAGGGCATTGAGCAGACACACAAAGTGCATTTAGGAGGAGAACTATGGTTCGAGTTCAGAAGGGAGATAGAATCACTGAGGATTCTATAGAGTTCTTCCAGGAGGGCATTGAGCAGGTGCCTGTGTGCACAAAGAGAACTCCTTTGAGTTCTGGAACAAAGAAGTGTCCAAGGAAGAGGACCTTCATAGGGTTGCTGAACACCCTGCAAGCTCAACAAGGAGTGCGTGAGCATAAGTTGCCAAGAGGGCACTTATATTCCCCTTGAAGGGAGAGAAAGGGGCAGAGACCTTAGAGTTCTGAGTAGTTGAAGTTCAAGGAGTGAGCGTGGGAAGACTTTGTTTCAAGTCTAAGCTCAGAAGAGATAGCACCTTTGTATGCAGAGACCCTACAAGGAGTGTAGAAGTCAGGGAAACCTTTCAAAGGTTCATAGTCGCGAAGCTCAGAAGGAGGAGCATCCTAAGAATGTAGGCGAGACCCAGGTTTGAGGATCGCAAGAGGAAGAAAAGGCTGAGACTTTTTATACTTCAGAAAATCTTCCAAGGATAAGGAAGAAGAAGTGTAGGCTTGAAGGAGAGCACAACTACCATCGAATCGAGCAAAGGAAAATATCTGGATCATTGAGGTTTCATGTCCAGGAAGCAGCAGGAGGAGAGCACATAGGAGAAGAAGATCTGAGCCATCATATCTTGTGCAGATCATCGACCATCATTGGATCTGGGAGAAGGTGCGCACGAGTTAAGCTCACATATGAGCTGAGTGGAGGCTCATCGAAAGCCCCAAAACAACAAACACATTGGGATTTCAGAGTTCAGGGAGTAGAGCATATAGGGGTCATGGAGTCGCTGCATCGCAATCTCCTGATCTGTGAAATCCCAAAAGAATCAGGAGCGTCCATAACTCAGGAGGACACGTGGTAGTAATCTGAGGACTCATCAGGGTTTTGGATACCGAAAATCCGAGAGGTAAGAGACCGGGAGACTAAAGGTCCTAGGCCACGAAGTTCTAAAATATTGGGACCGTCCAATAGAAGGATACATGTTGGCGATCGAGGCATCGAGAAAATCCCCGAAAGGAGCATTCGATATTTCGGCTACCGAAAGATGCAGGGGTGAGAGTTCATAACTCTTGACCCACGAGATCCCAAAAGGATATGAGCCATTGGATCAGGGAGGCTCACAGTCGTTGATATTTCTCAGGAGGAGGAGGACTAGAGTTTCAGGATTTCGGTACTTCAGTATTTCGGATACCAGAAGTACGAGAGGAGAAGGAATTGTTGCGCCGGGATTCGTGAAGTTCCGAAACGTGAATTCCTGAAAGCACAGGAGAAGTATTACCAGGGTTCGCGATTTTGGAAGTCCCGAGGACAAAGATTCCGACAACTTGAGGGTGAAACTCCCAAAGTCACGAAATGCGACGTATTGTTGAGTGGGGTTGTGGTCTCAAGATTTCATATTTCGGCATACCGGGGTTCGGTATTTGGGAATCCTGAAGACAAGGTATCAGAGAATTTTGGCATTGGAAACCCTGAAGCTCCGAAAGAAGGACTATGATCATGGAGGACATAGTTAGAAATACCGGGATTTTGGTATTTCGACATTTTGGTATTCGGGAGATCGAAGAGATAGAACTCTCGAAATCAGGGTTCACGAAATCGTGAAACCCAAAATTCACCTTTTCGGGAAAGGGTCGCAGTCATACCTGGTGGCTGTGTGGAGATGAAAGCTCGCACCTGGTGCATGTTTGTACAGGTTGGGTTTTTGGAAGAGGACCTGTGGATCAGGTTCGATGGGTTTCAGTGAAGACCGAAAGAACGATTTCAGTTTTGCGGATCCGAAGGATAAAATGATCCTAAGACTAGGAGGTCATGTAGAATCCTGCCGAGGCAGGGGGTGCTACGTCAGTGTGGTATCAGATCTCTATACTCTGTTTGTATATTTCAGGCAGAGGGATAAAGAAGAGAAAGAGAATACTCTGGTACACATCAGTTTGGTATCAGAGGCAGCTTGCAGAGACAAGCAGACAGAGACAGAGTATTGGAACTCTGTGGAGATTGTTGCAGGTGCACGATAGTCAAATAGACAGACAGGAGGAATGAGGAGAAGCTGGAAGCACTCTCAGTTGCAAAGTGACAGCATCAGATTTGCTAGGAGGGAATATAGAAGGTGAAGATGGCTACTGAAGGCCATGAACGTGGTGGATGGAAGAACCATCAACAACTGAGTAAGACTGAGATGGATAAAGAGCTCACCGAGGTCAGAGCGATAATGGAGAAGCTTGCATTGCAAATGTAGCAGGATGAAAGATCAAAATGGGTGTATGAATGGCCCATCAGGACGAAGGTAAAATGGCCAGTAAAGGAATTGTTGTCCAGAAAACAGCAGAAGATGTTGAGAATGTGGTCAAGGCATGATGAAAGCCTCAGGGATGATGAAGAGGAAATGGTTCAGGCATGTGAACCAGAGGATGGGAGAAATCTCAGTGATGTTGAGGATGAACAGAGGTCACAGGATGATCTCAAAGACTACCAGGAGGGCATAATAGAAATTTCCAATTGCCAGGAGGGCAATGAGGTGAGATTGCTGCGGGATCTCATAGACTGTCAGGAGGACAACGGGGAAATTTCATGTTGCCAAGAGGGCGATGAGGTGATATCACTGAGGGGTTTCATAGACTTCCAAGAGGGAGGACTAGAAATTCAAATTTCCAGGTGGGCAATAAGATGAGATCCGAGGATCTCATGGACTGCCAAGGGGGATGCAGAAAAATCCCATATTTCCAGGAGGGAAAGGGAGAGTAGATGAGAACATATCAACAAGGACAACTGACAGAGGAAAAAGATCAGAAGGACATTCTGATCATTGGAGGAATTCAGATATTCCTGCCATTGAGCCCAGTTGAGGAAAGAGTCTATGTTGTAGATGTAGCAACAGGGGAAAGACAACCAAATGTGACTATCGAAGAAATGGAGAAGACATCAGAGGCTGCCCAAGAAGAAGAATAAAATGAGCATTCTGAGGAATGGCTCAAATTTTTTGGCTAGGAGGCTGAAACAGAGATGACTGCAGCATTGGAGCTTGCAGCAGAAAAAGGAGAAGAAGCAGACAAAATGAGCTTTGTTGGTCTGTGTGAGCAGATTGAAGCTCTGGAGAGAAGGGTGATAGTGTAGAGAATGCACATCCAATAGATGAAGTTGGAATTAGATACAGGAGGAGAATACCAGCCCAAGTAGCAGCTGGGAGAGGTTGGACTTGAGAAACCACAAAGAGATATGGTAGCAGCAACACTATCACAGGAGGAAGCTAAGAAGCAGCTCAGTGATAGGACTATGAAGCTGAACTTTGCAGCAGAGTGGACACTTAGTGCCACACTAGATGGAGAACATGGCATGAGAGATCTAGTTGATCAACCCATTTGCAGGGAGGAGATGCAGCTGAGCAGACTGCAAAAGGAGAGCTAGCCATTGGAGTAGCTGGACGAGGAGATTGAGGAGATCTGAAGGATAATGGTCAGATCAGAAGAAGTTTCCAGTGAAGGGAAGCTGATCAGAAGG
>JASDQU010735729.1:400854-413388 GCA_032191745.1 Picea mariana | reverse complement strand
TTTAATCATTAAGTATGTTCAAGGTCACATTAATTGGTTTAAAAAAAAAAAAAAAAAGTTTTAAGGACTTAAACCGTGATAAAGGGGGAGGGAGGGGTTTCATGCACACTAGGATGGTAAGCTAGAGGAATTGACGAGTGTGGTGCGATGCTATCATAGCTACCAGGAGAGGGAGTCGGTAGTTTTATTAGGCGAAGACATCAAGCTTAGACTCTTTAGCCCTAACCTAGCCACTTCCCCTAAAGAGAGTAACATCTGTTTACAGACAAGTAAAAAAAAATTTACGCCTAACCCTATGTTTTCAAGTTTAAGTTGCACAGATGTGAATTGCCTTAGACTCTCCCTGATAAACTTTTGGTTGATGCAGATTCAATTATACAGGATGGTTAGGACTCGAGGAAATTGAGGAAGAGGGGCATCGTTGCAGGGACCGCCAACGCCGCTGCCACCATTGCCTGAATTAGCTCTGATTCTGAGCTCTTTGGAGGCCATTAACGAGACTTTAAAGGGGTGTCAACTAGCAGGGATTGAAGTGGATCCCCCACCATATGGAACAAGTAATCCTGAAGCGTCGAGGGATTCAGGGGGAGGACCTCCACCCAAAGACATCGCTAGAGAACTGCAAAAGATCAAACTCCCAGAGTTTGTCAGGGGTCATGCCAGTGAATGTGTAGAGGCATGGATGGAAGGCATGACAAGGTGTTTCACCTTAAGAGACTATGCATCCACTTTGAAGGCGAAGATAATGATTTTTCAGTTGAGAGACAGTGCCCTGATCTGGTGGGGCAACCTGGAGAGGCAACTGCACCTTACGTCGGACAGCGTCTCTTGGGAACTTTTTGAGGAAAGGTTTCGAAGGAAATATCTACCAGCTTACTACGAGGAACAACAGGTGGGAGCATTTCATGCTCTAGATCAGGTTTATGGAATTGGTCAAATATGTTTCATACATGGATAATGACCAACAACAGGCAGAACACTTTGTCTATGGGTTAAACCCTAAGATAAGGGCTATGGTGTGGATGTGGAAACCATCTTCAATAGTAGAAGCAGTGGAAAATGCACGTTATGCGGAGGAACACATGAAATTCAATGGAGGTACGAGACCGACCTTTCTGCATCATCCTAGATTCATGGGGAAGGCCCCTACGACATTTCCCAGGGGAGGGGGCACAAGGCCACCTCCATATGGTAATAGAGTCGCACCAAGGACAGTAGCTGCAGGGATTTCAATGGCAGCGAGTGCAGCATCTCATTCATCACCAACGACGCAGGCAGGTCCATGGCCATCTTAGGGAGTAGCTAGTAGGGGCAGGGGTTCCAGGGGAAGGAACTCATTTCAAAGACAGTCACAGAACGGTGTGCAGGTTCAATCTCATGTTACCTATTGGGGATGTGGAGGAACCCATTACCAGCGTGACTGTCCAGAGTTACAATCAGGATTTGTGCATAAAGAAGGAAAGGCCTCGATGGGAAGAGCAAGTGGCCGCCACCAGATTTACATAGCGGTTAATAATCTCTAGGCAGAACATCAATTCACAATGGTGGAGTCATCAGGTATGCTAAATCATATCAATGTTAAGATTTTATTTGGTTCTGGTGCTACAGATAGTTTCAATTCACCATCTGCATTAGAAAAGAGTGGGTTGGCAGTCTACAAGCACAATGACTTTAAACAAGTCAAGATGGCTTCGAGGGAAAAACAAGCGGTAGGACCGAGTGTTAATAATTGTATAGTAGACCTGGGAGTGTGTACTACCAGGTTGAAGGTATACGTCACTTCTCTCGGGGAGTATGACCTAATCATTGGAATGGATTGGTTAGAAGCCCATTGAGATATGGTAGATTGTTTCACAAAAAGGGTGCTTTGTGTCGACGATGAAGGAAGACCAGTAGAGATCCGCGGTGTACGGAGACGGGTGTCTCTACGCTTTATATCAACTATGAAGGTTAAGAGATGCATGAGGCAAGGGTGTCGACTATATGTAGTGGAAGAATTGAATGAAGGGAAGGGACCCTCCATGGATCATTACCCGGCATTGTCAGAATTTAAGGATGTTTTTCTGAACGAGTTACCAGGGTTACCTCCTGAGAGGGAGCTTGATTTTACTATTGAGCTAATAAAGCCTAGTGTCTCACCTTGGGGTGCTCCAGTAATTTTTGTGAAGAAGAAGGATGGTTCCTTACGACTGTGTATAGATTAAAGAGACTTGAACCATGCTACAGTGAAAAATAGGTACCCAATGCCACGAATAGATGATCTCTTCGATCAGATGAAAGGAGAAACGTTATTCTCAGAGATTGATTTGCGATTAGGGTATCACCATTTAAGTATTAAGGAAGGTGATATTCCTAAAATTGCCTTTCGAACTTGGTTTGGGCATTATGAGTTCGTTGTAGTACCCTTCAGATTGACCAATTCACTAGCAGTATTCATGAGCCTCATGAACGGTGTATTCTGGAAGTACTTAGACCGTTTTGTACAAGTATTTCTAGATAACATACTCATCTATTGCAAAAATGAAAGAGAGCATGAGGAACACTTGCAAGTGGTGTTGTCCTGCCTTAGAGAGAATAAATTGTATGAGAAGTTTTTGAAGTGTTCCTTCTTCCAGAAAGAAATCCACTATTTAGGTCATATCATTTCCGGTGAAGGAATCTCTATGGACCCAGAAAAGGTAAAGGCCATTATGGAATGGCCAGTGCCGAAAATTGCTCATGAAGTAAGAAGCTTCATGGGGCTAGCAGGTTACTATCAAAGATTTGTGAAAGGGTTCTCTAAAATAGCGAAACCCATCACCACTTTGCAGCACAAGGGGGTCAGGTATGAATGGATAGAAGAATGTGATAGTGCATTCATCGAGCTTAAGAGGTTACTAACTAGTGTGCCAATTCTATGAGTGCCAGATATGGAAAAGGACTTCACGGTCTATACATATGCCTTGAAGCAAGGGTTGGGGGCCGTGCTAATGCAAGATGGAGGTGTGATAGCTTATGTGTCAAGGAAGCTGAAGAAACACGAGGAACTTTACGCTACTCATGATTTAGAGTTAGCAGCTGTAACGCTAGCTCTGAAACTTTGGAGGCACTATCTTGTGGGGAAAAAATTTGAGCTCAAAACGGACTGTCAAAGTTTAAAACATCTCTTCACTCAAAGGGATCTGAATGCCAGGCAAAGGCGATGGAGTGAGTTCATGAGTGACTACGATTTTTGTATTTCATATATCAAGGGAAAAGAGAATGTGGTCACATATGACTTGAGTAGGAGACCACGTGTCTTCTTCTTAGTACCCTTAAAAGTCAATTTGAGGGAACGTGTGTTGACGCAACTCCTTGGAGACAGTTGGTATTTAAAGTTTACTTCAAACCTCCAGAGTGGGAGACAATTAGATCCAAAGTAAGAAGGATATAGTCTGGAAGTAAACGGACTGTTAAGATATCGAGGAAGGATGTACGTCCCCGAAAGTGGGGATATTCGAAGAATCATACTGAAGGAATCCCATAGAGCACTTTATTGTGCACATCCGGGTGTGAAGAAGATGTACGCAAACATGAGGAAGCTCTTCTTCTGGGTAGGCATGAAGCGCGATGTAGTCCATTTCGTTGCCAAGTGCCTAGAGTGTCAACAAGTGAAAGCCGACCACCATCACCCGACAGGCCTCCTACAACCACATGATGTTCCTATGTCCAAGTGGGAAGTCATCTCTATGGATTTTGTTGCGGGGTTGTTGCTCACATCTTATAGACACAATGTCATTCTTGTGATAGTTGATAAGTTAACCAAGAGTGCTCATTTTATTCCAGTTAGAGACACTTACGATGTCACTAATGTGTTACGCGTGTTTGTAAGTGAGCTCATCCTTTTGCACGGGATACCTAAGAATATCATTTCAGATAGGGACTCCGGATTCACTTCTAGGTTTTGGAGAAGTTTGCAGTTAGCGTTGGGGACTTAGTTGAACTTAAGAACAACTTATCATCCTGAAACAGATGGGAAAATAGAGAGAGTAAATCAAGTCATGGAAGACATGCTTAGGATGTATGTCATGGATAATCAAACCCATTGGAAGAAGCACCTACCTCTGGTAGAGTTCACCTACAATAATAGTTTTCATATATCCATCGGAATGCCACCCTACAAAGCTCTGTATGGAAGGCCATGCAGAACGTTGTTGAGTTGGGATAGATTAGAAGACCGAGTAACAGTTGGGCCAGAATTGATTCAAGAGATGGAGGAACATGTGATTCAGATTAGGCAGAGACTAAAGAAAGCACAGGATAGACAAAAAAGTTATGCGGATGCACATAGGACTGATCAAAGTTATAAAGTGGGAGATCAGGTTTTCATTCATATCAGGCCTAATAAGAGTACAATTCAGTTCGAGAAGGGGACAAATTTGTCACCTCGATTTATAGGACCCTTCAAAATCCAAGAGAAAATTGGACCCGTTGCCTATTCCCACTGTGTATCCTCCGAAACCTAGAGTCATGGGAGAATGGTGTTAGCTCACACTCCCCTAGACGTGTGATGATGACTATCAGTTGCCTGTTGGGGAAGCTTGGTCAAGATAGTGACACTTCCGCTTACAGGTTCTATTTGGAGTTAGGTCAGTATAGTTGACGCTCCAAGATAGTTCAACAGAGGAAGGATAGGAATGGAAGATGGAAGTAAGTTAGGGAGGAAGGATGAGTAGAAATAGTTGAGAGTGTATGGAGATTTGTCTTATGGTGGAATTTATAGTTTTTCCTTATGAAAAGAAAATGAGTATATATGAATATTCATAATTATGCAACTAAACTACAATTGTCTAAATAACATTGTTGAGCTAGATAATTGTAATTAAAAGATTTCGCAAACATTTGATCGGTTTATTGTCTTTTATAAAATGAATAGTCTTGTTGAATGGATTGGATGCATATGGAAATTACTATAGAGATGATAGTTATTGTTATTAGTACATGCATGAGACGTGTATGTACTATCTACACATGCATTTCTTGCACATGTACACTAGTATGTATGAGTTTTCTTGGCTTACTTACTAATAATGTCGGTTATTTGTTATGAATGTGTGAACCATGTTTCTTTTCCCTTGTATCATAAAATACTTTAGCTTCAGGACGAAGTTTCCTGAAGGGTGGGTGTATGTAACAACCCTAGTTAAATAACTAATTGTCAAAGTTAAATAATTGTTAAAGGTTTATTAAGTTTAATTAATTGTCCTAATGTATTTTAGTTAATTAATGATTATCTATTAATAATATTAATTAATTATTTATTGTGTAATGTATATTAATTAATTGATTAATTAATTAATTAACTCATTAAATGTTGGGTAACGAATTTAAGTTTAATAAGTTTTATTTTATTAAAGGAAAACTTAACGTATTGAAGGAGGGTTGGCATTGAATGGAGGGATAAGGTGGTGAATGGACGGGAGGATATGAGGGGGCAAAGACATTCGAGAGGGGGACTTTTGATTTTGGGGGGGCAGGGAGAATTTCTGGAGATCAGGAGATTGTATTGGAGCATTTTTCCAAGGGAGGGATTGGGAAAACTGTATTTTTGGTTTTGTCTTGAGGAATTTGTTGGACTGTTACGGGGGAGCATTGGTTGCTGGGAGTTTTGGGCTTGAGGGCGAGGAATCCTGGAGCTAGGGAGTCGAATAGGCTCTGTTCCTAGCTGGCAGGGAGGAAAGATTCAGTTTTGTGTAGAGTTTCGGTAGAGCAACTTGGACAGATAGAGTGGGAAACAACATCACTTGAGAGGTATTTATGTTCATTATTATTGCATGTCATTATCGTTACGATGGTTCACTATTTTACTATGTTGTATATGTTTTTTTTTTTATATATGATTTTTATATCATGCTCCTCATTTGAATTTGTTGAACCATGAACTGTTAGTTTGTTAGCTGCCGAATATAAAACCATAAAGAAATTATGATATAAATTTTATGTTTAAATGTATTAAGTTTTAGGTTCTGTTAGCAAGGACACTACATGGAAGAGAAAATGGATAAAGGAAAGAAGGAGGAACCCTTGGACCAAATCATGATGGATGACGACCAAATCAAGCAGATCATGGAAACAACTGGAAAGACACGCAGTGGAGTACCCTACCAGGTGAATACAAAGAAGAGAGTCGTAGCCATGAGGGAAGGCTTGACGAGCGATGAAGAAGAGGTATAGGATCTCCGGGCTGTGGAGTTTATTGGGGAAATACTGTGTGCAACATATGAAAGGAAGCCGAGAGGTCCAAGAGTAGGAAGAGAAGGCACCAATCCTATCCATATTAATGTTAGTGTGGAACCCATAAACCCATGTGCGACTAATACAAAAAACATAACACCACCCTTTAGACAAACTAATTTCAGGAGAAGAAACACAACACGAAGTACATATACACAAGGTACAACAACTGGAGGAGCAAGTTCAGGAAGCACTAGTCACGTATCTACACCCTGCGGAGGTATTATTTCAACATTCAGGATGGTGGGACATGATTCCACCATCAGGTTACCAGAATTCAAAGGAGAAGCGTCGGAGGACCCAAAAAAACATTTGTTTATCTATGAAAAGATTTGGGAAGAAAAACATATCATAGACGAAGATACTAAACTTCCACAACTAGAGATTACACTAAGGGATCACTCATTGGATTGGTATATGAGTTTAGCTACAAACAATCCACCAGGGACATCTAGAACAATGACGAACATCAATAAACTGCTGATAAGTGAGTTTCAGAAGCCAAGTTCAGAGGATCAGTACATGAACGAGATGATAGAAATTATACAGAAACCAGGAGAATCTGTATGGGAGATTGACCAGATATTCAAGTGATTTAAAGGAAAGTTGAAATACATCATGACCGATATGCAACACAGGCACCTGTTCCGATAGCATAGATCTCATACCCAAAATCACAATAATATCACTCAAACCATGTGTCAATAATGCACATCGATCATGTACATTAACCATGTACATTAACACTATACAAACATAACCAACGACATGTACCAATCATGTATCAACAACAAACCAAACTATTCCTCAACAAGATGTATCAACATCACCATGTACTTCAAATATGTATCTCATCCATGTACCCAATCATATACCTCTACCATATACCAATAACATACACCAAGATAACCAACAAGATACCTCTAGCAATGCACCCCACCCTCCATAAATCTAATACCATAAATCCTCACATCAACCATGTGCCACAACCTCATTGTTATATAACCTCTATTTGTACCAATAACTTCAGCAACATACCTCAACCAAAATCCCTTAAACATGAACCAATACTAAACTTCACTAGATCTACCTCAGATCAACTCTACAACGAGCCCTAAACATCCAAGAGGGCATCCAACAGATTTACAAGGAAAACCATCAACCAGATTCATAGATTCAACACTACACATATGAAAATCATAAAATTTTCTTCTTGTAGCGTTCTGCTACCGCAGTTTTGCTGCCGCGGTTTTTCTATCGTGGTTTTTCTTTCGCGGTTTTTACCATAATTACCAAACTCACAACTTATTGTTGCAACTAATTTATTTTTAATTATTTTCTTAATGCAACAACTATACTCATGATTAACTCCTAGTTACCATCAATTTGACTAGTACACTTCTTCTAGGAGCTTCTAGAATAATTGACGCACTTGACCTTCTAGGGGCTTCTAGATAATTTATGAGGGTTATCCAACTTCATATGGCCATAACTCTCTAACCGTGAAAAGTTACGTGACGTTCCACATATCAGTGGAAATGACATGACATATACTATCCATCTAGAATTGTCTTACATGTAAATTCACTGATCGTCATGCATTTATACCTCAAACAGTCTCAGGTCCCTTACCCATTCCTTTGTGCTACCAGAATTCGTTACTCAACTTCTCCAAGGGTTGACATCAATCTACAATATTACTCTCCAAGGGTTGGCATCAATGACAACCAACAGTCTATACCAACTGTCCATCAACTTAAGCCAATTGTCTAACAATATTTTGCTTAAAAAAAATATACCACTTTTAGAAAAACACAAATTGCACATAGTTATTCACAAAGTCTATGAATAAAAAAATACATATTCGGAAATCTTTTTCAATTTCCTACATTTCATCTTTTTACATCATATTCAAGTTCATTGTAAAAGTAGCTTGAATAATCCCTCCAATTAACAATTTGTTTTTTTTCCATCTTTGCATTGTCACTAATGTGTCACGAGAGACCATCATTAGCTTGCACCCACCCTTGTATGTTATATCAATTTGATATATTTGTTAAAAAATAATGTGTATGAGATATTGGTCATTGGTATAAATATAAGTGATTGGGATTAGTCGACATATTCAGTGTTTTGAAATTATGAGCATGTAGGGTAAAACGAGTAGTCGATACGCATGATGAGTGGACCCTTTTCGAATTGCTCAAAATATTGGGAGGGGATATTGACACTTTTGCCCTTAAATCTAAAAAAAATCATTTTGGATCAATGGAATTGTAGATATCAAATGTTAACATTGCATAATCTAGTTGCAATATTGGTATTCAAGGGTGTTGAACCCATTTCTACACCGAAAGAAATAATTTCATTAATCCAAAATTGTAATTCAACAAAGATTGCCTAACTAGATTATGGTGATGGAAAACTTGAAAATGTCCTTCTACTATGGAAAAATAATAATTGTCATTGATTTGAGCAATGACACTGTAAAATGTTTTGTTTCGATGCACTTAATTCAACACTAAGATAGTGCAAACCATTGGGATAATTGAATGAACAAATTTAATGCAAAATAATATTGAAGTACAAGATAGTGCAAACCATTGGGATAATTGAATGCACAAATTTAATGCAAAATAATATTGAAGTACAAGATAGTGCAAAGCATTGGGCTAATTGAATTAACAAATTTAGTGCAAAATAATTTTGAAGTACATCTTATAATGTTGTGAAGGATGTTCACATAAAGATTAAAACCATTATATTCCATGTTTTGTTTATAGAACATTATGACACATATGAGATGTCAATTACAATGTTGTTATAGGTTTAAGGTATGAATGTATTGAGAGAGATAAATTCCCTAGAGATGTAAATATTTCCTCTAGTTTTATCACTCTAACATAAATCCATTTTAAATGATAAAAAAAATTACACCTAAAGAATTTTATGTGTTTCATTATTTAATAAATCTCAAACTAAGATGAATCTATATTGATTATTTTTTAATTAACTAAAAATTAATAAATGTGAAAGTAAGATAAACTTATGTTCCTTATTCTTTAATTAAGTAAAAAAATAATAATTAATGTGCAAGATTATTCTTTAATTAAGTAAAAAATAATAATTAATGTGCAAGAAATGATTAGGTTTTGATTTTTTTCCGTATTCATATATTATTTACTGATTAGGTTTTGTTTTGTTTTTTTCCATGTGTTTCTCAACATATTATTTCTTGGACTCTCAAAACTCTAAATATTTAATATTTTTCCAACTCAATTTAAAGCTAACAAATGCATAAGCTTCGTGACGACCGATGTATGACGTTTAACAAATGCATAAGCTTCGTGACGACCGACGTATGACGTTTAGAGTTAGTTTGAGTGGTTGATTTTTTATGTGGTTGAAAAAACATAATAACATGATTTAGATTAGTTTGAGTGGTTGATAAAACATAATAACATGATTTAGATTTATGTCGACCTGAAGAGGATTTAGTTTGAGTGGTTGATAAAACATAAAAACATAATAATAGGATTTAGTTTGAGTGGTTGATAAAACATAATAACATGATCTGAAGAGGTAGATTTATGTCTAAAGTATGGATAGTAAATCGGCGGGAATTTACCTTCCCGTTATTATGTATCTGGAAGGCAGATAACCACAGCAATCGGGAATTTATATAAGAAGACACAGAGTGAGCCGGGTTAAACAATCCGAAAACGTTGCAACCTCTTGAGTTAGCAATTGTCATGGCGAAGCAAGAATCCTTTTCCGTGGACTTGAGTGCAGAATTTCATCAAAATGAGCCGATTTTGCGGGTGCCGAAGGTTCTACTGAATCCCAAAAAAGAGGCTTTGTACATTCCTCAGTTTATCTCACTCGGGCCTTACCATTATCATAATTCCAAACTGCAAGATGCACGTCTGGAAGGTCCTCACAACGATATGCTGAGGAGGAAGACATCGACAAAGGAAGTGTACAAAGTCCAGTTCGTGTCCGAATGCTGGCCGAATAAAATCGGGCCGGACGCAGAGAGCTGGCTAGAGATGGTGAAAACGATCATTGGCATGCGGACGCAGCTTGAGTGCTTCTATAACTTTCAAATCCCCGAGGACGATTACGAGAACTTCGCCGTCCTAATGTTGGTGGATTCGTTGTTTCTTCTATGTTTCTTCTTATTCTCCACTGATAGCGATGATGATCTCCGTGTCCGTATAAAGTGCGACATTCTCAAGCTCGAGAATCAGATACCGCTGTCTGTCCTGCGTAAAATTTTAACTACACAGTTTCCGAAAGGGGAAGCTAGGATTGGAAAATTGCTGCGTATTACGTATGAGGAGTTGTCTCCGTTCGATCTTTCCCGTGATCAAAGTGATGATATTGCTGCATTCGACAGTAAGCCGCATTTGCTGGGTTGCATTCACGCATTAGTTTTGCCATTCCTCCAAATACAGAAACCACTAGGTGACTCCGCATCAGGAGGGTCGACTCTGCTTCAAAAGATCTCCAGCTTTCTCGATTGCGTGGTTGAAAAGATGTGTGGTATGTTCTTTTGCTTCAAACATCAAACCGAGGGAAAGCCTCCGATCAAATCATACAGCGCGAGGCAGTTGGCAAGGGCGGGGATTAAGTTCAAATCCTTCTCCACGCTGCCAGCTAATATCCGCTTCGACAAAATCTCCCACACACTGTACCTACCGCAGATGACTGTATCCTCTCTCCAAACTGAGGGGTTCTTCAAGAATCTGGTTGCACTGGAGTTGAATGACTGGGCCACGTCCAGTGGCCACCACGTGGATTCGAATAATGGCGCCACGTCCGCGTTCAGTCGCCACCAGGTGAGGCGGTTCATTCAGCTGACGAACTGCCTCATCGATGCTTTTGACGACGTTCACGTGCTCAGAAAATCTAAGGTCATTAGTCCCAAAACCACGTTAGCCGACGAAGAGATAGCCACTATCTGGAAGAGCATGCGTCAGCCCCTCTTTCATAGCCAAATCCAGCTTCCTGAGGAGCTGAAAGAAGCAATCGATGAAGTGCTAAAGGCCAATTATTTCAAAACCAAAATCAGAATTGGTCTTTCGGAATTCTTTGACTATTATTATGAGAAGTATTTCTTACACCCGTGGACTTTTATAGCTCTGCTTGCTGCGATTTTTCTTCTGTTCCTGACCGTTATACAGACCTACTGCAGCGTGTGGGGATGCAGCAGCTCCGTTAATCAGCTCTATGAAAATCTCTAAAGAAGGCTTGTAGATTTCCTATGTTAATTTTTAGCTTTTGTTTAGATCAAAATAATTAAGCTAGTAGACGCTCTTCCATTTGGTAGGGAAAGTTAAAGCATTTCCATTGCTCAAGCACCTTAAGATCCATAATGTTTGGTTTTGTTATGTTGGAGACTGCAAAGTGTTTGTTATTTCACCCTTTTGTTGAGATTTGTTAACTGCTTCAGCTTCAGTGTTACTTATTTCATCCTATGTTGAACCGTACAGGCTTCAACTTCGGTGTTGGTTATTTCTTCCTTACCTCAGTGGAGATAAAGAACTCTTTATATTAGAGTTATAAAGGTTGTAATTGTGTGATTCATAATAAAAAAGTGTATTAGTGTGATTCATGTGTATCTTGTATTCAATTTTGCTCCATACTCTGTTTGCTCTTTTTGGTATTAGAGCATGGACGATGATCCGGATTCATCGCTGGCAGGAGAAGCGCGGATAGATGAAACAACAGGCATACCTGAGCTCATATTCATATTGTTGCCACCATGGACCTATGGGATGAACCTATTCGCATCCCCACAAATCTGTTGATATCTACTGCGTGCATTCATATCGTTGAATCTGCTATCATACATGTTCATCGCTCTTTAGTCTCCTCATGCAGATATCGTGACTTCATAAGCTGCTAAATAATCTTATGCTTATTTTGTTAAATAATCTATCTTCAATTTTTAACAAGGGTGTCTTTACTTTAAGTCAAATGCTTATTCCTTATCCTTTGAAGGATGGTTTAGTTTATCTATCTATATATATATATATATATATATATATTTATTGTGTGTGAGACATGCTTTTGCATTTTATTTATCTCTAGTCATAGTCAAAGTAGTTGCTCATATCATTTCCATCCTTCATTATCACCATTGAAAATCTAATAACCCCTATTGCTACATAAGATGGGCCTTAAATCATAAATTTGATTGATATACTATAGATATATGATATTTTCATAGAAATATTGTTACAATGAAATCATAAATATCTTAATAATGATGAAAAG
>JASDQU010735729.1:370357-400570 GCA_032191745.1 Picea mariana | reverse complement strand
CACATCTCTTCTCAGAGATAAGCCGCCACCATTCCAGCAAGCTTGTTTCCGCTGCATTTTTACAGTTTCAGCTTATTTCGTTATTTAATAGAAAACCAGTTTTACTGTATCTCTGTTATTTTCGTGTTAAGCACCTATTAATAATCTGTATTCATTTTGTTCTGCTCATAAAATCTAGATCAAGGAAAGAACTGCTCGACCAAGATCGTGTTTTAAGGATATTTGGTTACAAGTATGCTTTTTTTCGCCATCCATGAACTCGCTTTGTTTATGAAATAGATGTTGGCTCAACAATGTATCGGTTTGTGTTTTTCTTAAGGCTCACAACTGTGTAAATTTTGGTGTTTCTCTGGATTGGTTGTTTCTATGGTTTTCATTGCAAATGGAAAATGATGGTTGAAGTCACAGTTCATTGATTATTTTGAGTGGTGGAAACCATGAAGGATCTATGTTGTCTTTATGGGTTTTTGTTGAAGGGTTCATTCGGTCTATACTTGTTGGCTCTCTCCACACAGTTATTGTCATCATGCCCAGTCGTATTTGCTATTATGGGGTTGTTGATTTTTTTTTTCAACTACCTTGTGTCACTCCATATCGTTTCACCTAGTTGTGGTCTTGTTTATTTTATTGGTGTCTGTGCAATGGGTTATGATGGATATTATGCCAAGAGTATTTCTTTAGGGTTGGTTTCTTTCTCATGGATCTATTTTTATCAACATTATTCGATTTTCTTTTGGGGAAGAACCATGAGGGTTATGCCCTGTGTGTTCTAGGTGTTATTGCTAGACAGTAAGAAGCTTCGACCCCTCTGTTCATAATATTTCCTCTCTGGTGTGAACTGGCACCCTGTCTTGCAAGATATTGGTTATGTGGCATGTGTTTCCATCGTTTTGTCTCGAAGGATTCTCCTTTGTTGTTGGTGTGGTTGAATCAAGTCTCCCTGTGTTGGTTCCACCAAGAAAACCCTTGGTTACACGGAACCCACCCTTGATTATTCAAGCCCGATTTTGATAAATGAACCAGTTATTTTCGGTCAGTTATATTGTTGATTGTTGTGGAGTGGCGTCGATAGTGGTTTGATTATGGGCTCGTCTTTGTTGATCAGGTTGATTACACAATTGAAGTATGGAATGATGTTTGGTCTATAATCACTGTATTCGTTTATCGTGATGGTTGATTCGATGGTTTAGCATGGTTTTAATTGGTTGATTTGAGAAATGGAATTGGGCATACAGTTACTGCCTCCTTGTGTTGGATTGATACCTCGAACATTTTTTATTGTTTGATTGGGAGTGTGTTTCCTTGCGTTATGTGTTGAGATGTATGTTTTCTACAGCGTATTATGAATTTAAATGATGGTTTTTGTTACTATGTGTTTAAATTGCTTGATCAGGATCATTGCAATTTAAAGAACTGATGTTTGCAACTTGGTTGTTTGTTGTGTATGTTTTATGGATATCATACATCGTATCATTGATTGCATCATCAGATATGGGCACAGGTTCTATAATAGTATGGTTTCATTGCAATATTAATTGTTAAATTGGTTAGAGAGATGGAATCATGCACGTTTTAAAGGAACTTGTGTATGTGTTTTATTTGAGGAAATAATTTATGGATAGGGGTTGATGGTTTTTATGTTGAACATGGTTGAAACGAATAATTGTGTGTTCATTGGAATTGGTTTTAAATATTAAATGGGAAAAGTGAAAGGAACATAATTCTTTTTATTGGATGTTTGAAAATTTTATCGATTCTGAGTATCATGACACTGTGTAAATAAAAAGCATTGAAGATTAAATGTGGAAAGTGAACAAGTGTTAACAAACAATAATTGTCTAGTTGTTGTTGGATTGTTTGCATTAAATACATACTTGTTTTATGGATTAATTATTTAACTTTACGAACAATATTCACTCTTCTCCCGACCATTATTTCACTTTTCGCACACTACAATCCCCTCGCCTTACCATATTCATTATTCACCCCATGTTCCTAAATTTAATTACACTCAAGATAAACTCTATATTATGGTAGTTTAAAAGATCACACAAGGATGAAATACAATAGTGCATTTTTTTGTGTTTACGATACAGTTGATTGTTTGATGTCTTTGAGCAGTAATTGTGATCTTTTCCACCTCATTTTAATATTTTCCACTCATTACAACCCTCACACATCCCAGGACCCTTATTCACTCCCTTCTCATTAAGGACTACTAAACAATTGTATGGATTGGATTGCATGAGTCTGATATGTTGATGAGCTAAATTTTATTTCATATTTTTAAAAAAGAGTTGTCATGTATGGTTGTAAAAGAAACTATTTGCTAATCAATTATGCATATAGGTATGAGCTTCTCAAGAAAAAGGTTAAAAATCAAGACCCACCATGCCCCTTACAAAGGAAAATCCACCACTGCCCCTTCCTCACCTTCAAATGATTCTGATAAATATGTGCCACCCCGCATACATTTGAGGGACAATTACCCTCATATGGTCATCGAGATTGGGCCTAAAGGCCACAATGTAAGGAAAATTCAGAGAGATTAAAAGGTGATAGCAACAACAAGGGAAAGATTTCCTCACAGACTGGAAAATATAGATTTTAAGTTTTTATATATTAATTGTTGTGAGCAGTTGAGTTCTGAAATTTTGGACAACACATTATTTTTTGGATATATGGGTAATATACTTTTGGGAATAATTTCAATTATCATTGAGATAAATTGTCAAATATGAATGTGATAATGGGAGTCACAAGGAGGTATTTTTTGTTTGATTAACTAGTTGTGTTATGATTGTTAAAATCTAAAGGGAGTCACAAGGGGTCCCACCTACTAGTTATTATTTATTTAAAAACCCTTATTATGATTTATTACTTTTACCCCTAACCAAAAAGTTGGTTGAGTTATTAGTTAACTTAAATAATGAAGTAGTTCAACTACTTTAACCAATTATAATTTGCTTAAAGGCAAAAGGAGAGGGAGGAACAAGTGGAGAATAGAAGGAGAAGCATACTAAGGTTTGCCCTTCGAGTTTGTGTTGAGATAGTTTAGTTTTCATTCATTCCTTAATTTATCACAAGCCTAATTATTTTTTATGATAGCAGGGTCTTATTGTAGAAAGCAAGATTCAGGGCTGAATTACATCATTCAGACACTTGTTTTTTAGAGGTGTTGATCTATCTTTGATAGTCTGTGTATAATTGTCTATTTGTGAATTAGTTTTCATGACTGACAAAGGCTATTGTGCAGAGTCGAGTGGGAAGCAATATGTGGCAAGTTGATTGAGATTTTAGAGTTCAGTTTTTTATTTTCTGTCAGAGGTCCTTTTGTATGTTTCATCGGGGACATCTAAGTTTGACTTTGGTCCAAAAATTCTTCATGAAATTTTGTAAAGAGAATGACTCTTTGATGAATTGGAATGAAATAAAGGATTGCTTTATGTCTCATCTGTCTTGATTATCGACTTGGTGTCTTTATTTCTGTCTCTATATTTATTTCAGCATCTGTTATGTTCATAAAAACACATAAATAATGAATTTTCTAGCAAACTTGTATTTATAAAAAGCCATCCTAAGCACTTGTAATCAATACTTGTGAGTTAGGATATTAATTTCGATGGCTATAAACATAGGGTGATATTCCCATCTATTTTTATTTAGCCAAATAGAATATGAAAATGCTTGAGTAAGATTATTTCATATCTTTTCCTCAACATTTATTTGGCGACCATACTGGGGAGATATTCAATATCTCTCTGGTTAATTTTTATGCTTGATTGCATAGAATACATCTATTTTTATGATATTAATTCTTTCACTATTTTATTTCTTAATGAATGTGCTTGTTGTAAGGCAGCCCAATATTGAGCCTGGTCTTCAAGATCAGACGAGCATTTCTTTGAATTTGTTCAACACCATTTTAGACACTGCCAATACTCGTGTTGAGCTTAATCATTCATGGGCAGCAATTGAATGAGATATTAGTGCCCAAGACCGTTGGGAAGCTAGACGTAGACAAACTAAAAATAAACCGTAACCTTCTTGATCTTTCAGTTTTGGCCTTACTTTCATGTCCTTAGACCCTCGCGTTTCTAGAAGAAGTAGAGGATTATCACCTAAAATTAATCATATTGCTGAGACAAGAAGAAGGAACAATGTGTTGTCAACCCAACAAAGTGATATAAGGAGAAATTTGGTTGATTCATAAAGTTTGTCTTTTTATCCCTCACCTATCATCCAGAAGATGGCATCTACTAGTGGATCCGGTGGCACTGGAATTGCTTCCTCCTATCAGTCTTCATCTTCATCAGTAATTCGCAGCTTATATAGCCACCATATCTCTGTCCAATCTACCAAAAATACCACCAAAGTGATTAAAAGGTATAGGCTTTTTTAGTTTGAAGAAGACGCCAGAACCACACCATGGCATGTGTCCTCCCCTCTTAACCTAGCACCTGCTACTTGCCCACTTCCTAAATTCAAAGAGAATATCCCTAGGTTTTCATGAAATAACAATTTTACTACAAACGAACACCTCGTGGAAATTTCTAATGCTTGTCACAACATAGGGGCCAATGACAACGATACTTGCATGCGCTTATTCATCAATTCCTTGGAAGAAAAGGTTGCAGACGATTTCTTTGATCTTCCTCCTAAGATTTTGTCTACTTGGGAGGAGTTAGTTTATTGGTTCAAATCCACCTATGGGAAATCAAAAATACCAGCTGATAAGTTATGAGAGTAAAATAACATCACCTATAAGGATGGTGAAACCATCAAGTCCTTCAACTTGTGTTTCACTAATTTATACAATCAAATACCTGAAATCATTCGACCTCATAACCAAGCCACTTTCATCCATTACTACAATGCATTACCTTTCCCCTATCGTCATAGGCTTGAAGAAAAATATTTTGGTAATCTTGGTTTCTCTCTGCATACTTGTTTAGAGTATGAAGAACTACTTGAAAGAACAAGTATTCCCCAGGGAGAATCAGTTAAATAGACAAACATATCCACCGTCTTACAACTATTACAAGACATGAATAATCGTATGATATTGTGTGAACGAAAAGGAACTGTCTCCCATATCACCCCTGGAGCTTCATCCTCTTCTGCGCCCCCCTTTAGGAATCCAATTGAAAATACTTTTCATCCTAAAGTAATCTTACCTCGAAGTTGGTGTAAATTTTGCGAGGAAGCCACATGTGAGGTAAGGAAGAGTGTTAGAGATGAGATATTTGGTAAAATAACATAAACTACCATCGTTGTCCTAGATTTTGCAGAGCCAGAGGATGTCATGATCATCAATACTAGGAAGAAATCCTACGCTCCCAAAGTTAAATATGATCCTCCCCGCAATTATTCTAGTGCAAGCTCATCATCACCAGTTGTTATGGTTTAGGTTCCTAAAGTTCCTGATAGTCAATGAACAACTCCCCCTTTCCCCTCTTCCAAATACAATATTCTGAATCAGTTAGCCAGCATCAAAGAAGATGCCACCTTTTTGGATATGGTTGTCATCCCTAAACAATAGAGGCATCTGAAACAATTCATGGAAGGAAAAGATTTCGTTGTAGCCAAACTCTATGAAGAGGTAAACGAAGAGGATTCATTTGTAAATAAAGTAGGTTTATATAACTTTAGATACCCTGTAAAAAATCCCCCTTTTTATATTTATGTAAAAATTATGAATACGATTGCCCATTTTTGCCTCATTGATGGTAGTTTGGGCCCAAGTGTGATGTCGAAGGTTATTATGGAAGAGCTAGGTTTGTCTTGTATAAATGAAAATTACGGAAGCATGCTCTCTTATAATATTCTACAACAAATGACCATATGTGAGATTAAATATGTGACCTTAGTTTTGTGCGCACACCCTGAAATAAAGACAACCCTTAGTATTCAAGTAATTGATATACCAGTAAGAAATTTCCCAATCATATTGGGAAGAGATTGGAAAGCTTTAATGGGTGGATACCTCTCACTTGACGGAACACATTTATCCATTCCTTGGAATGGTAAAAACATTATAGTCCTTAGAGAGGGAAGGATTTCACCTTACATAGAGAGTGGCCCACAGCCTAATGTAAACTATATCGAAGAATACCTACAAGTGTATTCCATATTTGCTGAGGAGGATAACATTCCCTTGGAAAAATTTTATTTAGATGATGGTATGTGGCACATGCACTTTGATGGTTCATGCTCAAATGAAGGAAATGGAGGTGGCATTGTCTTGATTTCTCCTGTAGGAAAAATCCATAAATTTTCTTGTAGGTTGGAGTTTTCTTGCATGAACAATGTCAGTGAATTTGAAGCTTTATTATTAGGCATAGAAAATGCCTATAATCTTTGTTGTGGTCACCTTTCAGTTTTTGGGGACTCTAAACTTGTTCTGAACCTTGTACCTAAGATTTACACCCCTAACAACAAGTTTATGAATCGATACGTCCAAATTGTTTGGGAACTTATCTTGAACCTATTATCTTTCAACATCACTCATGTTAAGAGGGAATTGAACTCAATGGTTGATCGGTTAGTTGTTTTTGCAGCCTCTCCTACTCGACAACTTCTGCCACATAGACTTGATTGTACTTTTCAATATCTATATCGTCCACTTATCCCTGAAAATATACAATCTTGGTAGGTCTTCCCCAATGATGAGAGGAGTTTTTCTTTCATTCAATATGAACCTTTTAAGCCCAAGGAAATTATACTCATAGAAGATGACAAGATTCCTCGAGGCTTGACTCCCCTAGAAATTTTGTTTTCATCGAGTGATGTAGGAAATAAATAGAAATAGAAAGAAGAGGAGTAAAAAAGGAAGGTGGGTGAAACAATATCCTTGAACATTGGGACACCCGAGTCTCCAAAGAATGTTAAAATAGGTTCCCAATGTTCTAATGAAGAAAAAATGAAGTTTTCCAAGCTACTTGGTGGATTTCAAGATGTTTTTTCTTGGTCTTATGAATATATTCATGGTTTTGATCCTGGTCTTATACAAGATGCCACCACCATCAAGGAAGGCATGAAACCAGTTAGGAAAAAACAAATACCTATTAACCTTGCATTGAAAGAAACTATTCAAAACGAGTTGGAAAATTTCTTGAAGGATGGAGTCACCTTTCCGGTCAAGTACCTTGAATGGGTTTCCAAATTGGTACCTATTCCTAAGGTCATTGATCATATTAGCTTCTGCGTTAATTTTCACATATTCAATCAGGCTATTATGAAAAATCCCTTCCCTCCCCCTAATATGGAAATGATTCTGTAGCAAGTTGTAAGGTCATAGATGAGGCCCTTACTTGACAGTTTTTTTGGTTATAATCAAATCAAGGGAAAAAGGGAAGATGCTCACAAAACCACTCTTATAACTAATTAGGGTACCATGACTTATGAACGTATACTTTTTGGCTTACCTGGTGCAAGTACCACTTTTAAAGGACATATGCAGATAACTCCTGACGAATTGATTAGTATTCATATTTATCTTGACAATCTCATTGTATGCGTTAAAGGGATGATTATTACCTCAGAGTTTCAAGTGTTATGGTTGGGTCCTTTCAAGATCTCTTTTGTCTTGGGTATTAATTATTACATTCTGAAGGATTTACAGGAGCGATTGTTTTCCTACAACACTAATGGTTCTCACTTGAAACATTACGTGGAACCAACTTGAAAAGTTCTAACGTTGTTTGGATTTTTTGTATATTAGTATTCTAGCTCTTCTTTCTATTCTATCATTGTTTTTCATTTCCGCCTTTGATCCAAGTGGATATTGGTGGCCACCCACCTTTTTCCAACTGGCTCAAAACAGTTTTCTGACAATTTTGGTAATTTACTATTTTTAGCAGTTTTTAACTTCCAGGGCCATTTTGAGGCCCCAAACGACATTTTTGGGAAAATGGGGAGAAGTAAGAATTTTTCTTCGATATTTGCTCCAAAATGAATCTCCTCGATGATACCTTTCCAACGAGGTATCATGCACCTAAAACAGAGATTGTATGCAAAAGTTACGACCCCGGGAAGTTGATGTACTAACTTACCCAAACGAGGCCCACATGACTTTTGGTGTTTCATCTCCCACGGTTAGGTTTTTAGATGTCTAGGGTTTTTGGAATTCGTGTTTATTGTAAAAATTCCTTCATATCCTCATTGTAATCATCTTCTTGCGAACGCAAGTATCCGTCACATCTCTTCTCATAGATAAGCTTTCACCATTCTAGCGAGTCTTTCACTCTGTATTTTTACAGTCTCTGTACATTTATTTCATTAATAGAAATCGTGTATTAATGTATATCTGTATTTATGGTTGCATCTCTGATACATTTATATTATATTATTGAATATCTATGATATCTCTGTGCATTTATTTATTATATCTCCGCTCTCATTTCATGCCGAAAATAATCTAGATCAGTGGTATCAGAGCAGGTTGTTCTTGATCGTTTTTCCAATGCATGTCCCCAATGAGGTCCAAGTATAGAAAGTTGGGTCTCTAGCTTGTATCTCTTGAAGATAATCACTCTATCATGCCCAAGAAACTCTCCATGGTGGAAGAAAAGAAAAAATATGGAGCAGACGATCCTATAAATCTATTGCTTGAGGAAGCTCTCACATGACAGAGGGATGAAATGATGGAGAATTTTTTCCACATCCTTCAAGGCCTGCCGATAGAAACATGTGCATGTTCATCAAACAACCACTTTGGAAGCACCTCTCCTTTCAAGGTACTTGTTAATTTTTATATTCCCATATTTGAAGGTCAGATAGATGCGAATTCCCTAGACAAATGGTAAAATCTGCTAGATGGTTATTTCTCTGTTCACCATTTCTCCAATAGGGAAAAGATCACCTTTGTACTCCTTAAAGATCTCCCCCATGTCAAACATTCATGGGAAAATTATTGGGAGCAAAGTTCCACAGCGGAGTTTGGAATATATGGGGTTGAGCCCACTTGGGAATTTTTTGTGGATGTGGTAAAGGAACAGTATTACCCTGTTGGCAACTATGAGGACCAACACATGATATGGACCACACTGGGGCAAGAGAGGGGCCAAGCAGTTCCGGATTTTACCAATACCTTCCATACCTTGTGCACCAAGATGGGTATCAAGGACTCTGAACGACATTTGGTTATGAAATATCGTCAGGATCTACATAGATACATCCAAACTGAAATGGATTTTCTGGACATCTCATCACTTGGTGCTGCTTATCGATATGTTGTTAAACTCAAGCAAAAATTTAAGCACCAGAACAAAAGAGAGTTCAGGTATACAAATTCGCAACAACCAAAGTATGAAAAAGATGACCCTAACAAACAGTCTCCCGAAAACCAGTCCAAGCCACATGAAAAGAAGGGTCACGGGAAGATAAAGAAGGACACCAAACAATGGTGCGATTTCCACAAAATCCCTTAGCACAACATCAATGAATGTCACTCAAAATAGTCATTGGTGATTAATATCAAATACAAGAGCCAAACCCTGATTCAGAATCTAATTCTGAAAATACTGGTAAAAGACAAATCATCGATGCAGACCCCACTGCTATTGTCGTGACCGCAACAATTTAACCAGAAGAACCAACAGATCTAGAAGAGGGGGGGAACCTTTTTCATTCATAGATGTGGGTCAAGGGGACCCCACTACATTTATTGTTGATATCGGAAGCTAGAAGAACCTCATCTTAGTAGAGGTCATCAAACAGTTGGGATTGTCGACAACACCACACCCGCATCCATACAACATAGGGTGTCTTCGCCAAGGACGAGATATTTGTGTCAGCCAATAGTGTCGATTGTTATACGACATTAATCCCTTCAAGGATGAGGTATTATATGATGTTTCCCCACTGGATGTCTGTGATGTTCTCTTGGTCCAACCATGTATGTGGAGACGCCATGTTGTTTATGAGTCTCGACCCCGTAGTGTCATTATTTCTCTAGGAGGTCATCTCTACGGAATACCATAGGTAGTTTTGACTATTGTTCCACCTAAACAGTGCCACAAGGTAGTATCTCATACTGCAAAATTAAGCTTCTTCACAATTTGTTCAAAAGGGGAACAAAAGGACACTGCAACCACTACAGCCTCTCCCCAAGCACCTTCTATCCAATAGAAGCAGGTCGACAAGGATGTAGCAAAGCATAAAAAATCCTTCTGCACAACATCCTCTCATGTATCTCAACTTGTTTAACAACCTCAGCCTCAACAAGTTCGTGACAGACTTCTACAAACTGAGTAGTGTGACATCTCCAGCAAGGCAAGCAACTCACCAAGATTCAGATTTAGGAAACGTTTTTCCCTCTCCCCCGGGAACTCAACGCAATGGAGATCATTGCTTCCTAATGAGGGAGGATTTATCTAGGTGTATATCGGTGGTCACCCACCTTTTTCCAACTGGATCAAAACAGTTTTTTGGAATTTTTGGTATTTTACTATTTTTAGCAGTTTTTAACTTTCAGGGCCATTTTGAGGTCGTAAATGACATTTTTGGGAAAATGGGGAGAAATGTGAAATTTCCTTTTTTATTTCACCCAAAATTAATCTCCTCGACAATAAATTTCCAACGGGCTATCATGTGCCTAAAACAAAGATCATATGCAAAAGTTATGACCCGGGGAAGTTGACGTACTAACTTACCCAAACGGGGCCCACATGACTTTTGGTGCTTCATCTCCCAGTGTTAGGTTTTTGGCATTCCTGTTTATTTTAAAAAGGCCTTCAGAGCCTCATTGTAATCATCTTCTTGAGAATGCGAGTAGCCATCATATCTCTTCTTAGAGGTAAGATGCCACCATTCTAGCGATTCTTTCACTCTGTATTTTTACAGTCTCTGTACATTTATTTCATTAATAGAAATCGTGTATTACTGTATATATGTGTTTATGGTTTCATATCTAATACATTTCTATTATATTATTGGATATCTGTGATATCTCTGTGCATTTATTTATTATATCTCCACTCTCATTTTGCGCCGAAAATAATCCATATCAACCTTACAGTAGTTTGATTGAACTACTTTTTGTTTTAAACAATTTCATACTTCTTTTACATTTATGTCATTTTATCTTTGTTGTTTTAAACTTTGCAATTTTAATTCTGTGATGATTTTTATTTATTTTTCATCTTTAATTGATTTTGGTCAAGAATAAGATGTTGGATCATTTCTGCCACAATGACACTCCTGCAAGATATTTTTAGTCAATAACAATCAAGCTTACAAAGTTGTTACAATGTTCCCCTGAAAGCACTTGAATTTTCTATCTGCTTCCACTGTTGTCTTTTAAATAAATTCGTTATCTCCCACCTCTATTTTCCATTTCTTCATCCATTTGAGAATTAAAATAGCAAGTCCATAATTTTTCTCCTTGAAGTAAAGAGTAGATTATGGTTGAATGATTATCCATACAGGGATAAAACCCCTCATACTTAACATTTTTCATGACTTATTCCCAAATTCCAGGTCATTTTTCCATTAAATCCTTTCACTTCCCCCTGTTGCATAATCTTCCTGGTTATATCTTCTTGACCTGTTGTTCTTGGTCTCTGAAACCATGAGTTCTGAGTTCTAAATCTGTTGAACACAAATTTCCCTGTGGAGTCGCCAGTTTGTTGACGATAAAAATCGCAATGAGGATTTTGCCTAAAAAGTATTGCTAAAGCCTATTATTATAAGCTAACAATAAATATAATACTAGTAGGTGGGACCCCCTTGTAGATTGGAGGATTAAATCTGGTTTTAATTTGATGTTCAGATATTGGTTATATTCACAACAAATGGATGATGGATAATTCATGCTATGTTACTCTAAATTCTCATGAGGGCTTATGTGAAATGTTATTTCCATGTTACTATTAGTGCCATGATCTATTACATGTTGCACCTACAAAAAACACATGTTAGTCATGACAAAAGAAAAGGAAATATGGAAACAAATCAAAGGAAGAAACTAGACTATGCTACACTACATGAATTGAAATTAAAGGATTGTTGTTAGTCCTAGCTAACAAAGTTAGTGGCTATACGATTTATTGAGCTATATGGAAACACATGTGATATGTGTTATGGTATGGTTGTAAATGGTTAATGTGATGTAGGGTGGCGCATTTGGCAAGTGATGGATGTTAGTTTCGATGCATAGATTAATTGAATGGATTAATGGAGGGTTCGTTGTTGTGTACTAAGTAATTGGATGAGTAGAATATGGAAGCGACATCCATTTACTGCACATCACTCCATACCTCTCCCATTGGCCGTCACCCTAGCTTGGTAATTGCCATTTGATTTTGTTGTGGTTAAGCTTTGATTTTCAGTCAATGAAAGAACTGCCAAACCAAGCTCGCGTTTTAAGGCTATTTGGTTACAGGTATGTTTTTTTTCACCATCCATGAACTCGCTTTGTTTATGAAATATATGTTGGATTGGTGATGTATAATTTTGTTTTTTTATTAAGCCTAGCAACTGTGTAAATTATGGTGTTTCTCTGGATTGATTGTTTATGTGGTTTTCGTTGCAAATGGAAAATGTTGGTTGAAGTCACAGTTTATTGATTATTCTGAGTGGTGGAAACCATAAAGGCTCTATGTTGTCTTTATGCATTTTTGTTGAATGGTTCATTTGGTCCAAACTTGTTGGCTCTCTCCACATAGTTCTTGTCACCATACCCAGTCGTATTTGTTGTTATGGAAATTCTGTTTTTTTTTTTTAACTACCTTGTGTCAGTGCATATTGTTTCACTTGGTTGTGATCTCATTTATGTTATTGGTGTTTTCACAATGGGTTATGATGGATATTATGCCAAGAGGCTTGCCTTAGGGTTGGTTTCTTTCTCATGGCTCTATTTTTATCAACATCATTCGATTTTCTTTTGGGGAAGAACCACGAAGGTTATGCCCTATGTGTTCTCGGTGTTATTACTGGCCAGTAAGAAGTTTTGTCCCCTCTCTTCATAATCTTGAAATCTATTGGTTATGTGGCTTGTGTGTCCACCGTGTTGTCCCAAAGGATTCTCCTCTGTTGTTGGTGTGGTCGACTCCAATATCCCGATGTTGGTTCCACCCAGAAAAGCCTTGGTTACTCAGAACCAACCCTTGATATTCAAGCCCGATTTTGATAAATGAACCAGTTATTTCCATTCCAGTAGATTGTTGACTATTGTGGAGTGGTGTCGACAGTGGTTTTATTTTGGGCTCATCTTTGTTGATCGAGTTGATTACACAGTTGAAGTCCAGAATGAAGTTTGGTGTATAATCACTGTATCTGTTTACCGTTACGGTTGATTCGATGGCTCAGCATGGTTTTAATTGATTGATTTGAGAAATAGAATCGGGCATACAGTCACTGCCTCCTTCTGTTGGATTGATAACTCAAAAATTGTTTATGCTTTGATTGGGAGTATGTTTCCTTGTTTTATGCATTGAGTTGTATGTTTTCTACACCGTATTATGAATTTAAATGATGGTTGTTCTTACTGTGTGTTTAAATTGATCAATCGGGATCATTGCAATTTAAAGAATTGATGTTTGCGACCTAGTTGTCTGTTGTGTATGTTTTATGGATATCATACATCGTATCATTGATTGCATCATCGGAGATGGGCATGGATTCTATAACAGTATGGTTTCATTACAATATTAATTGTTAAATTGGTTAGAGAGATGGAATCAAGCACATTTTAAAAGAACTTGTGTCTGTGTTTGATTTAAGGAAATAATTTATGGACAGGGGTTGATGGTTTTGATGTTGAAAATGGTTGAAACAAATGTCAATCTGTTCAATGGAATTGTTTTTAAATATTGAATGGGAGAAGTGAAAGCAACAAAATTATTTTTACTAGATGTTTGAAAAGCTTATCGATTCTGAGTATGATGACACAGTGTAAACAAAAATCGTTGAAGATTAAATATGGATAGTGAACAAGTGTTAAGACACAGTAATTGTTTAGTTATTGTTGGATTGTTTGCATTAAATACATAATTGTTTTATGGATTACTTAATTAACTTTACGAACAATATTCAGTCTTCTCCCGACCATTTTTTCACTTTTCACACATTACAATCCCCTCGCCTTCCCATATTCATTATTCACCCCATGTTCCTAAATATACTTATAGTCAAGAGAAACTTTGTATTATGGTAGTTTAAAAGATCACACATGGATGAATTACAGTAATGAATTTTTTGAGTTTACGATACAGTTGATTGTTTGATGTCTGCGATAAGTAATCGTGATATTTCCCCCCTCATTTTAACATTTTCTGCTCATTACAACTCTCTCATATCCCAGGACCCTTATTCACCCCCTTCTCATTAAGGACTACTAAATGGTTGTATGGATTGGATTGCATGAGTCTGATATGTTGCTGAGCCAAATTTTATTTCATATTTTTAAAAAAGAGTTGTCATGTATGGTTGTTAAAGAAACTATTAGCTAAACAATTAAGCATACAAGAATGATATTTTCAAGCAAAAGGTTGAAAACCGATACCCACCATGCCCTTGACAAAGGAAAAGCCACTACTGCCCCTTCCTCACCTTCAAATGATTCTAGTAAATTTGTGTCCTCCCACATACATTTAAGGGGTGATTGCTCTCATATGATCAACGATATTAGGCCTAAAGGCTCCATGCAACCTAAGGAAAATTCAGAGAGATTAAAATGTGATAGCAACAACAAGGGAAATATTTCCTCACAAACTGGAAAATATGGATTTTAAGTTTTTATTTATTAATTGTTGAGCGCAGTTGACTTATGAATTTTTGGACAACAAATTATTTTTTGGATATATGGGTAATACATTTTTGGGAATAATTTCAATTATCATTGAGATAAACTGTCAAATATGAATGTGATAATGGGAGTCACAAGGAAGGATGTTTTGTTTGATTAACTAGGTGTGTTATGATTGTTAAAAGCTAAAGGGACTCACAAGGGGTCCCACCTACTATTTATTATTTATTTTAAAAACCTTATTAAGATTTATTACTTTTCCCCCTAACTAAAAAGTTGGTTGAGTTATTAGCTAACTTTACTAATGAAGTAGTTCAACTACTTCAACCAATTCTAATTTGCTCAAAGGAAAAAGGAAAGGGAGGAACAAGTGGAGAATAGAAGGAGAAGCATACTAAGGTTTTCTCTTTGAGTTTGTGTTGAGATAGTTCAGTTTTCATTCATTCTTTAATTTATCACAAGCCTAATTCTTTTTTAGGATAGGAGGGCCATATTGTAGACAACAAGATTCAGGGTTGAATTACATCATTCAGACACTTGTTTTTTAGAGGTGTTGATCTATCTTTGATAGTCTGTGTAGACTTGTTTGTTTGTGAATTAGTTTTCATGACTAACAAAGGATATTGTGCAGAGTCGAGTGGGCAACAATCTATGGAAAGATGATCTAGGATTTAGAGTTCAGTTTTTTATTTTCTGTCAGAGGTCCTTTTGTATGTTTCACTGGGGACGTCTAAGTTTGACTTTGGTCCAAAACTTCTTCACGAAATTTTGTAAAGAGAATGACTCTTTGATGAATTGGAATGAAATAAATGATTGTTTTATGTCTCATCTGTCTTCATTATCGACTTGGTGTATTTACTTCTGTATCTATATTTATTTAAAGATCTATTATGTTCAGGAAAACACATAAATAATGAATTTTTCAGCAAGCTTGTATTTATAAAAAACCAGCCTAAGCACTTGTAATCAATACTTGTGAGTTAGGATATTAATTTTCATGGCTATAAACATAGGGTGATATTCCCGTTTATTTTTCTTTAGCCAAGAAAAATTTTAAAATGATTGAGGAAGATTATTTCATATATTTTCCTCAACAGACCCAAAATGGTTGTTTGTCATACATTATGATCCAAGATTAAGGCATGGATTTGACGATGCATTAGTGGATACTGAGAAAAAAAATGATGGCGAACAAAATGGGAGAGATGAATTAGAGAACATCAAAGAAATTAACATCGATGATGATGTTGAAGATGGTTATGTTCAGGCACAAGAAGGCAACAATCTAGACTTAGATGATGTTATGGAAGACAACAATATGGACGGTATACAAAATGATGATCCAAATACATCTGGTAACAATATGGATGATCTACAGTCAAATTTCAATGACGATGAAGATGATGCATGTTAAGATGAGGATGATGATAATATTAACTACTTGACATATCATATGAACATTGACATTGATACACTAGATGACATTGTTGCAGAAAATGATGTTAATGACCAAGACTTCTAGATTTCAGAATTATTTGTAATCCATGTTTAAAAAATGATGATTCTTATGGCCTAGTCTTTGAAATGGATCATTATTATTTGTGTCAATACAAATCACCTATTGCAATATCGTTAAAGTGTTCAAGATATGGTATGAATTGTTGGAAGAAAAAAATAGGATTACTTGTATGCTTCTTCCATCCATTTTATATCAACATATGTTCATGAAGACACAAAAGTTAATAAAATATTAATTAAATATGCAAGTATCTCAGAATGATTTGAATAAGAAACTTTGTTAACTTCGATATTTTTATATTGTTTGCATTTTAATGTTGGGCATAAATTTTTTATTATCTTTTATTAAGAACTAAACATAAAATAATTAAACAAAATAAATGATTTTAATCACCTAGAATTAGGTGAAAATTTAATAAATTAAAGTTCAATTTTACTTTCCTATTTCATATCAAAATTACATCAATAATCAATCTCAATGATTTCATTGAGTCTTAATTAAACCCTCCCATACCGTCAATGCATTCTACTAGTCTAATGATATAAAATTAAGAAAACATGGAGGATTTCGAAGATTATGCGAGAACATCAAGAATCCTTGACTCTTGAAACCCTCGCATATCATCAAGGCATGTGTCTCATCTAACCATGTCAAATTTTTACCTAAACCATAACCCCTAAACCATTGACCCTTAAATCCTTAAGCCCTCAACCTTAGTTAAACACTAGTCCCTTAACACAAAATCCCTAAATCCCCTAACCCCCAAGCCATAGACCCTTAAACACTTTAACACTAATACCTAATCCCCTTAATACATAAACCCATATGCCCTAACCACTTAAACATTAATCTCCTAGCCCATAATCCCTAATCCATTAACCATTAAACTACCTCACCCATAAGTGCCAAATATCTGATCTCTTGACTCTTAATCCCTTAAACCCTAATCCCTAATTCTCTTAACCCTTAAACACCTCAACTAATTAACTATTTAGGCTAATCTAGATACATCTGGCACAAATCCAACGCTACTTCTAGTACAATTTTAGTATTTAATGAGGTTCAATGTGACCCTTGGCCTTTTGCCTTCCCCCGTGACCTTTCTTCTTCCAACGTTTGTCTTGTTCCCTTTGTAATGATGAGTAACAAAGACAGTGGTTACACTTCAAATTTTTCCTCTAGCACGGGCGGGAGATCATGGATTTTGGCTATAGTGGATCTCACCCACCATAATGACTAGTTTGGACATAGAAACATCTTGGTTTTCCAAGTTTGATAATCGATCATTATGGGGTTCATGCCTCCTCTTCACACATTTGATTTAGATTCCTTTCATTACTTCCTTCTTATATGACAATTGATGGTGTCCTTAGTGATCTATTCATGTCCTTGGATGTAGATCACACTATAAGGATGTTGAGTGCATCCTCATCTCAACATCTATACCTAGCACCATATATCATATATCACATACCATCAAGGCATGTGTCTCTTCTAACCATGTCAAATTTTGACCTAAACCCTAACCCCTAATCCATTGACCCTTAAATCCTAGTTAAGCCCTAATCCCTAAACCCTTAATCCCTCAACCTTAGTTAATAACTGATCCCTTACCAAAAAATCCCTAAATCCCCTAACCCCTAATCCATTGACCCTTAAATCCTAGTTAAGCCCTACTCCCTAAACCCTTAAGACATCAACCTTAGTCAATCACTAATATTCCCTTACCACAAAAGCCCTAAATACCATAACCCCCAAGCCATGGATCCTTAAACACTTAAACACTAATCCCTAATCCCCTTAATCCATAAACCCCTATGCCCTAAGCACTTAAACATTAATCCCCTATCCCATAATCCCTAAGCCATTAACCATTAAACTACCTAACCCATAAGCGCCAAATCCCTTATCTCTTGACTTTTAATCCCTTAATCCCTAATCCATAATTCTATTAACCCTTAATCCATGTACCCCAAATCCCTAAATTCCATAATCCTTAAATCCCCTATCCACTTAACCCCCAACACCTCAACTAATAAACTATTTAGGCACATCCGGCGCTAAACCCCATTCACTGCTCACCGTGCGACATTAATGGATGAGATTGGTGATGTGTTGGAATACCTTAATCCACGACATTTTAAGAGAGTTTTGACAAGAATTCCCTAGATGTGAATGATAAACGATGACAATGAGACTGCATGATGAATGTTGATGAAAACATGGACGATCTCAAATATTATGTGGGGACATTAGATATCCTTGAGTCTTGAAACCCTCACATACTGTTAAGGCATATGTCTATTCTAACAATGTCAAATTTCATTGCATGTAGTAATAGTTTGAAGAAATTTCAATGTTGGCCCCATTCACTGCTCACTATGTGACATCAATGGATGACATTGGTTATTGGTGTGTAGGAAGAGGTTCCATAAAATTTCAAGAGAGTTCCGAAAAATCCCTAACTCCCCTAACTCCTGATCCATTGACCCTAAAATCCTAGTTAATCCCTAATCCCTAATTAACCCTTAATCCATCAACCTTAGTTAATCAATAATCCCTTAACAAAAAATTCCTAAATCCCCTAAACCCTAAGCCATCGACCCTTAAAAAATTCTCACTAATCCCTAATCCATTAATCCATAAACCCCTATGCACTAAGAAATTAAACATTAATCCCCTAGCCCATAATCCATAATCCATTAACCATTAAACTACCTAACCCATAAGCGCCAAATCCATTAGCTTTTGACCCTTATTACCTTAAACCCTAACCCCTAATCCATTAACCCTTAATCCTTGTACCCCAAATCCCTAAATCCTCAAAGCCCTTATCCAGTTAACCCGCAACACCTCATCTAATTAAGTACTTAGGATAATCTCGACACATCCGGTGCTAAATACAACACTACTTCTGGTGCAATTTCTGGCGCTAGCTAGGGTGCTAAATCTTGCACTAAACGGGGTGCAATTTCTCGTTCTAACTGGGGCGTTATTTCTGGCACTAAATGAGGCACATTTTTTGGCACTAAATGAGGAAAAAATTTCGGTGCTATTAGCACCTAAATTTTATGTTCAGCGCAAAAAATTTCATGAATAGCTCCATCCCGATAAATAGCATCGACTTGTTCAAAAAATTGAAGAAAAATACACTAAAACCATCTTTGGAAGAAAAAAGGGTAGAAAAAAAGGGAGCAAATCATAAGGATTTGTTGTAGTGCTCCCAGAGTAGTGTTGATAAATGTTCACCTTTTTAACCATTCATATAATAAACAAGGAAACTCAAAGAATAAAACTTCATGCAAATATCTGTAGATATGCCTATGTTTTAGGATTTCAACATTGGTTATCATGTTCTTTGTTTCTTGTAATGCAAACTTGTCTTCCTTATTAGATAACCAGTCTTTTATTTCCTCCTAATACAAATTCCACCTCATTCTCTCCCTTCATCATGAAATATAAAACCTTCAGGTCCTGGAAACTGAACCATTTGTTAGCTCAGTTTAATCCACTTTCCTCATGGGGGGGTTTAAGACCCAGGCTTCATCAATATTGACCAACACAAAACTTAAGGAATCGATATATTCAATCTTTAGTCTAGGACTAAATAAGGTCTCACCCGAGATGCCATGAGAATAATAGAGATTGATAGTCTTGTGTCGGATGTGAAGGGACAATGCATATAGGGAAACCACTCAGGCATAAATACATTCATTCATACATAGCTAAATGAAATATTACTAAGCATAAAACCTAAATTGGATATACATTCAAACCATAACACACATGATAATCCATAGAGAAAGGACTTGATAATTTATTCATTAATTTTAGATACATCTAGATACAAAACCCATAACAGATATTTGTGTTATGCACTCTAAACTCATACAAAAGTCTTTAAAAATATTTATTCGATGCACTCTCATCTCTTTCTTTCATTCCTACACACTTCCATCTCTATTATAGATGCATACAAGACATGGAAATATATATTTCTATTCTCGTAAACTCTTCATTACAATGCTCTCCTTTCTCTCTTTCCTACTCAACTTCTCTCCTGTAACACCCTGGGTTTTGCGCCCCCATAATAAATAATGTATTGTTACATTGTTGAGAGGAAAAAGTTCCCAAACAATTATAAAATGGCCAGTGTGCGTAATAAATGTAATGTTTTGATCATTATTAATAATAAATACATCATTGGTTGTTAGAAGGACAAGCACTAGATTTATAGGGGGCTATGATTCCACAAGAGAGGGGGCTTGAGGGGCTAAGTGTTCATTTATTTTATGTTACCCATTTTTTGTAATCAAGGGGAAATCAATTACGTGAGCTCTTGGGGTAAGGAAAACAACTTTTTGATCCCCACGAACTACAAAAGATTGTCCCTAGTCTGTGGAAGGGGTTCCCTGGTTGGCCAATTCTCTCATTCTTTTTGGTCATTCGCTCACTCTCATTATTGTCCCCATTCTAGTGCTTTTTTTGGTTGCCTCACACGTTCATTCACCCATTTTGTTCATTGTTCATCCTCTCTCATGGATTCTTCACTCCATTCTTTCCTTCACTCACTCATCTTTCCTCATTTATGTGTCTTGGATTGGGAAAGGAAGATCAATTGTTGAAGAACATCCACGGTTGTTGATTGCAAATATTGTTGGTGTAATACAACCATGATTGGAGGCCTACATGTATGAGATGTTTGGCATGTGTTCAACTTGATCACAATTGTGATTCTTATGAGTCCCATCATGGAGATTATAGATCTAAGAGTCCCAAGATTCCTAAGAGTCCTAAGAGTCCCACTAGAGCACTAGAAGGAGAGGGACTGCCTAAGGGACTACGTGGAAGAGAAGGGTGGAGGTTCATTCTCTTAGGTGGTGTAAGTTGGGTAGAAGAGACCTGGGTACTTGGATTGCTATGACTACTGGAGAATCTTGTGAGAGCTTGAGTGCTAACTAGTTTTGGAAGACAAGTCACACTTTGGAACCTTCCTTATGGATTCATAGCTTTTCGTCAAGGGTTCCATTGTTGTTGATACTTGGAACAATAGTGTCTACAGTTGGGTGGAATTTCCTTGGTATGCAACCAATTGGTGTCTTCTTTTATAAAAGATAAGTGATCTATGTTATGGTTTCCTTTTCTTCTTTATTTATTTCTAATGCATATCAAATTAGTATACCTGAGATTTGTACCTATAATATGAATGCTTGCTAGTTAATGTTGTGCATGGTATATTGTGCATGTCTTCTATGTTGTGGTATGCATATTGATCATTGCATGTATGCATTTCATGCTTCACTATTAATTAATTGTTATCAGAGTTTCGAAATCAGCCAAGAGGTGTGTTCTTGGTGTGGCATGCCCGGCATGTGGGAGGTTGGGTATGTTTCAAAGAAAAATTGTAGTGCCATTTCTTGGCTTGGGTGGTTGGGGACGTTACAAATTGGTATCATAGCTCCTGGTTCAAACACCGAGCTGTTATGGGCCAGAACAAGTGTGAATCATGAATATTCGCTATCAGATATTTTATATATCTGTGTGAATTTGGGGAAAAATTGTGGAAACATTTGAGTGAAATCCACCAAATTTGTGAATGGATTTGAGTTTGAATGATTCCAGGATTGTCTAAGAATTTAATGGATTCGATCTACAAAATTGCGGAGACGAATTTCACATAGAAGGTCAAAAAAACCTAATTTTAATGGCCATTATAATGCTAGAAAAACTTTGGCCAAATTACCAAATCGACGCCTGGGATTGATTTCGACGATTTGAAAAAATGAGGAACATCGATGGTTCATATTCATTTTGGTTGTTTGGGGAGTTGGAGAAAATCAATGGTCAACATCATCTTGCTCGGGAGATCAACGACCCAGATTCACCTATGATTTTGTCAAAAATTCTAAGTGTGAAAGTTCGCCAACAAAAATCGTCAATGGTCGATGGTCAAGGTTCGGCAAATTGGGTGAAGGGTTGAAGATTGAACAAGGAAAATATTCGATCACTGATGATCAATGGTCGAGGATCAACATATTTTGGTGAAGTTTTTCCTTTTTTCCCCCCGAACAAAGAAAAACTTTGATCGTCGATGACCAATGGTCGAGGATCGGCAAAAGACCTCTGAAGTCCTGAACTCTAGAGTAAATCTAGACCTTTCTTATTTAAGGAAACGTGTTCGCAGATTAGCCTATTTTGGAATTTGGTGTTCGGGGGATTTGTGGTGTACTGTGGAGAATTCTCCTAAAGTTTTGAAATTCTAAATTCCTGAATTCATGAGGCACTAGGGTGATGTGGCCTGTTGATGTCACCTAGGGTGACGTGAACACACTTGACGATTTCCACTTGTCACTTTGTCTCATGTTTTTCAAAGATCATTCATGCTAGTTAGTATATGACACATGTCATCCATCAGATAGGGCCATGTGTCTATGCCTTATTTCCTACCATGTGGCAACCCTTGGTGCTTAGTTACCTACGAACACTCTGGAATTTCACCAATTCAACATTCTGAAGGAATGAAGTGTAATGGAGGGAAACCCTTGAAGCTTCGAAGAGCAGATTAAATCCTCACCATTGATCGGGAGAGGACACATGGTAGTAGATCCTGTAGTTTGGAGACTTGGAAATATGAAGGATTTAAGGCATAAGAAGTTGGGATCAAGGACTCTCGAAGGCTCGAAGGTCAGAGTCCATCTCAGCCATTGATTATAGTAGACACATGGTGTGAGATCCCAAGGTCTAGAGACTTGGTACATCAGATGATTTCAGTGCAGGTTGCTTGAGTCAAGAACTCCTGAAGGATAGAGTTAATATCAAACCATTGATTGGGACAGGATATGTGGCAAAAGACCCTACAGTCTGGAGGATTGGAACTCCAAAAGAGTTGAGAGTGCGGATAGTATGGAACTCCCAAAGCATGGAGTCTCGAATCTTTTGTTGACTATTGATCTAAACCTCAATCGATTTTAAACCACACGATCTCATATATAGTAATTATAACAAATAAAAGCACCAGTAAGGATTAGGCCCACGGTTTCGAGTCGTGGTCACCTGGGAAAGTGGTTTGAAGGAAGTGCCTACACATAATTGATTTATGTATCGGCCCAGGGATAACATCGAAGTGTTATTTATATATATTCTTCATGATTTGAAAGGATCTGTAACATTATTGACAATTTTGTTTATCGTATGCTTAATTATGACAAAATGGTCACTTGCACATTTTTCAAAATTAAGGGATTTAAGTTTATCAGCTAAGAATGTGTATTCAAGAAATGGAATAACGTGAGGGATCCTCCATCCACGATAAAGAGGTTGCAGGCCATAATACCATAATTGGCAATGCAGAGACAGAATCCAACGGACACAAGGTCCAAGGGAAGAAAGAAACATTGCTAGAAATTGTCAAGAGCCTGAAAATAGAAGTGCAGAGATACAAGGAAAACAACGAGAAGATGATGAGAGAGAAAATTCAGATAAATGATCGAGTGATGCAGAGCTTAAATCAGTTTCAAGGTCAAGAAAATAATGGATCAAACAAAGAGGAAGAAGGCAGGTGTCATGAAAGAAGAGACGATCGTGGAAGAGTGGGTTATTGTAGAAGTGATAACAGAGCTCATAGACACCACTCACCTCCTTACTCAGCAAAAAATTTTATGCATCTAAATATTCCTTAAGAAGTCCAGAGCTGTATCTTATTAGGCACCAAAGAAGGATACATGAGGTGGATAGTTTGCAAGGATATTTGAGGAAGCTCAAGCCACCATCCTTTGAAGGTGAAAGAGAAAGGGAAGATGATGTTGAAGCATGGTTGCTTGGACTCAAGAGATATTTCCAATTGCATAATTATTCATCAAATCTAGAAGCCAGAACTTCCACCTACCACTTACATGGGAAAGATGCAATGCGGTGGGATCAACTAAAGAAATTTGAACATATTAATGAGAATAGGATCACTTGGAAGCAATTCAAAAAGTATTTCCAGAAGGAGTACCTCTCAGAGAATTTTTATGACAAGAAAATGCAGGAGTTCCTTAAACTTATGATGGGAAGCATGACCATGGAAGAATATGAGAAGAAGTTCTTGGTGTTGTTAAACTATGTTTGGTTTATAAATGATGAAAAGGTAAAAATACGGAGGTTTTCGAGTGTACTACTAGCCTTTTATAAAGAAAAGATTCAGTATGATGAGCCTAAGACCTTGACTGACGCCATCGGGAAAGATAAGTATCTATATGAGCAAGGCCAGGGTAGAGAACACATGCAGAAATCTTCGAAGGACAAGAAGAAGGAGAATTTTTATCAGAGGAGGAAGGGATTCAAACCTCCTTTCAATAGAAATGAACCTAAGAAAAATCATCAAGACTAGTATGCTAAGGATGATTCCAAGAAAGAAGATTCCTTGGGAAAAAGGGAAAGACTGCCAATCCAATGTTGGGGATGCAAAGAAGATCACCTGTACAAGGATTTCCCACACATAAAGGACAGAGTGAACACTGAAGAATATATGCATCCTTAGATGATCGACAAGAAAAATACCAAGCCAACATGATCGAGGTGGAAGGTAAGATCATAAATCAATTTGTTGCTATTTTAATTGATTCAGGAGCAATTCATTATTACATTGATCCTAAAATAGTGGACAGATTACATTTGGAGAAAATTAAGCTTGAGAAATCATGTTTGGTTTAGCTAGCCACTGGAACCAAGAGGAGAATCCATGATATGGTGAAAAGTTGTTCCATAATCCTTAATGGTGTGAATACTAGTGTTGATCTAAATATCATACCATTGGGGTCTTATGATATTCTAATTGGAATAGATTGGTTGGACAAGCATCATGTTGTCCTAAATTGTCATAGAAATACATTTACATGTCTTGATGGAGATGGAAAACATAGCACTGTGAAAGGAGTTCCAAGACCCATCTCTATAAGGGAGATTTCAGCCTTACAGTTGAAGAGATGTTTTAAAAAAGGATATCAATTGTATGCAACCCATGTGGAGGAGCCAGAAAAGACAAAGGGGCCAAGCCTTGAATATTTCTCAATACTACAAGAATTCGAGGATGTATTCCAATAAATACCAGGGCTGCCACCAAAAAGGGAGATAGATTTCTCTATTGATCTAGTGCCAAGAGTTGCCCCGATGTCAAAAACACCTTAAAAAATTTCTATGCCCGATTTAAAAGAATTACAAATGAAATTGGAGGAATTGTTGAAGAAAGGGTACATACGTCCAAGTGTTTCACCTTGGGGAGCACCAATACTCTTTTTCAAAAATAAAGATGGAACCTTGAGGTTGTGTATCAACTTTCAATAGATGAATAAGTCTACTATAGAGAACATGTATCCTCTACCTAGAATTGATGACCTCTTTGATCAGCTTAGAGCATAAAAGATATTTTCAAAGATAAATTGAGATCAGGATACCATTAGGTAAGAATCAAGGAAGAATACATCCATAAGACAACCTTTAGAATCAGGTATGGGCATTATGAGTTTGTAGTGGTGCCATTTGGATTTTCCAATGCACCTATTGTATTTATGTTCTTAGTGGATGACATATTCATAAATTATTTGGATACGTTTGTCATAGTATTCATGGATGACATACTTTTCTATTATAATTCTGAGGAGGAGCATGAACATCACCTAAGATTGGTATTGCAAGTGCTAAGAGAACATCAGTTGTATGCCAAGCTGAGTAAGTGTTCTTTTTTTCGAGAACAGATCCATTACTTGGGGCACATTATTTCAGAACAAGGTATAGTAGTAGATCCTCAGAAGATTGAATCCATTAGAGGATGGCCAACACCCAGGAACATTTCAGAAGTCATATATTTTATTGGGTTAGGTGGTTACTACAAAAGATTCATAGTGGGTTTCTCTAAGATTTCTCATCCCATCACATCTTTTCAAAATAAGGGAATTAAATTTGAATGGACAACAAAATGTGAATAAAATTTTAAGTCATTGAAGGAATTACTTACTAGTGCACCTATCTCAAAGATTGTTGACCCAAATGAGATTTTGTTTGTATGTACAGATGCATGCAAGGAAGGACTTGGTAGATTCCTCACTCAAAATGGACATGTCATTTTTTATCAGTCCAGAAAGCTTGAAGAGCATGAGAGGAATTATGCCACACATGATTTGGAGCTTGATGTCATTGTTCACGCATTGAATATGTGGAAGCATTATCTCATGGGAAAGAGATTTGAATTAAGAACCGACCACAATGGTATGAATTATCTTTTTGAACAACCAACTTTGAATTCCAGGAAAACAATATGGCTCGAACTTTTAAGTGAATATGACTTTGATATCAAGAATATCAAAGGAAAATAAAATATAGTTGTCGATGCACTTAGTAGAAGAGTGCATTTCATGCATGATACAGTTGTTAGTATGCATTAGTTGGACTTGAAGAGAATAATTTTAGATGTTGTTGATATAGATTAACATTACTTACAAGTAAAGGAAATCTTACAATAAGGAGATGTACAACAGAAAGTGAAAGAGTGTGAGATAAAGGAAGATGGACTACTTATGCATAAAAAGAGAATTTATGTTCCTAGTTTCGGAGAACTTAGGAATTTGGTATTAAAGGAAATGCATAGTGTTCCATATGTTGGACATCCAGGTTACTAGAAACTAATTACAATAGTAAGAATCCAATTCTTTTGTCCAGGAATGGAAAATGATGTTTCTTATTACATCGGAAAATGGATGGAATGTCATAAATTGAAGGTTGAGCATAGAGACCTAGTGGGTTTGCTACAACCATTACCAAATCTAGAGAATAAAAGGGAAGTGATACCATTGACTTTATAACTAAATTTCCCAGGACAGTGAGGCAACATGATTCAATCATGGTAGTGGTTGATAAATTGACAAAGGATGCTCATTTTGTTCCTGTAAAAACAATTCATACAACAACTAATATTGCATAAATTTACATGAGGGAAATTGCTAGGTTGCATGGGATTCCTAGGACAATTGTCTCAGATAGAGACACAAAGTTTACTTCAAATTTTTGGAAGGCATTATTTAAAGGATTTGGTACAAATATGAACTTTAGCACAACATACCATCCATAGTCACATGGGAAGACAGAGAGGGTCAACTGAGTAATTGAGGACATGTTAAGAATGTATGTGATGGATAAGCCATATAAGTGGGAAGATTACTTGCACTTGGTTGAGTTTTCCTATAATAATGGGTATCAAGCTTCATTGCAAATGAGCCCATTTGAAGCCTTGTATTGTCTAAAATGTAGTACTCCAGTAAGCTGGGACAACCTAGCAGATAGAGTGGTACTTGATCCAGAGTTGCTCAGGAAAATGGAATACTAGATGGTTAAGATTAAGCAAAATTTAAAGGTATATAAAGATAGACATAAGGTTTATGCCGATAAGAATAGGACAGCAAGAGAATTTAAGGTAGGAGAGCATGTTCTTTTGAAAGTAAATCCCAAGAAGAGATCTTTGAAGTTGGGTAGTTGTACAAAGTTGGTAGCCATATTTTGTGGTCCATTTGAGATATTGGATAGAATAGGGCCAGTTTCATACATGCTTGCATTTCTTGTTTCCTTGAATGTGCATAATTTATTTCATGTCTCTTTGTTGGGTGTGTTGGTGGATAGCGCTTAGGGTGTTATAAAAACTAGGGATGGGAGTGTGCTTTATAGATATTAGAGAAAGAGTATAAGGAGGAAAGAGAAATATGTACATGATCATATCCATGTTATTAATTGGCATCTAATTCAGGTAGATACAGAGGGAGACTTTCAGGTCCATCTAGTGCGAATACTGGACATAAAAGTCAAATTTCTTAGGAATCAAGCTATAGAGATGGTAAAATTTCAGTAGACCTTCTACGATCTTGAAGATGCTACCTAGGAGCATGAAGATTCCATGTGGGTAGAGTATCCGCAACTTTTTGACTAAATTTTTGAATTTTGATTCATGTTTTCTATATGCACTGAGGATAGTGCCAAAATAAGGATGAGGGGATGTAACACCTCGGGCCCCCATATTAAATAATGTATTGTTACATTGCTGAGGGGTGAGAGCTCCCAAACAATTATGAAAAGGTCAGTGTTCCTAAGAAATGTAATGTTTTGATCATTGTTAATAATAAATACATTGTTGGTTGCTAGACGGACAAGGACTAGAGTTATAGGGGGCTATGATTCCACAAGAGAGGGGGATTGAGGGGCTAAATGCTTATTTATTTTATATTACCAATTTTGTGTAATGGGGGAGAAATCGGTTACATGAGATCTTGGGGGAAGGCCAAGAGGCTCTTGATCCCCATGAATTACAAAAAATCATCCCTGGTCTATGGAAGGGGTTCCTCGGTTGGCTAATTCTCTCATTTGTTTTGGTCATTCACTCACTCTCATTCTCGTCCCCATTTTGGTGTTTTTTTTGGTCCCCTAATGTGTTCATTCACCCATTTTTTTCATTGTTCATCCTCTCTCATGGTGTCTGCACTCCATTCTTTCCTTCACTCACTCATATTTCCTCATTTTCGTGTCTTGGCTTGGGAAAGGAAGACAAATTATTGAATAACAACCATGGTTGTTAGTTGTAGAAATTGTTGGTTTAATCTAGCCATGATTGGAATCCTACATGTATTATATGCTTGGCCTATGTTCTGCTTGATCACAACTGTGAGTCCTAAGAGTCCCAACATGGAGATTCTAGACCAGCCACACTAGATCCCTGGAAGGAGAGGGACCGCCTGAGGGACTGCGTGGCAGAGAAGGGTGGAGGTCCATTCTCTTGGGTGGTGTAGGCTAGGTAGAAGAGATCTAGGTACTTGGATTGTTGTGAATGCTAGAGAAACCTGTGAGAGATTGAGTGTTGACTGGTTTGGGAAGCCAAGTAACAGTCTAGGACTGTCCTTGTGGATTCATAGCCCTGGCTTGGCAGTGACATTGTTGTTGATCCTTGGAACAATAGTGTCTATGGTTGGGTAGAACATCCTTGGTCTGCAGCTAGYTGGTTTCTTCATTTATAAAAGATAAGTTCTCTCTGTTATGGTTTCATTTTCTTATGTATTTATTTCCACTGCGTATCAAATTATTATACCAGAGATTTTTACCTATAATATGCATGATTTCTAGTTAATGGTGTGCATGTATTATATGTTGTGGTATGAATCTTGATCATTGTATGTCTATATTTCATTCTTATTTATTAATTGATTGTTATTGGAGTTTCAAAATCATCCAAGAGGTGCATTCTTAGTGTCGCATGCCCAGCCTGTGGGAGGTTGGGTATGTTTCAGAGCAGAATTGCATTGATGTTTCCCCACTTGGGTGGTTGGGGACATTACATCTCCTCCACTCTCTTGAGTGAGCAACAGATCCACACACTTTATGTGTCCATGTGCAGCCCCCAAATCTTCCTGGAGCATGACAATCCTAACTAACTTTCCATCTCATCAATACATTTTCCCATGATAATCCAGGTCATTATAGTACTTGATTAAAGCATATTTGTGAAGAAACACTTAGATTTGTTGCATGTAGTCTTCTTCTTGATTCCTTGTGTGTAGTGAAAAATTGGGTTTGTGTGCATAATCTTCCTTTGGCTGGCGCTAATGTTGATCCTTCCTCATGTCGCATAATGTATCATCATGGGTGTGTGCACAATATTGACCTATGGTGTATGTGCATGCAACTTTCCCAAAACCTTGGTTGAAAACAAAGAGTGTTAGAGGGGGGAAGAGAGAGATAAAGTGAGAGTGAATGAGAGTGAGAGGAGAGAGGTCTCAAATATAAACAGGGGTATATATAGAGAGAGGGAGAAAGAGGTAGAAAGAGAAAGAGAGGGGTAGAATGAGAGAGAGAGGTGGGGGCTAGAGAAAGGGGTAGTGATAAAGAGAGAGGGAGAATGATACCGAGTGAGGGGTATATGTAGGGGAGAGAT
>JASDQU010735729.1:313136-350067 GCA_032191745.1 Picea mariana | reverse complement strand
TTTTGAGTTCTATGGAGTTGAGTGAGACTATAAGTAGCATAGATCCATCTTGAATGATAAAAAAATATAACACATGAGGGATTTGATCCCTCTTGACACTTAATAAATCTCAGGTTTTGATTACTCTTTAATTAACACATAACAAACGAATATATATAAATATATAATTAATCATTGGATTTAACCCTATAATGAAAGACAAGGAGGAGTGATGGATGCGGAAGGTGCAGGCTAAGTGACGAGGTTTCTACGCATGGTAAGGGTAAAAGACTCTTTGTCAAGGGGGCGTTCATAGGGTATATATCTGCAGTGACAAGTTCACAGAAGGGATGTCAAAACACATGCCAGTCCTAGAAACCGAGGAAAGAATTTCAACTACAACAAATAAATCCTTTAAAGATGTCGTAACGGGTATCCTAGAGTCATGGGGGGAGATGTAGAAATGGGGGTGCAAGAAAAGGACATACAGATCCACAAGATCAGGAAAACAAAGGGTAAAAAAAGGACCGAGAGAGAAAACATCTGCTTGTTTAGAGAAAGCAATAAAAAACCCCAGATACAAGGTCACATCGACGAGCATTGGGAACTACATCCAATGGATGACGGACCATGTGATTATAGAAAATTTCATGTTAATCTAGCCCTCAAAAAAGATCTTGCAGATATGGATAAAGTACTACTAGAAGGTGAAGCGTCAAATTCACCTATAGATAGGATCTAAAGGTTTTTTTAATGCATATTCTCAGAAATGAGTGACAAGGACAAAGTCTTTGAAGAGGTTCTGTATTTATTCAACAAGGTCATCCTAAACATGAGATACTAGACAGACATATTTGCATAAAAGAAAGACGATTCCATCACAGCACTAGTTTGGACCAGATTGTATTCACTACCATGAGAGTTATCAGATCCCAAAACCTTGGAGGGAATCGGGAACACACTGGGATCCTTCATCAAAGTATCAAAAGCCACCAAATCGTCCAAGTACATCTCTTATGGTAGAATTTGTGTATACATGAATGTAGCAGGCACCCTACTAGAGTCAATTACAGTTTCATACGAATACAATGATTAGAATCAACCCCTCGACTACAAGCATATCCCATTCAAATGCAAAAAGTTCCATGTTCATGGCCACTTTTTCAGGGAATTCCCCCAAAATGATACAAACCCATCAGAAAAATGAAACGAGGAAACTGATGAGGAGGATTTCCTGAAAATCCCAAGCAAAATAAAGGAAGATAGAAACCAATAATTTGTTGAGTGGGGAAGTAGAGATGACAAAGCTAATCCCATTATAGGACTCATAGTTACATAATGTTCTATTTGGACTTAAAATGTATAATGAGACACCTATGTTTATTCAGATAAATAATTTGAAGTCTCTTATAAGGTATAAGATAGTTAACACAAATTAGTGTTAAGGTAAAAGATAAAGATGTAAAAACAATTTTGTTAAATAATCTACCTTCAATTTTTAAAAGGGTGTCTTTACTTTAAGTCAAATGCTTATTCCTTATCCTTTGGAGGATTGTTTAGTTCTTCAACTTTTATTTATATATATATATATATATATATATATATATATATATATATATATATTAGTGTGACATGCTTTTGCATTTTATTTATCTCTCTTAGTCAAAGTAGTTGCTCATATCATTTCCATCCTTCATTGTCACCATTGAAAATCTAATAACCCCTAGTCTTGGTACATAAGATGAGCCTCAAATCATAAATTTGATTGATATACTATAGATATATGATATTTACATAGAGATTTTGTTACAATGAAATCATAAATATCTTAACAATGATGAAAAGTAGAGTGTATAGGTTTCACAGTTAGTTATTATTATGCAAAATTTTACACATTGTTTATCTCTAGAAGGTTTAAGCATAATAATGATCAAAATTATATTATTAAATATCCATATCTGCATAATTTGTGAGTTTTGAGTTCTGTGGAGTTGAGTGAGACTATAAGTAGCATAGATCCATCTTGAATGGTACAAAAATATAACACATGAGGGATTTGATCCCTCTTGACACTTAATAAATCCAAGGTTAAAATAGATCTATATTGATTACTCTTTAATTAACGCATAAGAAATGAATATATATATATATATATAAATATATAATTAATCATAGGATTTAACCCTATAATGAAAGACAAGGAGGAGGGATGGATGCATAAGGTGCAAGGTGAGTGACGAGGTTTCTACTCATGGTAAGGGTACACGACTCTTTGTCAGGGGGCATTCATAGGATATATATCTGCGGTGACAAGTTCACAGAAGGGATGTCAAAACACATGCCAGTACCGGAAATTGAGGAAAGAATTTCAACTACAATAAATAAATCCTTTAAATATGTCGTAAAGGGTATCCTGGAGTCATGGCGGGGAGATGTAGAAATGGGGGTGAAGAAAAGCACATACAAATCCACAAGATCAGGAAAACAAAGGGTAAGAAAAGGACCGAGAGAGACAACATCTGCAAAACAATTGTCTATAGAAATCAAGAAAAAATCCCAGATATGAGGTCACATCGACAAGCATAGGAAACTACACCCAATGGATGAAGGACCATGTGCTTATAGAGAAATTGATATTAATCTAGCCCTCAGAAAAAATCTTGTAGATTTGGATAAAGTACCACTAGAAGGTGAAGGGTCAAATTCACCTATAGCTAGGATCTAAAGGTTTTTTTACCATCATATTCTCGGAAACGAGTGACAGGGACAAAGTCTTTGAAGAGGTTTTGTATTTATTCAACAAGGTCATCCTAAACATGAGATACTATACAGAGAGATTTGCATTGGAGAAAGAGGATTTCACCGCAGCACTAGTGTGGATCAGAATGTATTCACTACCATGAGAGTTCTAATATCCCAAAAGCTTGTAGGGAATCGGGAACACACTGGGATCCTTCATCAAAGTATTGAAAGTCACCAAATCATCCAAGTACATCTCTTTTGCTAGAATTTCTGTATACATGAATGTAGCAGGCGCCCTGCTAGAGTCAATTACAGTTTCATACCAATACAATGATTGAAATCAACCCCTGGACTACACGCATATCCCATTCAGATGAAAAATGTGCCATGTTCGTGGCCACTTTTTTAGGGAATTCCCCCAAAATGATACAAACCCATCAAACAAATTAAACAAGGAAATCGACGAGGAGGATTTCTTGAAAATCCCAAGCAAAATAAAGGAAGATAGAAAGGAAACTAAACAACTAGGGACGAACCCAAAATAGAACAATGGTAATAGATTCCAAGCCTTGGAGGACGAGACTAGTGAACCGAGAGAGGGTGATATATCAAAGGATGAGAAGGAAGAAACAAATAATACAACTACAAAAGGGGAGGAAATACCAAAAAGAAGAAATACCTCCTCAGATATGGGGAAAGAACAGCTTACAAAAGGGGAAGCGGGGATGAAAGATACCCAGGACTTCGAATGTGAGTCAAAGGTGGAAGCATAAGTCAAAATGGCATAGGACATGTACCTGGAGGAAGTAAAGGTGGATATGATATCTCTAAGAGAAAAAAATGGAGAAAAAATAGTAAATAACATTCTGATCCACCAACTACATAAGTTGGAAAGGGAACTGTTGAAAGGAAAAGGGGTGGGAACCTCCCAAGGTTCCCCATCATCCACTACTGTCAACTCGGGCATCAAAGCTAACCCCCTAAAACTTCTGAAAAAGACTCTAGGAGAGGAACGGAAAAGAGGAAGAAAGCATCACAAACATAAAATAGAGGAAATAGGGGCCCTCTTTGTAGATTTAGGCCAAGTTAGAGGAGGAAGTGTTAAAATTTTGGCATGCTCTATAAACCATAGAAAATGTCACATCATTTTCACCCAACCATAGGCATTGCCTGTAAATGACCACCCGCTACTACCACACTCTGCGAGATATTTCCCCAAGAATCGCATATGTGACTCATCACTCCCTCTTATGAGGGATTCCATTCTAGACCATGCCAGGTGTAACATCCCCAAAAATAAAGTATTTTTGAAATTTAAATTTGTAGGAAATTTGTTTTGTTTTTAGTAAATTCAAAATTGGAAAAAATTTTCCATTTATGGCAATTCTGAATTTTGAATTTGATAATGGTAATTAATTATTATGACTATTGGGCAGAGATCTGATTTGACCCAACTAACTAATTGACTATGACACTTGTATAAAAACAGAATATTTTATATTGATTGCAGGAGGACAAATGGAACAACCATGTTAAAATCAGTTGTCTATGACTCCATGGGTGGGGAACATGTTGGAGCTACCTCTGGGCTGGTTTTTACAAGTGGAAAATCATGGATTTGGCCATTGGCAACCCTTGAAAATTAGGGTTTTAGAAAGATGTGAAAATTCCCAAGGAGGGAAAAATACCTAGGAAAAAATATTGTTTTAAATAGCATATGTGAGGAGGAAGGACGTTGCCAAGTATGTTGGGAAAGGAAGTACCTCTTACTGTTATGAAAACCATTTTCTGAAGTGTGAGGTAAGGAGGAGTATGCTAAGGAGAAACATTTCTGACTGCTTGCTATTATGAACACTCCCTACTGAGTGTGAGGCAAGAAGAAGTTTTCTGAAGTGGAACAACGATGCTAAGGAGGAGTTCCGAGTTAACCCTCATGGACTCATGGTTAGGCTACGGGGTGAACATGACAAGTGATTTGGCTACCTTGTTCTACGATTGGGAGGAACGTGGTTGTTCCCTTTGTCTTCCCGCGAATTTGGTTCAGATATGTTGTTCTACCTCTCCTTTGGATGAATGTTATATAAATGGATATCTAATAGGCTACATCTGTAAAATATGGTTAGGGTTATTGTTATGGATGAAATCTGGTTGAATGTTGCTGAAATTAACATTGGATCAAAGGAAACTTCTAGATTAATTCTCGACGAATGTTATATAAATGGATATCTGATATATGCATTTGTTTGTGTTTAAGTGAATTATTTTCATGAATACAATATGTTCGTATGTGGATTTAATAACAGATAACCTAGTTTGGGAGTTGCCTCTTCTGTAATTGGGCTTTCTAGGTGGTATTATCCATGTATCATTGTATTTTAACAAGTGTGAATATACAATAAATTTATGTGTATCTCTATAATTAAAATTTCAGAGAGTTTAATTTTAATAGCTGAGTTTTCCTTTCTCGTATAAAGGGAAAGGTACAAGACAGTATAGACTCTACAGACATACATATACATATACTTATATATTTCATATAGAGTGTGATATATATATATATATATATATATATATATATATATATATATATATATATATGCAGTTGTTACCTTACATAGATATAATTCCCTAGACGAAATGGTATAGTTGTAATAGAAAACGCTCCTACATAGAGAATGGATGTCATAGTGTATATATATATATATATATACATATACATATGAAACAAATTATACCAACTGGCAATAAAGCTACTTTTCGTATAGAGAAATATTTAATCGGAGAGACTGAGCTCCTCTTTAATTTTCATTACAGTACCAAATCTTATTGAATAAGCTACGCTGATTAGTTATAGTTACTACAGAAGTAGAATCTTTCCATAAGAATAAGGAGGGAGAGTTGCATAAACGTCATAAGTCACATGCTGATATAACATCTAAGTGTGTTGTTCCTTTTTGTACAAAGTGGAAGACCTAACTAAAAGAATAACCACCATTTTAAACGCTAGACAATATATGAAAGGATGAATATACATATAACTTGAATCTTAAAATCCTACCAATCATTAGGAAAAGAATCCCCTTACATTGTCTAGACAACGATAGATGCACAGGTATGGATGATTATAAATTTGCATATATATATATATGTGTGTGTGTGTGTGTGTGTGTGTGTGTGTGTGTGTGTGTAAATACGCGATCTGGAAATAAAACACAGAATCAAAATCTCATTTTACCAATTATCTTGATAACTCATATCATTATATTTACTTAGTGTTGTGTCTAATCTAACTATTCCCAGTTCATATTGAAACATATCGGCAATGACAACAAGGCATGTTTAAAGGGAGTAAAACGATATAATATTATAGATCTGATATGCATCGATATCCTTTCTTAGAAACCCAACATTCAGGATGTGTAAAAGAGTTTTTTTAGAATAGTAATTCCTTGGTAGTTAATTACCAGAGTAGGGTGAGACCCGAAACGATAAGGAGGACCGTTTAAACAACCATTCCATTACTTCGAATGAATAGGGTAATCCTATACATAAATGTTGTAAGAATCATACTAATATCTGGACCAAACTCTAAGTTACAGTTGAGAAAATTTTTCCCTTCCAGGTCTGATAGGAGACGGAGGAAACGACACAAAATGACTACATGCAAAATTGCCACACTGACTGTTCGACCTCCGGAAGGGTTACAGAAGGGAACTCAAATACCTTTTGCACCAAGCACATGGATGGACATCCGAAATCTCCGCATAGACAAAACATGGAATAATCACCATCCGAAGATTAGAAAAATCCATTCAAGGAAAACTTGAGAAAACATGAACATGGTGATAATTGTTTATTCAGACATCATACCCAGATATTACTTAACTTCCGAATTTCCAGCTCACACGGATTCCTTCCTTTATTACTTTCCGGCTGGATAGATGCTCAGGGCCGAGGATGGATGGACAACAACTCACTGATGGGTACCCTCGCATCAAACAGGGCCCATCATTAGTGATGTGTATCAATCCAAAAGAAACGATTTAAATTAATGCAAGGAAATCTTTATGCAGTATTCTTGAATAATGAAATATAGTAAGCAACTATACTAAGTCCCTTTATATATGGACGGCATATACTATATTAAGCGTAAAAGAGATTAAGTTTTACTTTTATACCAAAATACATCTAACTGTCGATTTTAGTCTTCCTTTCAAATGACACAACCATGCTGAGCATAAAATGACATACGCATATTTTCCCACGTGGGACAGAAGCTACCTGACTATTGAGCTAGTATCAATTTGCAGGGGATATATTCTTAATTCAAGTTTGATATAGAAAACCCTCGCCATCGGTTTAAATTTGTAAGGATAGAGAAACATGATAAATACATCTGAGAAATTTTAAGGGGCTTCTGGCTAGTGCTATAAGATATCTTAGCACGCCGAGAGCGTAGAGGTATTTAGTTCAAACACTGACAATCGGTCGAGACCACAACACAGACAAGATGAATTACACAATGCTTTGAACATTTCACAAAAGGACTCTTTCGTGAGACTCCACGATTCAGTGAATAAACGAGAGATCTTTTACTAAAGCCTAATGAGGGGTGGTGTATATGATAAGACAACAAAGAGTACAGGGATTGTAAGGTAAATCAAAACTTCATGAATCTATAACCTTTTCATTATCCAATAAATATACTATAAAAAAAAACCTCATGTCGAACGGCTCAGTAACGAGAACAGTTTCTTTTAATACAGAAGACTTCTAAAGCAACAAACCAGATAACCTTACCTTATTTGTGTGGAGTCCCAATGGTAGAAGCCCGCCCAAAAACGTTTGGCTCCAGAACAAGTCCACAACTTAGTCATTGAGCAGTTACAGAGATGGTCTGGTAACTCGACCTGAATCGCAGGGGAACACACAGAGCCGACGTCAAAAGAGGATTAACGAAAACGGTAGACCTAGAGTCCATGTACTAGTCTGAGGACACTTAATGGCAGTCCGTAAGTTCAATACTAGCGTTAGGGCAAGGTGGCGAGATTTTAGAAGGACACTTTAAACTTGTGATAATCCCAAGGGGATGCTATCAAAATGTTTTAAATGCTCTGGTAGAAGGATCCTTACACCTCCTCGACCATATCCCAAATTTGATCCTGTTTCAATCCACGGAAAATGGAGTTAGCAGATAGTTCAGTTTACTCGTGCTAGTTTGGTTGGACTCGTGGTACTCGGAGAAATTATGTTACGGAAAGTGAAGTCTCCTTCCAAAAGTTATTTCGAGTGAAATGACGATTATCCCTAAAGGGGTGAGGTGAGAACTGGTTCTTACCTACCATCTTCACGCCTGATATTCACACGTATTGAGACATCGTTGATAACAAAGAGTGCATTAAGTTCTCTACCACCTTACCAAAGAAAACGTATTGGCCACTCCAGAATTTTATGGAAGGGTCATTCATAAGACTCATCTCATGGTAGGCATTGCTGGCGCAATACTTTTGAAAATGGACTAATAGATATAGGTTATTTCTTAACATTTTATGGCACAATAGGCTTAGTAATAGTTATGTTTATTCATATAGAATTGTTGCATAAATATTTGGTGGCGTAATGTATTTGGCAATAGTTATATATATGTATATAAGTTGTTGCATAAATATTTTGTGGCGCAATGATATCTTGACATTAGCCATATATATATATATGGTTGCATAAACACACTGGTATATTTATACGTATAGTCTGCTAAGGGCAGGAGTATAGCCTATGTGGATAAAATAGAAAAATGAGACAGTTCATCAGAAGGAACACCTTCAGCTGAGGACAAAACTAAAACAGACAAAAAAAAAGAAGAACAAATAGACTAGCTTGAAGGAGAATTTAAAAAGATTAAACCAGCTACCTTTGATGGAGAATCTAGGAAAGGAGAAGAAGTTGAGGCATGGTTGTTGGACATCAAAAAATACTTCCTGAGCTACAACTATTCCAGAAATATGAAGGTTAGAATGACCAGCTACAATCTGAAAGGCAAGGCCATCATTTGGTGGCAAGACTTGAAATTGGCCAAGGGCCTAAAGGAGAAACAGTTGGAATGGTCTGACTTTAAGAAGTATTTCAAGAAACAATACCTTTCTGAAAGCTACTATGAAAGGAAAACGAAAGAATTTTACGAGTTACGACTTGGACAGATGATGATGGAGGACCTTATAAATAAATTTATGGAACTACAAAGGTTTGTACCATACATCCGGGAGGATAAGGTAAAAATCCAACGATTCTTAAGTTGTTTATCACAGTCCTACAGGGACATAATTGAATTTGACAACCCCAAATCCTTGAGTGAAGTATTCAGGAAAGAACGAATGTGTTATGACCAGTATAAATAGCGGGTAGAGTTTCCCAAATCCTGGAAGGATAAGAAACAAGATTGAATGAACCAACGGAAGAAAGGATACCAACCAACTCCTTATCGGAATGAAGCAAAAAGCTTTCTGAGAAAGGATTTTCACTCCAATCATCTGAATACGCAACGTAGCGGTAAACCGACAAATCTGGAAACGAAGAAGTTTGGGAATAGCTCCCATGAGCCATTAAAGTGCTGGGAATGTCGAGAACCTCATCTAAGGAGGAACTATCCACGTTTAATTTCAACAAACAGAACTGTTGTTCATAATTTGCAAGAAGCCTCGATGGTTGGTGACGTGGGCGGAAGCTTGCATCGGATAAATGCATCCATAAATGGCCGGCAAGCTAACCACCAGTCTTCTTTGTGAAAAAGAAAGATGGTACTCTAAGACTATGTATCGATTATAGACAACTAAACAAAATGACTATTAAGAACAAATACCCCTTACCAAGGATAAATGATCTATTCGATCAAGTAGGTGGGGCCAAGGTCTTTTCAAAGTTGTACTTATGATCTGGTTATCACCAAGTTAGGATAAAATATGAGGACATAAACAAAACAACTTTTCGAAAAAGATATGGAAACTACGAATNAATGACTATTAAGAACAAATACCCCTTACCAAGGATAAATGATCTATTCGATCAAGTAGGTGGGGCCAAGGTCTTTTCAAAGTTGTACTTATGATCTGGTTATCACCAAGTTAGGATAAAATATGAGAACATAAACAAAACAACTTTTCGAAAAAGATATGGAAACTACGAATTCGTAGTCACACCTTTCGGACTCACTAACGCACCAGCCACATTTATGTGCCTGATGAACAGTATTTTCAGTCAGTACTTAGACAAGTTCATAGTAGTATTTATCGACGATATTCTGGTCTATTCTAAAACGAAGGAAGAACATGATGAACACTTAAGAATAGTTCTGCAAACGTTGAGGAAACACAATCTGTATGCCAAATTTGACAAGTGTGACTTTTCTCAAAAGGAAATACAATATCTAGGACATGTAATTTCAGCAGAAGGCATTGTTGTAGACTCGGAGAAGATAAAATCCATTATGGAATGGCCTATACCTAAGGATGTAGCTGATATCCGGTCATTCATGGGAATCACCGGATATTATCGCAGATTTATAGAAGGGTTTTCCAAGATATCCTACCCTATCACGTCGTTACAAAAGAAAGGGACCAAGTTTAACTGGTCAGAGAAATGTCAAGACAATTTTAACAAGCTGAAGGAACTATTGACAACTGCACCCATATTGAAGGTAGTATACCCAGATAAGGACTTCACTGTATGTGTTGATGCAAGTAAAGAAGGACTAGGTGGTGTCCTAACTCAGGAAGGACATGTTATTTCTTATGAGTCCCGAAAATTAAAAGAACATGAGTGAAATTATGTCACTCATGACTTAGAATTGGCAGCGGTAATACACACCTTAAAAATGTGGCGACACTACATAATGGGCAGAATATTTTTACTATTGACGGATAATAGCAGGGTGAAATATCTGTTTAGCCAACCATATCTTAATGCAAGACAAGCAAGATGACTAGCCTTCTTGAGCGAATTCGACTTCAAGGTCAGACATATCAAGGGTAAGGAAAATAACGTAGAAAACACTTTAAGCAGAAGAGTCCATGGGTTATTTGAGATAAATATCAGCGGATTAGAAAGTGATCTGGAACAAAGAATAAGGACGACAGGTATTAACGACGAAAATTACACTAAGATAATGGCAAAAGTACAAAACAGTACCGCAAACTCAGATAAACCAGATCTAAGTTTCGACAAGAAGGGACTATTACGATTTAAAAACAGACTTTACATACCAGATTCAACAGAGTTAAAATTAATAATCTTGGACAAAGTGCATAAGAAACCGTATTCTAGCCATCCAGGATACCAGAAAATAATAACAACACCTAGAAAACTACTTTACTGGCCTAATAAGAAGGGCGAAACCGCAGAATACTTGGCTAGGTGCCAAGACTGTAAGTAGGTTAAGGTCGAGCACCAGCATCCATCCGGCCTATTGTAGCCATTACCAGTTCCAGAATGGAAATGGTAGACCATATTGCTGGACTTTATAACAGGTTTTCCTAAAAATCAGAAATAGAATGATTCCACCATGGTTGTTATCGATAAACTCAGTAAGTCTGCACACTTTATTCCTGTAAAGTCTACTTTTAAAGCTATAAACATTGCTGAAATATTCATGAAAGAAATTTTTAGACTGCATGGTATTCCTAAAATGGTGATTTCAGATAGAGACGTAAAATTCACATCCGCTTTTTGGAAGGAATTGTTTGCAGGGCTAAATACTAATTTGAATTTTAGTACGAGTTATCATCCAGAAACGGATGGATTGACCGAAAGGACAAACCAAATTGTAGAGGATATGCTCTGCATGTATGTAAGAACCAAACCAAACAAGTGGGAAGACTACCTGCAATTGGTAGATTTTGCATATAGCAATGGGTACCAAACTTCGGCTAAGTTAAGCCCTTTCAAAGTACTGTATGACAGAAAGTGTACGACTCCAATTAGCTGGGATAACCTGGCTGACATTCTCATGGTTGGACTAGATATGCTCCAAGAAATGGAGAACATGGTAAGGAAGGTACAACAGAACTTGAAAGAAGCCCAGGACAAACATAAGAGCTATGCAGATCAAAAAAGAAGACACTTGGAATTTCAAGTGGGAGACCATGTTTATTTGAAGGTTAAAGTCCGAAAAAGTTCGTTGAAGTTAGGAAACTGTGCCAAGTTGGCACCCAGGTTTTGTGGGCCCTTCGAGATACTAGCTCGAATTGGACCTATAGCATACCAACTTGCACTTCCAGCTAATTTAAGAATTCATAATGTATTTCATGTTTCATTGTTGAAAAAGTATGTTCATGACCCTACTCATATGATTGATTGGAACTTTTTGCAGGTGGAACTCGAAGGCGAGTTCTAGATGGAAGCCTTGCATATTCTGGACCGTAGAGAAATAGCACTTCGGAACAGAGTCGTCGCTCAGGTAAAGGTGCAATGGAAGCACTTTAGTCCTAAGGAGGCCACTTGGGATTTGGAGGGAGATTTGCTGAAATCTCATCATGTTCCAAGAAAGGAACTAACACCAAGGATAGTGTTTTATTGAAGGGGGAAAGGATGTAACATCCCCAAAAATAAAGTATTTTTGAAATTTAAATTTGTTGGAAAATTATTCCATTTTTAGTAAATTCGAAATTGGAAAGTTTTTGACATTTATGGAAATTCTGAATTTCGAATTTGATAATGGTAATTAATTATTATGATTGTTGGGAAGAGATCTGATTTGACCCAGCTAATTAATTGACTATGACACTTGTATAAAAACAGAATATTTTATATTGATAGCAGGAGGACAAATGGAACAACCATGTTAAAATCAGCTGACTATGGCTCCATGGGTGGGGAACATGTTGGAACTACCTCTGGGTTGATTGTTACAAGTGGCAAATCAGGGATTTGGCCATTGGCAGCCCCTAAAAATCATGGATTTAGAAAGCTGCAAAAATTCCCAAGGAGGGAAAAATACCTAGGCAAAAATATTTTTTTAATTAGCATATGTGAGGAGGCAGGACACTGCCAGGTATGTTGGGAAAGGAAGTACCTCTTACTGTTATGAACACCATTTTTTGAAGTGTGAGGCAAGGAGGAGTATGCTAAGGAGAAACATTTCCGACTGCTTGCTGTTATGAACACTCCCTACTGAGTGTGAGGCAAGAAGAAGTTTTCTAAAGTGGAACGACAATGCTTAGGAAGAGTTCTGAGTTAACCCTCATGGACTCATGGTCAAGCTAGAGGGTGAACAGGACAAGTGATTTGGCTTCCCTGTTCTATAGTTGGGAGGAACGTGGTTGTTCCCTTTGTCTTCCCGTGAATTTGGTTCATATATGTTATTCTACCTCTCCTTTGGATGAATGTTATATAAATGGATATCTAATAGGCTACATCTATAAACTCTAGTTAGTGTTATTGTTATGGATGAAATCTGGTTGAATGTCGCTGAACTTAACATCGGATCAAAGGAAACTTCTAGATTAATTCTGGACGAATGTTATATAAATGGATATCTAATATATACATTTGTTTGTGTTTAAGTGAATTATTTTCATGAATGAAATTTGTTCTTATGTGGAGTTTATAACAGATAACCTAGTTCAGGAGTTGCCTCTTCTGTAATTGGGCTTTCTAGGTGGTATTATCCATGTATCATTGTATTTTAACAAGTTTGAATATACAATAAATTTATGTGTATCTCTGTAATTAAAATTTCAGAGAGTTCAATTTTAATAGCTGAGTTTTCCTTTCTCGTATAAAGGGAAAGGTACAAGACAGTATGGACTCTACAGACATACATACGTATATATATATATATATATATATATATATATATATATATATATATGCAGTTGTTACCCTACATAGATATAAATGCCTAGACGAAATGGTGTAGTTGTAATAGAAAATGCTCCTACATAGAGACCGGATGTCATAGTATATATATATACATATGAAACAAATTATACAAACTGAAAATAAAGCTACTTTTTGTACAAAGAAATATTGAATCGAAGAGACTGAGCTCCTCTTTAATTTTAGTTACAGTACCAAATCAGATTGAATAAGCTACGCTGATTAGTTATAGTTACTACAGAAGTAGAATATTTCCACAATAATAAGGAGGGAGAGTTGCATAAACATCATAAGTCACATGCTGATATAACATCTAAGTGTATTGTTCCTTTTTGTACAAAGTGGAAGACCTAACTAAAAGAATAACCACCATTTTAAACGCTAGACAATCTATGGAAGGATGAATATACATATAACTCGAATCTTAAAATCCTACCAGTCATTAAGAAAACAATCCCCTTACAGTGCCTAGAAAACGATAGATGCACAGGTATGGATGATTATAAATCTCCATATATATGTGTGTGTGTAAATAAGTGATCTGGAAATAAAACACAGAATCAAAATCTCATTTTACCAATTATCTTGATAACTCATATCATTATATTTACTCAGTGTTGTGTCTAATCTAACTATTACCAGTTCAGATTGAAACATATCGGCAATGACAACAAGGCATGTTGAAAAGGAGTAAAACGATATAATATTATAGATCTGATATGCATCGATATCCTTTCTTAGAAACCCAACATTCAAGATGTATATCAAAGTTTTTTTTAAATAGTAATTCCCTGGTAATTAATTTCCAGAGTAGGGTGAGACCCGAAACGATAAGGAGGACCATTTAAACAGCCATTCCATTACTTCGAAATAACATGGTAATCCTGTACATAAAGTGTTGTAAGAATCATACTAATATCTGGACCAAACTCTAAGATACAGTTGGGAAAATTTTTCCCTTCCAGGTTCGATAGGAGATGGAGGAAACGATACGAAATGACTACATGCAAAATTTCCACATTGACTATTCGACCTCCGGAAGGGTTACAGTAGGGAATTAGAATACCTTTTGCACCAAGCACATGGATGGATATCCGAAATATCCACATAGAAGAAACCTGGAATAATCACCATCCGAAGATTAAAAAAATCCATTCAAGGAAATCTTGAGAAAACATGAACATAGTGATAATTGTTTATTCAGACATCATACCCATATATTACTTAACTTTCGAATTTTAGGTACACACAGATTCCTTCCTTTGTTACTTTCCGGATCGATAGATGCTTAGGGCTGAGGATGGATGGATAACAACTCACTGATGGGTACCCTTGCATCAAAGAGGGTCCATCATTAGTGATGCGTATCAATTCAAAAAAAACAATTTAAATTAATGCAAGGAAATCTTTATACAGTATTCTTGAATAATGAAATATAGTAAGCAACTATACTATGTCCCTTTATATATGGACGGCATATACTATATTAAGCGTAAAAGAGATTAAGTTCTCCTTTTATACCAGAATACATCTAACTGTCGAGTTTAGTCTTCCTTTCAAACGACACAAACATGCTGAGAATAAAACGACATAAGCATATTTTCCCACGTGGGACAGAAGCTACTTGACTATTGAGCTAGTATCAATTTACAGGGGATATATTATTAATTCAAGTTTGATATAGAAAACCCTCGCCACCGATTTCAATTCGTAAGGATAGCGAAATATGAATAATACATCTGAGAAATTTTAAGGGTCTTCTGGCTGGCGCTGTAAGCTATCTTAGCACACCGAGAGCGCAAAGGTCTTTAGTTCAAACACTGACAACTGGTCGAGACCACAACACAGACAAGATGAATTACACAATGCTTTGAACATTTCACAAAAGGACTCTTTCGTGAGACTCTACCCTCTGGCGAATAAACGATAGATATCTTACTAAAGCCTAATGAGGGGTGGTGTATATGATAAGACAACAAGGAGTATAGGGACTGTAAGGTAAATCAAAACTTCATGAATGTATAACCTTTTCCATTATCCAATAAGTAGACTATAAAAGAAAACCTCACGTTGAATGACTTAGTAACCAGAATGGTTTCTTTTAATACATAAGACTTCTAAAGCAACAAACCAGATAACCTTACCTTATTTGTGCGAAGTCCCAATGGTAGAGGCCCGCCCAAAAACGTTTGTCTCCAGAACGATTCCACAACTTAGGCATTGAGAAGTTACAGAGATGGTCTGGTAAGTCGACCTGAATCGTAGGGGAACACACAAAGCCAACATCAAAAGAAGATTAACGAAAATGGTAGCCCTAGCATCCATCTACTAGTTTGAGGATGCTTAATGGTAGTCCGTAAGTTCAGTACTGCCACTAGGGAAAGGTGGTGGGATTTTGAAAGGACACTTTAAACTTGTGATAATCCCGAGGGTCTGCTATCAAAATATTTTAAATGCTCTGGTAGAAGGATCCTTACACCTCCTCAACCGTATCCCAAAGTTGATCTCGGCTCAATCCACGAAAAATTGAGTTAGAAGATAGTTCAGTTTACTCGTTCTAGTTTGGTTGGACTCGTGGTACTTGGAGAAATTTTGTTAAGGAAAGCGAAGTCTCCTTCTGAAATTTATTTCGAGTGAAATGACAATTATTCCTAAAGGGGTGAGGTGAGAACTGGTTCTTACTTACCATCTTCATGCATGATATTCACATGTACTGAGACACCGTTGATAACAAAGAGTGCATTAAGTTCTCCGCCACCTTACCAAAGAAAATGTATTGGCCACTCCAAAATTTTATGGAAGGGTCATTCATAAGACTCATCTCACGGTAAGCCTTGCTGGCGCAGTACTTTTGACAATGGATTTATAGATATATGTTATTGCTTAATGTTTTATGGCGTAGTAGGTTTAGTAATAGTTATGTTTATTCATATAGAATTGCTGCATAAATATTTGGTGGCGTAATGTATTTGGAAATAGTTATATATATGTATATAAGTTGTTGCGTAAATATTTTGTGGCGCAATGATTGATACACATCAACATTTCTCGCTTTGGCAAGTGTCTCAAGTGTCGCATGTTGCTCGCAAGTGTCGCATGTTGCTCATAAGTGTCACAAGTATCAAGCAAAGCATACTGCCATGATGACGACACTAAGGAGACACTTAAAATGCCTCAAACACTTGATTTGAAGAAAGAGGAATGGCTAACTGGAGATAACAACCTTTTTCCACCTGAAAGGAGCATTTAATTTAAGGTTTTGGGAGAGAGCGCTCCCCTACATCAACCTTAGAAGTGCTGGCGCTCCCCTATAAGATGCTAGGGAGCATTATAGCACCAAACTTCCCTTCTGAGGGAGCTTTATAGATTTTTAGAGCGCTGGCGCCCCCCTTGAGCCTACTAGGGAGCGCTAAAGCGCCCTGATGCCCCTTTTAAGGGAGCGTTGTCTAATTTGGGCAACAGTTGATCTATTGAGGAGAATAAGGGGAAGATCTTTCGAGTTTGGAAGGCAGTTGCATTCGAATTCTTGCTTCAACCATGATCTTAGGAGAAGATCCCTAATCTAAGGAGGGAATTCCTCAACCTACCCTAAATATACCTCAAGAGGTTAGGCCTCTTTGAACCTATATAAGCAGGCTCTATGATGGTGAAAAGGGAGGAAGAATTAGAAGCATGAAACCTATGATCTCATAGGAAACATACAGTGAATTGGAGGAGAGTAATCAGTAAAGTTGTTGTCGTCTGGATCGTGGATCTTTTGAGTAAGGGTTAGACAAAGGGGACTTGACGAAGCTGTCACATTCACATCTACGGTTGTAAGCTACTTCTGTCATTGTTCTCATTAATATGACACACTTGGCCTGTTTCTTTCTAGTTTGTGTTTAATTTCGCATAAACTTGTCTATGATAGATATATTTCGAGCTAATATCAATAGAGTAGGAAGTGGTTGTACTATTGTTTGTCTACAGGGCTCATCAAGGAGTGAAAGATTGGAGCTCAACTTGGAGCGTGCAGGGACAAACGTCGATAAATGGTACTTATTTTCTCCTTCCTCCTCATGCATTAGTTTGTATAGATTTGAAATGAAGTCAGTGTCCACGTTAAGTGTATTCTTTCTTAAGAGTTAAGAGTCTAGCTCTCAAGAGGAGATCTACATGTCCGCAAGGAGATTTTCCTTCAACAGAAACTGGCGACTCCACTGGGGAGAATTGAATCGAAACTTTTTGGTTTTGATTTTTCCTCATAGACCTTGTCTTACCCTTTGATTTTTTTCAGACCTATTTTACCCCTTTTTGATTGATTTCATGAGCTGATTGACTCCTTACCCCATCACACTCAGCGCGATTGCCAAAATCCGACTAAAATTTTGGATTTTTTGACATTTTCATGAGCTTTTCAACCCTGGCGCCCCTGTGGCTGTGTTGACAGAGCGTCGTCGCTCCATGGGTATGTTAGACAGAGCGCTATAACGCTTGTTTCCCTTTGCAATAGAGCACCAACCCTCTTTTGGCAAAAAACCTTTCCAAAATTTCTTTTTTCAGGGTCTAGTCTCTGTGTTTCACTTGCTGAGCCTCTCTGTGAGTCAATGCTTCTTCCCGCTCAACTTTGACATCCTTCTTTATGAGGAACAAACACCTTGTTGTTTATATTTTGTAGCCTTCTTCATTATTTTTGAGTTTTTCTGTTGTTGGGAGTTTGAAACCAATGCACTGTTTTTCTCTCCTTTTTGACTGAATGAGAAACTCTAGTGAAGGACATCAGAAGTCTACAACCTCTTCATTTGGTTTTTGTTAAGGTCATTGTTCTTCAATCTCTCTTTTGTGTGAAATTCTTGGTTTTCTTTGTTTTCTTTTCTTTTTCTTCTTGTTTTTTATCGCAACAAGAGGGTGTATTGTTTGTACGCAACCTGCTTATGCTTGTCTAAGTTTCCTTGATCCAAAAGGTTAATTAGCAGGAGAAGTGTTGTTTTAAATTAACCATTATTCACACACAAACAATAAAGAGACATCTTCATGATTGATTTGCATATTAGAAGACATTTTCAAAAGTTTTAGCACCACATTGGATTTGATTGAGAAAATTTGTTTGAGGACATTCCTTATTAGTGCTTGTTAGTGAAAAGAACTCTCTCTCTCTCCCTTAAATAGATATTCATCGAAAAGAAATGACTACTTATCATCTTTGATGCATTTTTGGGGGATTGAGTCATCATTCCATCCGTTTCACTTCCATGCACCCCTTTTGAGTAAAGAACAACTATAAAATGAACGCTAATTAAAAACTATCTAGAACATTTTTTTTTCTAGGATCCTCCACCAACAGTAGACTAGGATTAGTACTTTGGATTAGGCTGTGAGAATAACTCTCCAAAGTTTCCAAAACAAACATTAGCATCCTGAGCTAGGGAGAGTCAAATCCAATTGTCGTATAAGTCTTCCTGGGATCCCCCTCTCACACAGCGGTTACGCACGAGGTCGCATTCGAGAAAGCTATGGAGATTATCCCTCTGTGGTTTGACTGATTGTAGTAGTCAGATCGTATTATGGGGATCGCTTAAAGGTATACCCACAATGTTGAGTGGAATCCTTTCAAGTTGATTTCGGGCTAGATACCCTGCCTGTACGTTCGGACTGGACTGTTGACTGTACCTTAGTGGCCATAATCTTCAGGGTCTTACATAAGGTGATAGTGAAGGGAAGTCTCACTGTACCTGGAGCATACATTGGTCAAACTCACTCGAGCTCCTTGGAGGGTAAATCCACAATTACTGCGTGGAAGCTTGCACCAAGGCGTAAGTCTGTTAAGCAGGTCGCCATTGTAACTGTTCCACCATATCCCTGCCCCTTCTTGACTTGATCACGCAACGTTGGATTTCATCACCAACTAGTACGGTCATCGAGAGAAGGTCCTGTTTTTTTGGTTGTGATTCCTAGATTCTATTAGCGTATGCTGCTTCTTTTCGGTAGTTGGCCATAGATTTTTTCTGTCGACTCTTTTTCAACAACATTGACCCTCCACGCTGTTCGCGGAGGCTACAGGGACTTCCTCCAGAAAATATGGAAGAGAATACCCCTTTACCCCCTCATTCTATGGAGGAATCTCCTCAACAGAGCGAGGTTCACGACACTAGAACCTCCCAAGAAGAAGTTCCCACCTCTTTGAAGAATTTTCGGATTGTTTCAGAGTCTTCGGAGGCTTCCCGCATTCTAGAGGGATATGAGAGATGTGTTCTCCAACTAAATTCAGTCACTGAATTTGTCATCGTTAGTCCTTATGACATTCCGAATGGGTCTCATTCAAACCCTTTAGTCGATGACCCCTTTTGGACCGCAGACATTGTTCGAAGTCCACCGCGCATGGTGCGGGATCTTTATGGAACAGGAATAGGTGCCGACGCGCCTATCACCTACATCGTACCTTTAAACCATTCTACTGGTACTACCATTTTTTCAGCCATACCATCCATTGGTACGAACACATCGTCTATTGGCCCAAGGTCCACTTTTTCTCTCCAGACGGCTCACTCTACAATGGTCCCTCACGTTCTGACTATTCCCGCCGGTAATGCGGTGGTTAGCCAAGTTGCAATTGGCACACCAATAACACCTAGACCTTCATCATCACTCCCTTTTGGGTATAGAGCACTGAATTCTTCTGCTGTCACTACTACCCAAGTTATGCATGGAAGTTCTATACCTATACAACAACCTGGAGGAACTGGTCTTGGTACCTTTAATCCATTAAGCAGCACTGGTCAGTCGTTTATGTCTGGTTCCCAAATTCCGGGAAATCTACCTCAAGCTAGGGGGCATCCTCCCACTGGAGGACAAATTCCATTTGGAGGACACCCTCATGCTGGGGGGAAACCTCAATCCGAAGCCTACCATCAACCGTATGGACAAAACATGTCTCCCACACCCAACCTGTGGAATCTCCCTTTTCCAAGAAATCCACAATTATCGGGGGGACATAATCCTCAACTTCCACAACAACCTCTTCCCCCTCAAGGGACTCATCTATATCCTCCTTATGGACAAACCCCAAATCCGGCTTATAATCCTCAAAACCCATCTGGTTATCCTCCGCTCGCACATGTCTCTCAAAACACCTCAAATCCTATGTACCCTAGTCAACACAAACCTTATACAAGAGGGCCCACTGGTTACAATTATTCATATAACCCAGTGTATGGTCCTACTGGTGTTCCTATGCCACACCAGTATTACCTGCAGGTTAACCGACAACTACCTTTCTTACCAACTCTGGACCTCCCAGACTTATCTCGGTTAATGAATGATCCTATTTTTCATTCTCCAGTTTGGCCAGCTATTCCAGCTAAACTTCCTTCTGATATCCCAAAATTCGACGGAAAGTCTGGAGAAGACCCAACAACCATTTGATGACTTTCAATTTGTGGTGTTCATCTAACTCCCTCGTGGACGATTCTATACGTTTGCATCTTTTTCAATGAACACTTACGGGTTCTGTAGCAAAGTGGTATATTGAACTACCACGGGCGTCTTTTCACGATTTCAACTCTCTTGCCATGTCCTTCCTCACACACTTCCAACTACCCATTCGATACGAGACGGGTACCGAACTATTGACCTCCCTTCGTCGGACAACTTCCGTACATATCTCTGATCATATTCATGAATGGAGACGACGACGAAGGCTAATCCAAGCGGTCATTCCTGACCAATTATTAGCGGAATGGTTCACCGAATCACTATTACCCCAGATCGCTCGTGATGTTGCTATGGGTGGTGTAGTGACAGAGGAAGAAGCTATTGCTCGAGATCAGTACTTAGATTTGGTTTATTCACAATATGGTACTCTATACGAGTTGATACCAAATGCTACCCATGCCACTAATGATCCATCCAAACCATTTTCTACCTCGCACGCGGATGGAGTTATTAGCTCCGTCAAAACCCAATCTCCTTCCCAGCTAACTGGAACAACCCAACGGTCCACTTCGACGTCTGCTCCCAGTTCGACTGCACCCTCTTCTACCCCCCCTCAAACTTAGGTCTCTGAGGTGAATGCGGTCCAATCGACCCCTTCACAACAACTTGGGGGCAAAAAGAAAGAAATAAATAAACGCAAGAAAAACAACAACAATGAACAACCAAAAAATTAACCTTAAACCCCTGCTGCCGGAAAACAACCACAATGAAAACCAAAATTCCCATGTCTCATTTGTGGTGATGATCACTACACCCAAGACTATCCACATCGCGATGAAGTGGCCAAGATCTTTAAGNAAAGAAAGAAAGAAATAAACGCAAGAAAAAAAACAACAATGAACAACCAAAAAATTAACCTTAAACCCCTGCTGCCGGAAAACAACCACAATGAAAACCAAAATTCCCATGTCTCATTTGTGGTGATGATCACTACACCCAAGACTATCCACATCGCGATGAAGTGGCCAAGATCTTTAAGGGAAATTCACAACCCTCTGTGCTTACCCAACCTTTTCCGCAACAACAATCTTTGGTTTCTCAAACCCCCACTCCAGGGGGCAGTTCCAACCAATCCCATGATGAGGCCTCGACAAGTGCCCACATTGACATGTTTAACGGGATTAATCTGACCACTCGTGCTACGACATATGACACACCGATTAAACCTGATAAGCCGAAGACTACTAACAGTTCCTTACCGGACCCATTACCATCTGTCGTTAGTCCTCCGTCTGCTAGCCCTTCGTCCGGGCCACTTCAGATCGAGAAACCTTCATTTGACTCCATCTTACGCCCTCCTAACAGCACTATCTGAAAATCTACCTTTAATCCTAGTTCACGGGCTGCCCAAAACTACAACATTGTTAAAGATTTGGCTCAAGCCCCATGTGCTATGTCTACCTTGGAAGTTCTACAACACTGTCCCAACCAACGTAGAATGCTCTTAGCTACCATCGATGCTTTTGATCATGAGTCATCTAATAGCCTCACGTTTAATCTGGATGATCATCAGCCTTGACTCTCCCACCAACTAGATTTTCAAATCGATGTTGTTGTTCACAATAAACAAATCCACCGAACTATCTTGGATGAGGGAGCCTCTACTTGTGTCATGTCTTTAGCTTGTTGAAAAATCTTAAAATCACTTGCCCTTAACAAATCCCCTATGATGTTACGCGCTTTCGATGGGCGAGGTTTTCATCCTCATGGACTTTTACAATCCTTAGCCGTTCAGTTGGGAGGCAAAACCATTACTGTTGATGTCGAGGTGGTAAACACCCCCCTCGATTACAACCTACTACTTGGAAGAAGTTGGTTCTACATTGTGACTGTTGTCGCCTCATCGGTGTTTCGATGTGTGCAATTCCCCCATCAAGGCAAAATTGTCACTATCGATCAACTATATTTCTGTACACCCGACGCTTGTGCCCTTGTCACCAACAACATTCCTTTTTTGGGAGACCACCCAGTTACGTATGAAAGCGTTGGTGTTGGCTTGTTAAAAGATTCTATCCTTATGGGTACCTTCCCTACACCACTTCCACCCACCACACATCATATTTCCACCGTCAATATGATTTCGACTATGCCGTATCAATCTTTGGAATCATCTGACCCTTGGATTGTACCTAGTCCTATGGAATTCGATGTGCTAGGTGACACCATGCCACTTAGCCCAGCCGAGGCCGCATACGTAGCTATTCAATCTACCTCTCCCTCCCCAGACAACCCAAATCTATTGGAACCTAATGCCTACTCGATGCCGTCATGGTTGGATTCCCTATCGTTTGCAATCGATTACATTTCCCAAATTTTCCCGTCCGACGAATCTATCATGGAGATGCTTAGTATTGATGATCTACCTTGAGATGATAACCATCATCGATCCTCTTTTCTTCCACCTATGGAAGAAATTCACAAAGACATACACTCTGTCTTTCCTCCTGATGTTACCGATTCTCCACAATCTCCTATCCTCACACAAGATACTCTTTCTCAGGGGAATATGGGTAATATCTCTACTACGATCGTTATTGATATTTCGATCAAAGAGGGCGTTGTGGAAAACATTAACCTTGGTGCTAATTGCACACCCGAAGAAGTGGTATCTTACACCGCTCTATTTAAATAATTCCACGATGTCTTCGCTTGGAGATACGAAGAAATGCCAGGAATCGACCCCTCGATTGTTGTGCATGAAATCAAGACTTACCCAGGTGCGAAACCTGTTCGACAGAAAATTGCTCGGTTCATCCCAAGAAAATCGCGGCTATAAAGGAAGAAGTTGAGAAACTTTTAAAATCTGTCTTTATCTATCCCGTTCCTTTGACAGAATGGGTCTCCAACCTTGTTCCGGTTGCCAAAAAACAAGGGACCATCCGTATCTGTGTTGACTATCTGGATCTCAATAAGGCTTGTCCAAAGGAAAACTACCCTACGCCCTTCATTGACCAGATCATTGATAATTTCTCTGGGAGTGTAATATTCTCCTTCATGGATGGTTTTTATGGGTATAACCAGATTGAAATTTTACTTGCTGATCAACATAAGACAACCTTTATCTGCCCATGGGGAACTTTCACCTATCGAAAGCTACCGTTTGGTCTCAAAAACACTGGTGCTACTTTTCAGCGGGCCATGTCGTATGCTTTCCATGATATCAAGCATATTTCAGAACCTTACCTTGACGACTTACCTGCCCACTCATCCAATCGATCAGATCACATTGATCACTTACGGGCTATTTTTCTTCGATGTCAGTTTTACCGTATCCACTTGAACGCACATAAGTGTATTTTTGCTATCGAATCCGGTCGACTCCTCGGTTTTTTTGTGTCTAAAGACGGGATTCGGGTGGATCCCTTAAAGATTAAGGCTATTCTAGCCTTACCCCCACCTACTAATTTGACCCAACTCCAAAGTTTGCAAGGAAAAGCAAACTTCCTTCGTCAATCATTTGTAACTACGCTGAGATAACTAAAGGATTCATGTGATTGTTACAGAAAAACACCCCTTTCATCTAGGATGACATCGCTCAACGATCATTTGATGCTCTCAAGCATGCCTTGACCAACGCACCTTTGTTGCACCCTCTAGAGTATACAAAGGACTACATCCTTTACTTAGCTGCCTCCACTTCCACTATTGCAATGGTGTTAGTTTAGGAGGACCCCAACGGTGATGAACATGTGATCTATTACCTGAGCAAGAGTATATCTGGACCCAAACTCTGATATTCACATGTAGAGAAACTGGCTGTGGTAGCCGTTATCACTGTCCAAAGATTCCGCCATTACATCCTACTCCGCACCACCACTGTGATTGCGGACTCAAACCCCATGTACCACGTCTTGACACATCAAGTGCTCAGGGGAAAATATTTAAAATGGATCGTCATCCTTCAGGAATTCGATCTTGAGTTTGCAAAGTCTAAAGCCAAAAAGTCACTGGTGTTTGCAGAGCTTATCTGTAATCTCCCCCACGCTGATGAAGATATTGAACCTAGAGATTCTCTCCCTGACGAAACTCTTTTGCTCATCATCACCTCTGATCCTTGGTATGGAGACATCCACCTTTACCTCCAAACACAACGCTTTCAGTGTAACACTTCCTGTGAAGAACGTCGACGTATTCACCACCATTCTCATCATTATCTTATTATCAGCGACACCTTGTATCACCGTGGTATTGATACTATCCTTCGACAATGTTTGATTCATGCAGAGGATGAAAGCGTTCTGAATGACTGTCACCTTGGAGCCTGTGGCGATCACCTTTCTGGGATGGCCACAGCCCAAAAAATTCTACGTGTCGGCTATTTTTGGCCCTCGATTTTCAAAGATTGTATTGAGGCAGTCAAAAAATTCCCACCCTGCCAAGTTTTTAACAACAAGGCACGCACCCACCCTACTACGCTGCACCCCATTATCACCATCGAACCCTTTGCCAAGTGGGGTATCGATTTCATGCAATGTAAGCCTACCTCAGCCGGAGGGCACGGTTATATAATCGTCGCTGTCGACTATTTTACCAAAGGGGCTAAGGCTATGCCTACCTTTCTGAACAATGGTCGTACCGCAGCTCTGTTTATTTTTAACCACATCATAACTCATTTTGGTGTACCACGCGCCATTGTCACTAATCACGGTGCACACTTTAAGAACCAGATGATGAGTGAATTGCATGTCAAGTTGGGTTTTCGCCATGAAAACTCATCCCCATACTATCCTCAGGCCAATGGACAAGTTGAAGCTATCAACAAGGTCCTCAAAACCATGATTCAACGCATGGTAGGGGAAAATAATACATCCTGGCATCTACAACTTTTCTCCGCTCTCTGGGCTTACCATACTTCCATGAAAACCGCAACTGGGTTCACTCCTTTCCAGTTAGTATATGGCATCGAAGCCGTTTTACCAATTGAGTGTGAGAATCCACCTCTAAAACTTAAAATAGAACTCCTACCCCATACTTCTGCCGAAGAAGAACGTTTCTTATATCTAACCAAACTGGACGAAACACGTCGTGATGTCGCTCTCGTTAACGAGGCACATCAAAAACGGATAAAAAATCAATACGACAAATCCGTCCATCCTCGGACTTTTGCAGAAGGAGACTTAGTCCTCATCAATGACCAAGCTCGTGACAAACTAGGGACAGGTAAGTTAGAACCTCTGTGGCATGGCCCTTACATTGTGAAATGTGTTCTGCACAGAGGCACCTACGAGTTAGTCGGTTATAATGGAACCTCCCTCGGAGAGCCCCGTAATGGGATTTATCTTAAAAAGTACTATGCCTAGATCACCTAGCACTTGTAATTTGTACATTATTGTATTCTAGTTTGGTGTGTCTGTTTCTTTCGCGTGCTCGAGTCTTTACCTTTGCCACTCATAATTGTGCCTTATGTTTTCATGCGTATATGACGTCTTCCTTTCTTATCTTTGTCGGGTTTGCAGATGGCGCTAGTCGACACACCCAGAACATTGCTTCGGAAACATGGGTCATTTACCAATTTGACGAGGTGGTGAGTTCAGGAGGTATTTGCTTAGGACCAGTGACTAATAACATGGTAGAATACCATGCTGTCATCGGACTTTTGACCCAAGCCTCCTCCCTAGGTATCTCACGTATCATTGTTAACCTAGACTCCCAACTCATGGTCTATCAACTCAACCGTATCTACGCTATTCGTAATCCTATCCTGCTACGTCTCCACTTACAAGTTCGCCATCTTGAACGAATGTTTGATTACATCGAATACAGACATATTCCAAGAGAACTCAACAATGTTTCAGATTCATTAGCTAATTACATCATGGATCGGTATCTCACCCATAGATAAGGTTTCATGAAGGAAAACAAATTGTACATCACATGTAAATTAAAACACATCACATTAAAGGCATCATCATGTACAAATCATCTGGCACTGTAAAAACTCGGAACTGTATATATATACATAGAGTGAATGAAAATGTTTTTATTACATCAAAAAAGTATTTGGAAGAGCAAAATTTTGGGTCTTTACACCCATACAACATCGTCTGACAAGTCATACAAAATAGACAATCACTAGAGAGACTCTAATCTCTCTACACTGCATTGTGCTCAGAGTAACATATCACTGCGCGCACTACGCATCTCAGCAAAGAATTAACATTCTCTGGCACTCCCATAGTGTGTCTCTGTAGATGTAAAGGCACTTCTCTCCTCTGTAGAGGAGGAATGCCCATCGTGAGGCCTTGAAGGTTTCTTTCAACCTCCCGGAGACCTATCATTGGTGCCCCCGGATCCACTGCAACCGAAGCACCCCCGCGACGTCCCGGTATTGGTATATCAGCCGGGCGCACTGCTCCCTTGTCTGCATGTTAAAAACAATACATCCATTAAAAACTCTTCCACATACCCAAAAAAATATATATACATTGAAAACTTAAAACAAAAACTAGACAAGGTGTTGCTTAGTCTCTCACTTGACGCATCCCAATCTTCTCCCATTGGTAGAATCAAATCCATGCTCCTACGAAAGTCCACATCGGTGTATGGGAAGTCCACTATCCAAAGATATTGGCGTCTCAGCGAAGCGAAGAAGTCACCAGTGAAACAGAACTTTGACTCTGCCACTAGTCTCGGAGAAAGACTAGTCCACCGTTCCATCCGTGGTTCTTCCACTGGTCGTACCACCAATGCAATATGAGGCTGCATCTGGGGGATGCACTCTAAGAAGAATGAGACCAAGAACGAACCATATCTGAACTATTTCTGCCCCATCCTACACCGCGAAACCTGTTCCTTCACATTCTGAAGGAACCATGTGCTCCAGTTAAACAGTGTTGGCTCCAAACACTGTACGCCATAAGCTACCTGTGATCTCGAAGCCAAATGTGCGCTAGTGCTTCCCATCACACTCGTGATGGCAAACAAAATGGACCGAAGGGGTAACTCTCTGATATCCTTGATGGGGATTCTACCCCCCACCAGTCTTGCTCCTGGGACACAATGACGTGCCAGATACACACCCACTTTCTCAGGAAGAACCCTCTATCTGGAAAAATCTATAGGAACCCCTCTTTTCTAGAGGCCAGTCAAGAAATATACATCTTCCAACTCGATGGTTAGAAGTTGTGTTCTGATCCGGAACCCTTGCTCCGCGACATCCCATAAGCTGATTATGTACTCAAGCAGAAGGATTTCTTTCTTCATCTTCTGGAACTTGAAAAATTTCAGAAGGCCACAATCTCTCAATGCGGTTTGCATATGAGGACTCCGCAAAGCGGCCAAATCATCGAGCTCGTGCTCCCGTTCCTTCCACTCGATCATGGTCGTTGCCGAAATCACCTACAAACAAAAACAAAGAATTTCATTTTTCAAATTTTTCGGCAATTTCTTAAGCAATGTAAAACATTTAAAATCTATTGCCCATACTATTCAAAAAGGGCCATGCCCTCTTTTTATCACTCAATAATCATCACGCCCTCTCTTTACCATTCAATAATCATCACGCAACAATAAAATGTTTTTAAATAAAATGATTTTCATAATGGTTGCGTGGGCATGTTTTTTGAGTTTCTTATGGATTCTTTAACAAAAACGACCCATCTACTTAAGTATTAAGGCGTTGGCATCTAAGCTATCACCCTCTAAAAACGTTTTTGCCAAAGAATTTCTTTTTCCCATCGTTTTCAATAGAGGCCGATTTGATCTTTTTTTGGAGCAACCTAGGGCTTTGTTTTTTAATTTAAATGTTGCTATGGAAACAAATATTGAACCATGTAATTGAAAGAATGGGAGAAGAAGATCTACCTGGTCCAAACGGTGAGAGAAACGGTCAACCGTAGCTCCGGTATCAAGCAAAACAAGATCCACCTCCAAAGTGAGAATCTCCACTGCTACAAATCCTTATGCAAAATGAAATGGTAAATGAAAATTTTTATTGTATTACTATTTCCATTTTTTATAAGGTATAGTTATTTGTGGGTTTCTTTGACAATATAATGGCTTCGCTAAACCTCTGGATTGCAGTTTTGACACTACAGGTTTCCAGGCAGTTCTGATTGTTTATTTACCTTGTCACCTCCGAGCTTAGTCTTTGTTCTTTCTTGTGCTCGTAAATACATGAGAATGTATCCAGGTAGACTTTTATCTCTTTTTAGGACCCATATGGACACATGAAAAAGGAACCCCCTAGAGTCATCTTTACACCCTTTTTAGACTCTCTAAATATGAAAAGATCATCGAGTGATCTTGTTTCCTTTCACACTCGTTAAAAGGTTTGAAAGGGCGTCTTTCGAGTGGTAGTTTATCTCTTTTTCGGCTTTGTGAGACTAACTGTACAAAAAAGGAACTGAGAGAGTTCTCTTTTAAGTGTTTTTCCAGACTCTATAATCATGAAAAAACTTCGAGTTTTCTATCCTTGGACTCGCTAAAACAAACATCAACAGGCCCATACGGGACCGAACCCTTACTTCTTCCAGTTCGTTAAACAAAGGAAGAGGAACTTACCGAAGGTGAGTTATATCGAGCATATGTTAACCTCCTCGAGCTCGCTAAATTAAAAAGAGGTACTCATCTATCTGTATGGGGTAAAATTTGAAAGAAGCAAGCCAAGCAATCTCTTGAGAACATTACCAAGTAATTCTTACAGTCGCCCTTGAACACGACACTTTATCTTTTGCATGCATTTTAATCCATTGAACCTCTGCACTGAGTCAATCCTTTGAGTTTCTTTCACTCCTTTGGGTCACCTGACATAAGTCACAACATCCGCTGCATCATAAAGTTTTGGTCCATGTCATGTTTCTACTGTTGTGCCTCAATGTTCAAGGGAAGTATCCACCTCGAGAGTCAGCCATCACAAATATCTTGTCTCAATACCTGTGTCAGTCCATGTTCATTTGATTTACCTATTACATCTCTATGTCCATTTTGTGTCATTGATGGGGGATACATCAAGGCCCTCCTTCGACGATTCTATTCCTGTCGACTTCGACACATTATCCAGGAACTAGGCTTAGGAACCATTTAATACTTTGGGACCTGCATGCCTCAATGGCAGGCCTCCTCACGTCCGACAGTGGGTTTACACAATTGACCTCTAATTGGATGATTCCACAGATGTTTGACTCCAGCTCATCCATTCACATTTGTTGGGATGTACTAGGGTACCCTGGGAATCATTGACATTAATGGTGATCTCCCTCGCACTTGTTAACGGTTTACATCATTGACCAGTAATCAAGTGGTTTCTGCCATGTTCTACATCAGGACATCTATTCACATGGTTAGATTCGTACTACATCGAGATCGGTAAGAAGACCCTGGGTTGAGTGATCACTTTGATATGTACTTTTCCCAAGTTGCGAAGGAGTTTCTCTTGAACAATGACACATATACTGTTACATAGATCCACTTTGTATTGGTCATGGCTATGTCTTGTCATCTCGTAGATCCACTGTGTATTCTTTGTGGCTACGATCATTTCAGGTCATCAGAGTATAGATCCACACTGTATCCTCGGTGGCTATACCTTTCTATCAATACAATTATGGATCCGCAGTGTATTTTATGGCGGCCATATCTTGCAAGTCTTGATCACCCAAGCATAGGTATGCCTGCCTTGGGTTTGAAACATGTCATAATATTTGTTGGATGTTTGTGTGCAGCTTTTGTCAGGTTCTTTGCGTCTATACCCTTGCTTGAAAGTCTACAAATCATTTCAGTTATCAGGTCTCATCTTCTAACTTCATACTTTGGGGGGCAATCTGTTACACATCAACATTACTCGCTTTGGCAAGTGTCGCATGTTGCTCATCAGTGTTGCAAGTATCAAGCAAAGCATACTGCCATGATGATGACACTAAGGAGACACTTAAAATGCCTCAAACACTTGATTTGAAGAAAGAGGAATGGCTAACTGGAGATAACAACCTTTTGCCACCTGAAAGGAGCACTTAATTTAAGGTTTTGGGAGAGAGCGCTCCCCTACATCAACCTTAGGAGCACTGGCGCTCCCCTATAAGGTGCTAGGGAGCGTTATAGCACAAAACTACCCTTCTGAGGGAGCGCTATAGACTTTTAGAGCACTGGTGCCCCCCTTGAACCTACTAGGGAGCACTATAGCGCCCTGATGCCCCTTTTGAGGGTGCGCTGTCTAATTTGGGCAATAGTTGATCTGTTGAGGAGAATAAGGGGAAGATCTTTCGAGTTTGGAAGGCAGTTGCATTCGAATTCCTAGTTCAACCATGATCTTAGGAGAAGATCCCTGATCTAAGGAGGGAATTCCTCAACCTACCCTAAAGATACCTCAAGAGGTTAGGCCTCTCTGAACCTATATAAGCAGGCTCTATGATGGTGAAAAGGGAGGAAGAATTGGAAGCATGAAACCTATGATCTCATAGGAAACATACGTGAACTAGAGGAGAGTAATTAGTAAAGTTGTTGTTGTCCGGATCATGTATCTTTTGAGCAAGGGTTAGACAAAGGGGACTTGACGAAGCTGTCACATTCGCATCTACGGTTGTAAGCTACTTATGTCATTGTTCTCATTAATATGACACGCTTGGCCTGTTTCTTTCTAGTTTGTGTTTAATTTCGCATAAACTTGTCTATGATAGATAGATCTATTTCAAGCTAATATCAATAGAGTAGGAAGTGGTTGTACTACTGTTTGTCTACAGGGCTCATCGAGGAGCGAAAGATTGGAGCTCAACTTGGAGCGTGCAGGGAAAAACGTCGATAAAAGGTACTTCTTTTCTCCTTCCTCCTCATGCATTAGTTTGTATAGATCTGAAAGGAAGTCAGTGTCCATGTTAAGCGTCTTCTGTCTTAAGAGTTAAGAGTCTAGCTCTCAAGAGGAGATCTACCTGTCCGCAGGGAGATTTTCCTTCAACAATGATATCTTGACATTAGTCATATATATATATATATATATATATATATATATATATATATATATATGGTTGCATAAACACAGTGGTATATTTATATGTATAGTCTGCTAAGTGCAGGAGTATAACATATGTGGATAAAATAGAAAGAAACACTTATAGGATTTGAAGGAGTCAAGAATTACGAGGAAAAGGTAAAGTCATATAATTTCACTTGTAAAATAGCCTTGGTAAGAACTAATGTGGGAGAAAGAAGTTAGTGTTAAGGTTTTTGCAATACATTGTAATGGCTGGTGAGACGGAAATATATAAATATAGATACCTAGGTCTAGGGGGGAGAGACCAGAGAGCAAGAGGCAGATATAGAGGGTCTTGAGGAGGAGTCCTATTTTGATAGCTGGTTGTAATATTTTGCTAAATAACTTATTTTTGTAAGTTGTTGAGCTAGAGAGGAGTAAGGAGGGTAGATCTTGAGGGTTGGATCACAGGATGAGGAGCCTGGTGTGATCTAGTCCGCCTCATGTTAGATCCCGACATGACTGAGAGGAGTTGTAAAGCGCGTGGCATTTTAGCTTTGAAACTGTTATAATAAAAGAGCTTAAGAGATAGATCTTTGTGGACGCATCCCAGGAGGGGGTGAACCACAGTAAAAACCTGTGTTATCTGATTGAATGCATGTGTTTCATTATTGTTTCTAAGTAGATATTAACATGTTCAATGTATGATTTGATTATATTCCACGCATAATCATGAATCACAATTTATTACTTTAATAAGTTAAATAGATCTCTCAGCGCACACTTCTCAGATCTCCACTCAATCATGGACTGCAAACACTTGAGTATTGCAGTCACCCATTAACACTATCTCAGGTGAGACTGTGCGGTGCACTCTGTGCGTTGTGTTGCCTTCTGGTTTACCAAGAGGGACGATAGTTTTAGAGGCTTTGTTCGAACCCCAGTAGAAATGAACCATGGGTCAATCACGACTAGGATATAAAATCATAAGTATAAATTATAACCAACAAATGGTTTTGTTGCCATCGGTTGGAATAGTATAGGATTGAGTAGATGGGATCTATTGAAAATTTGTAAGATCCGGGGAAGGCAGGTTAAGAGAATACTAAATCGAACAATAATAAGGTGAAAAGAATGCGCCACTAGAAGGGGATGTTGAGACCGTGGAATCCCACCAAGAGTAGATCAAAATATGGTTGAAGATAAAAGAGTTGGAGTTTGCGCAGAAAGATAACGAAAAGCCTAGAGTAACTCCACACAAATATCTTGAGAAATACGTGTTCACTGATCTACATGAAGTCGTTTTCTGTGATTTTCCACACTTATTACAGGAGTGGATATTGAGGTTGAAGGATAACCACGAAACAAACTAGATCCAAAAGTTGGACTAGACCTCAATTCTGATTGAGAAGTTATAGCAGGTGAACAACAAATTCACCTGCCCAGTAGATTTTTGGCTTGACGGTATTGTAGCAGGATTTATAACAGAATTTGCAGTCGATACAATGAAGTTGTACAATGCAACAGAATAAAAGTTCTTATGTGGGCCTCGAGGAAGGTATATTGGATCATTGTATACTTCTATTAAGATACTACTATACAACAAAGGTGTAATGACAATGGAGTCAGAAAGCTAAACTTCCCTGTGTGCATGGGGGAAGGGGGAAGCACTGACAAAAAGAGGAGAAATGGAATGTAACAACCCTAGTTAAATAACTAATTGTCAAAGTTAAATAATTGTTAAAGGTTTATTAAGTTTAATTAATTGTTCTAATGTATATTAGTTAATTAATGATTATCTATTAATAATATTAATTAATTAATTAATTATTGTGTAATGTATATTAATTAATTGATTAATTAATTAATTAACTCATTAAATGTTGGGTAACGAATTTAAGCTTAATAAATTTTATTTTATTAAAGGAAAACTTAACGTATTGAAGGAGGGTTGGCATTGAATGGAGGGATAAGGTGGTTGGCATTGAATGGAGAGGCGTTGAATGGACGGGAGGATATGAGGGGGCAAAGACATTCGAGAGGGGGACTTTTGATTTTGGGGGGCCAGGGAGAATTTCTGGAGATTAGGAGATTGTATTGGAGCATTTTTCCAAGGGAGGGATTGGGAAAACTGTATTTCTGGTTTTGGCTTGAGGATTTTGTTGGACTGTTACAAGGGAGCATCGGTTACTGGGATTTTTGGGCTCGAGGACCAGGAATCCTAGAGCTAGGGAGCCGAATAGGCTCTATTCCTAGCTGGAAGGGAGGAAAATTCAGTTTTGGGCAGAGTTTGGGAAGAGCATCTTGGTCAGAGTTTGGGCAGAGCAGCTTGGACAGACAGAGTAGGAAATAACATCACTTGAGAGGTATTTATGTTCATTATTATTGCATGTCATTATCGTTATGATGGTTCACTATTTTACTATGTTGTATATGTTTTTTTTATATATATGATTTTTATATCATGCTCCTCATTTGAATTCGCTAAATCATGAATTGTTAGTTTGTTAGTTGTTGAATATAAAACTGTAAAGAAATTATGATATAAATTTTATGTTTAAATGTATTAAGTTTTTACTTTCTGTTAGCAAGGACACTACACATGGTATCAGAGCCCTGGTTTAAAAACTTGGACCAGGACCTACCCACCTACCCGCATGTAAGAAGGAAAGTTCGGGAATGGAACTGTTCCAACCCAGAAATTTAAAAACAACCCCTAAAATAGTTACATTGAAACCTTGAATAAACTGTATAGGGTAATTATATATTGAACGCAACAACCCTTGGAAAAAGGGGCCCTGAAACCCTTTAATTAGATATAAATCTGAGCTCAAGCTCCAAGTTCCACCTCCACCTAACCTGCAAGCCAAACACACAATTTTTTTTTTAACATAGATATAAATATAAATAAAAAAATATACATACTGAAAATTTTAACGCAGATATAGACATAAATATAAAATAAAGGTATGCATTCCATTATTCTATCACTATGGTCTTGCAATATTGAACTAGAATATATGTTATATCTGTTATATAAGTTCACAAACCAGATAAGTGAGACAACACAGATTTTCGCCAAGAAATAACTTCCTACCACCACCAAGGCAAATAGTTGCAATATTAGTTATATGCCATTATAGAATAAAATTAAACTCAAGGCATCACGTATATACCATTTGTTGTTATTGAGAAATAACGATAGTACAAGGTAACAGGTTATGAGATTTCAATGAACAAGCCACAAGTACTTCACCAAAAATCATTCAGTAGATATAAGTACAATAGCCAGGACAACGTCATTTAATTCTTGGTTTATTCATTCGAATGCACTTTGAATATGCATAACAAATCAGATCTAAGCAAAGCACTTTTACCTTTAAAGAGAACATAAATGCCAAGGTTATCTTTCAAAACCTATCAAAAAACTTACAGACATTGAAATTCCCTACGTGAGACACTTGAAAACCTTCTTGCAAATCAGCTTTGCAATAACCAATCCACTTCAAGGACGAGGTACAAGATTTGGCATAAGTCAGGTGAATTTGACTAAGAACGATGCTTCTTCTGCAAGGAATGCTAAAAAGTCAGCAACTCAGAACTAATCAGATTAATTAGAGAATATCCAAATTTATATTGGGTATACTAAAGGCAACTTATCAGTTACAAGGGCCATGGAAATACATGTCCACTCCTCATATTCTCATCGCAAGATAACGCGTCTGGACCAGACCAAGCATCTGCAAGATAACACAGGTTAGCAAACTCACATAACACGCTAAGAAACGAAGCCACAAACGAATTTTTTTATGCGCAACAAAAGGTTTGACAAATTGACCTCCCTAACCTTTATGCCTTCACATACCATGTGCAACAAAGGGTTTTGAACCCACGACCTATAGCCAATCCAATGCCTTGAGGAATGGCCCAACACATCACAAGTCGGCTCAATGCCAAGCCCAGAGGAACGAGCTCACAAGGGCGTGTCATATGTGCACCACGCACCATGCACCACGGATCTCCTGCTCCTCTTTTTCCTGGTCCAATTTCCCGTCTAGATCCAAGAATCCCAATCCACCTTCTCGTCCCCTTTCTCTGCACCAAAATCGTCCCCATTTGAAGGGCCAAATGTGTCCCCCTCGCCAGAAAAGTCCCACACATCGTTCACAGCTAAACCTTGTCGGCCTTTTCTGTCGTCTTTGGTCTTATCGCCTCGAAAGGATCTTCATCACTTCCCTTTCAGTTTTTCTTCCCGGTTGCGTAGTTTCTGAGGCTTTTTTGTAGCACAGGTCTGCAAATGACGAACCACAATTTGACCTACGGAAGATTTGAGGGCCGAGGACTGTTAGAAATGGGAGAATTAGAGTTTGATGAATTGGAATATGGATGGACTAGTAGTAGGAGTCGATACGCTCTAGAAATACGGGAGAAAACATGGTTGCCGGTAGCGATTTGTAGGAGCCAGGAGGGAAAACCCTTCATAAACCCTTTCGCCCTCAAAACCCTTGTACCAGAGCGCCATGAAAGGAACCCTCGAGCCAAAACATGCACTACAAGTGCGCCTGAGTCAAGCACCGGAGGCTTCAACTTAGAGTTCGTTTAAAGTTAGTTTGGACAAGTGGGAAAAGAGGGAGGGGGCACGTGGGCCTCATGTGAGGACCCACGATGCCCTATAAAAGAAATTTTAAATATCAATTTATTTAAATTTTTTTGATTGTGTTATTTTGCTTTATTTTTATTATTATTCGTTTAAAATTTAAAATTTAAATTTTTAATTAGTTTTAATGGCCTTCCATAAATTAGTTTTAATTAGTTTTAAATTAGTTTTAATTAGTTTTAAAATTTAAATTTTTAATTAGTTTTAATGGCCTTCCATAAATTAGTTTTAAATTTAAATCTAAGAGTAAAATTTAAATTTTTAAATTAGTTCTAAATTTTAGAGTAAATTTTTTTTTTTTTTTTTTTTTT
>JASDQU010735729.1:302733-313055 GCA_032191745.1 Picea mariana | reverse complement strand
GATTAATTAATTAAAGCGAGTAATTGATATTAATACTTTAGTACATAATTTAATCATTAAGTATGTTCAAGGTCACATTAATTGGTTTAAAAAAAAAAAAAAAGTTTTAAGGACTTAAACCGTGATAAAGGGGGAGGGAGGGTTTTCATGCACGCTAGGAAGGTAGGCTAGAGGAATTGACGAGTGTGGTGCGATGCTAGCATAGCTCCCAAGAGAGGGAGTCAGTAGTTTTATTAGGCGAAAACATCAATATTAGACGCTTAAGCTCTAACCTAGCCACTTCCCCTAAAGAGAGTAACGTCTGTTTACAGACAAGTAAAAAAAAACTTACGCCTAACCCTATGTTTTCAAGTTTAAGTTGCACAAATGTGAATTGCTTTAGACTCTCCCTAATAAACATTTGGTTGATGCAGATTCAATTATACAGGATGGTTAGGACTCGAGGAAATCGAGGAAGAGGGGCATCGTCGCAGGGATCGCCAACGCTGCCGCCACCATTGTCTGAATTAGCTCTCATTCTGCACTCTTTGAAGGCCATTAACGAGACTTTAAAGGGGCATCAACTATCATGGATTGAAGCAGAGCCCCCACCATATGGAACAGGTAATGCTGAAGTGTCGATCGATTTAGAGGGAGGACCTCCACCCGAAGACATCACTAGAGAACTGCAGAAGATCAAACTCCCAGAGTTTGTTGGGGGTCATGCCAGTGAACATGCAGAGGCATGGTTGGAAGGAATAACAAGTTGTTTCACCTTAAGAGACTATGCATCCACTTTGAAGGTGAAGATAGAGATTTTTCAGTTGAGAGACAGTGCCCTGAACTGGTGGGGCAACCTGGAGAGGCAATTGCACCTTACCGCGGACACCGCCTCTTAAGAACTTTTTGAGGAAATGTTCTGATAAGGGCTATGGGTTAAACCCTAAGATAAGGGCTATGGTGCGGATGTGGAAACCGTCTTTAGTAGCAGAAGCAATGGAAAATGTGCATTATGCGAAGGAACACATGAAATTAAATGGAGGTTTGAGATCGACCTTTTTGCATCGTCCTGGATTCATGGGGAAGGCCCCTAGGACATTTCCCAGGGGAGAGGGATCAAGGCCACCTCCATATGGTAATAGAGTCGCACCAAGGATAGTAGCTGCAAGGATTTCAATGGCAGCGAGTGTAGCATCCCTTTCATCACCAGTGACGCAGGCAGGTCCACGACCATCTCAGGGAGCAGCTAGTAGGGGCATGGGATCCAGGGGAAGGAACTTATTTCAGAGACAGTCACAAAACGGTGCGCAAGTTCAATCTTTTGTTACCTGTTGGGGATGTGCAGGACCCCATTACCAGCGTAACTGTCCAGAGTTACAATCAAGATTTGTGCATAAAGAAGGAAAGGCCTCGATGGAAAGAGCAATTGGCAGCCACCAGATTTACACAGTGGTTAATAATCGCCAGGCATAACATCAATCCACGGTGGTGGAGTCATCAGGTACGCTAAATCATATCAATGTTAATATTTTATTTGATTCTAGTGCTACATATAGTTTCATTTCACCATCTGCATTAGAAAAGAGTGGGTTGGAAGCCTACGAGCATGATGACTTTAAACAAGTCGAGATGGCTTCGGGGGAAAAACAAGCGGTAGGACCGAGCATTGATAATTGTATAGTAGACCTGGGAGTGTGTACTACCAAGTTGAAGGTATACGTCACTTCTCTTGGGGCGTATGACCTAATCATCGGAATGGATTGGTTAGAAGCCCATTGAGCTATGGTAGATTGTTTCTCAAAAAGGGTGATTTGTGTCGACGATGAAGGAAGACTAGTAGAGATCTGCAGTGTACAGAGATAGGTGTCTCTATGCTTTATCTCAACTATGAAGGTTAAGCGTTGCATGAGGCAAAGGTGTCGACTATATGTAGTGGAAGCAGTGAATAAAAGGAAGGGACCCTCCATGGATTAGTACCTGACATTGTCAGAATTTAAGGATGTTTTTCCGAACGAGTTACTAGGGTTATGTCCTGAGAGGGAGCTTGATTTTACTATTGAGCTAATAAGGCCCAGTGTCTCACCTTGGGGTGCTCCAGTAATTTTTGTGAAGAAGAAGGATGGTTCCTTACGACTGTGTATAGATTACAGAGACTTGAATCGTGCTACAGTGAAAAATAGGTACCCAATGCCACAAATAGATGATCTCTTCGATCAGATGAAAGGAGCAACGCTATTGTCAAAGATTGTTTTGTGATCAGGGTATCACCAGTTAAAGATTAAGGAAGGCGATATTCCTAAAATTGCCTTTCAAACTCAGTTTGGGCATTATGAGTTCGTTGTAGTACCTTTTGGATTGACCAATTCACTAGCAGTATTCATGAGCCTCATGAACGACGTATTCCGAAAGTACTTAGACCATTTTGTACAAGTCTTTCTAGATGACATCCTCATCTATTCCAAAAACGAAAGAGAGCATGAGGAACACTTGCAAGTGGTGTTGTCCTTCCTTAGAGAGAACAAATAGAATGGGAAGTTTTCGAAGTGTTCCTTCTTCCAGAAAGAAATCCACTATTTAGGTCATATCATTTCCGGTGAAGGAATCTTTGTGGACCCAGAAAAGGTAAAGGCCATTATGGAATGGCCAGTGCCAAAAAATGCTCATGAGGTAAGAAGCTTCATGGGGCGAGTAGGTTACTATCAGAGATTTGTGGAAGGGTTCTCTAAAATAGCGAAACCCATCACCACTTTACAGTGCAAGGGGGTCAGGTATGAATGGACAAAAGAATGTGATAGTGCATTCATCGAGCTTAAGAGGTTACTAACTAGTGTGCCAATTCTACGAGTGCCAGATATGGAAAAGGACTTCACGGTCTATACAGATGCCTCGAAGTAAGGGTTGGGGGTCATGCTAATGCAGGATGGAGGTGTGATAGCTTATGCATCAAGGAAGTTTAAGAAACATGAGGAACTTTACGCTACTCATGGTTTAGAGTTAGCAATTGTAATTCTAGCTCTGAAACTTTGGAGGCACTATCTTGTGGGGTGAAACTTTGAGCTCAAAACGGACCATCAAAGTTTAAAACATCTCTTCACTCAAAGGGATCTGAATGCCAGGAAAAGGTGATGGAGTGAGTTCATGAGTGAGTACGATTTTGGTATTTCATATATCAAGGGAAAAGGGAATGTGGTCGCAGATGCCTTGAGTAGGAGACCACGTGTCTTCTCCTTGGTACCCTTAAATGTCAATCTGAGGGAACATGTGTTGACGCAACTCCTTGGAGACAGTTGGTATTTAAAGGTTACTTCAAACCTCCAGAGTGGGTGGAAATTAGATCCAAAGTATGAAAGATATAGTCTGGAAGTAGATGAACTGTTAACATATCGAGGAAGGATGTACATCCCCGAAAGTGGGGATATTCGAAGCATCATACTGAAGGAAGCCCATAGAGAACTTTATTGTGCGCATCCGGGTGTGAAGAAGATGTACGCAGACGTGAGGAAGCTTTTCTTCTGGGTAGGCATGAAGCGCGATGTAGTCCATTTCGTTGCCAAGTGCCTAGAGTGTCAATAAGTGAAAGCCGACCACCATCACCCGACAGGCCTCCTACAACCACATGATGTTTCTATGTCCAAGTGTGAAGTCATCTCTATGGATTTTGTTATGGGGTTGTCATTCACATATCATAGACACAATGCCATTCTTGTGATAGTTGATAAGCTAACCAAGAGTGCTCATTTTATTCCGGTTAGAGACACTTAGGATGTCACTAATGTGGCACGCGTGTTTGTAAGTGAGGTCATCCATTTGCACGAGATACCTAACAAGATCATTTCAGATAGGGACTCCAGATTCACTTCTAGGTTTTGGACAAGTTTGAAGTTAGCATTGGGGACTCAGTTGAGCTTAAGCACAACTTATCATCCTGAAACAGATGGGAAAACAGAGAGAGTAAATCAAGTCATGGAAGACATGCTTAGGATGTATGTCATGGATAATCAAACCCATTGGAAGAAGCACCTACCTTTGGTAGAGTTCGCCTACAATAACAGTTTTCATAGCTCCATCAGAATGCCACCCTACAAAGCTCTGTATGGAAGGCCATGCAGAACGTTGTTGAGTTGAGTTAGATTAGAAGACCGAGTAACAGTTGGGACAGAATTGATTCAAGAGATGGAGGAACGGGTGATTCAGATTAGGCAGAGACTAAAGGAAGCACAGGATAGATAGAAAAGTTATGCGGATGCACACAGGACTGGTACGGGGATACCGAATTGAGATTTTAGTTGTATGAAATTACATGATAATAATGCATAGATGTGTATGAGTTTGTGTTACAAACTAATCTGCAGGTCATTGGGCTATGAAATATCCAAGGGCTAATGATAATGAAAGTGGATGTCGTGACCACTGACTGAGAAACAATATGGTATGTATCTTTGTATGTGAAATTATATTGGTTTGGATGCATTGCTATGATATGTGGACCAGTGTAGGATTTCAGGTGGTGAGACTACCCAAAACTAAATAAATGATGACAAAACTCCCAGCAACATGGTGCCACTGTACATTCCATTGTAGGGTGTGGACACTAGTCATGTTAGGAGGGGTGGAGGTATTTCCCACCGTGTATCCTCCGAAACCTAGAGTCGTGGGAGGACGGTGTTAGCTCACACTCCCCTAGACGTGTGATGATGACTATCAGTTGCCTGTTGGGGAAGCTTTGTCAAGATATTGACACTTCCGCTTACATGTTCTATTTGGAGTTAGGCCAGTATAGTTGACGCTCCAAGATAGTCCAGCAGAGGAAGGATAGGAATGGAAGATGGAAGTAAGTTAGGGAGGAAGGATGAGTAGAAATAGTTGAGAGTGTATGGAGATTTGTCTTATGGTGGAATTTATAGTTTTTCCTTCTAAAAAGAAAATGGGTATATATGAGTATTCATAATTATGCAACTAAACTACAATTGTCTAAATAACATTGTTGAGCTAGAAAATTGTAATTAAAGCATTTCGCAAACATTTGATTGGTTTATTGTCTTTTATAAAATGAATAGTCTTGTTGAATGGATTGGATGAATATGGAAATTACTATAGAGATGATAGTTATTGTTATTAGTACATGCACGAGACGTGTATGTACTAGCTACACATGCATTTCTTGCACATGTACACTAGTATGTATGAGTTTTCTTGGCTTACATACTAATAATGTCGGTTATTTGTTATGAATGTGTGAACCATATTTCTTTTCCCTTGTATCATAAAATACTTTTACTTCAGGATGAAGTTTCCTGAAGGGTGGGTGTATGTAACAACCCTAGTTAAATAACTAATTGTCAAAGTTAAATAATTGTTAAAGATTTATTAAGTTTAATTAATTGTCCTAATGTATATTAGTAAATTAATGATTATCTATTAATAATATTATTTATTTATTTATTGTGTAATGTATATTGATTAATTGATTAATTAATTAATTAACTTATTAAATGTTGGGTAATGAATCTAAGTTTAATAAATTTTATTTTATTAAAGGAAAACTTAACGTATTGAAGGAGGGTTGTCATTTAATGGAGGGATAAGGTGGTTGGCATTGAATGGAGAGGTGATGAATGGACGAAAGGATATGAGGGGGCAAAGACATTCAAGAGGGGGACTTTTGATTTTTGGGGGGTAGGGAGAATTTCTGGAGATCGGGAGATTGTATTGGAGCATTTTTCCAAGGGAGGGATTGGGAAAACTGTATTTCTAGTTTTGGCTTGAGGAATTTGTTGGACTGTTATAGGGGAGCATCGGTTGCTGTGAGTTTTGGTCTCGGGGGCCAGGAATCCTTACGAAATCCTGGAGCTAGGGAGCCAGATAGGCTCTGTTCCTAGCTGGCAGGGAGGAAAGATTCAGTATTGCGTAGAGTTTGGGTAGAGCAGCTTGGACAGACAGAGTGGGAAACAACATCACTTGAGAGGTATTTATGTTCATTATTATTGCATGTCATTATCATTACGGTGGTTCACTATTTTACTATATTATATATGTCTTTTTTTATATATATGAGTTTTATATCATGCTCCTCATTTGAATTTGTTGAACCATGAACTGTTAGTTTGTTAGTTGTTCAATATAAAACCGTAAATAAATTATGATATAAATTTTATGTTTAAATGTATTAAGTTTTAGGTTCTGTTAGCAAGGACACTACATGGAAGAGAAAATGGATAAAGGAAAGAAGGAGGAACCCTTGGACCAAATCATGATGGACGACGACCAAATCAAGCAGATCATGGAAACAACTGGAAAGACGTGCAGTGGAGTACCCTACTAGGTGAATACAAAGAAGAGAGTTGTAGCCGAGAGGGGAGGCTTAACGAGCGATGAAGAAGAACTATAGGATTTCCAGGCTGTGGAGTTTATTGGGGAAATCCTGCGTGCAACATATGAGAGGAAGACAAGAGGTCCAAGATTAGGAAGAGAAGGCACCAATCCTATCCATATTATTGTCAGTGTGGAACCCATAAATCCATGTGCGACTAATACAAAAAAGAGAACACCACCCTTTATACAACCTAATTTCGGTAGAAGAAAGACAACACGAAGTACATATACACAAGGTACAACATCTAGAGGAGCAAGTTTAGGAAGCACTAGTCACGTATCTACATCGTGCAGAGGTAGTATTTCAACATTCAGGATGGCGGGACACGATTCCACCATCAGGTTACCAGAATTCAAAGGAGAAGCGTCGGAGGACCCAAAAAAACAATTGTTTATCTATGAAAAGATTTGGGAAGAAAAACATATCACAGACGAAGATACTAAACTTGCACAACTAGAGATTACACTAAGGGATCGCTCACTGGATTGGTATATGAGTTTAGCTACAAACAATCCACCAGGGACAACTAGAAAAATTGTGGACATCAAGAAACTGCTGATAAATGAGTTTCAAAAGCCAAGTTCAGAGGATCAGTACATGAACGAGATGATAGAAAATAGACAGAAACCAGGAGAATCTGTATGGGAGATTGACCAAATATTCAAGTGATTTAAAGGAAAGTTGAAATACGTCATGACCGATATGCAACACAGGCACCTGTTCCGATAGCATAGATCTCATACCCAAAATCATAATAATATCACTCAAACCATGTGTCAATAATGCACATCGATCATGTACATCAACCATGTACATTAACACTATACAAAGATAACCAACGACATGTACCAATCATGTATCAACAACAAACCAAACTATTCCTCAACAACATGTATCAACATCACCATGTACTTCAAGTATGTATCTCATCCATGTACCCAATCATATACCTCTACCATATACCAATAACATACACCAAGATAACCAACAAGATACCTCTAGCAATGCCCCACACTCTCCATAAATCTAATACCATAAATCCTCACATCAACCATCTGCCACAACCTCATTGTTATATAACCTCTATCTGTACCAATAACTTTAGCAACATACCTCAACTAAAATCCCTTAAACATGAACCAATACTAAACTTCACTAGATCTACCTCATATCAACTCTACAACAAGCCCTAAACTTCCAAGAGGGAATCCAACAAATTTACAAGGAAAACCGTCAACCAGATTCATAGATTCAACACTGTTGATACTGAGAGGGGGGTGAATCGGTATCAAGTACAATTTAAAAACCTCTTTCAACTTATACTTAAACCATTCAATTATATCCAATGAGCAATGAACAATAGTATAAGAGTTACACCAATACACCACAATACACCATGCACAATATATGAGAAATAATCAATAGTTTTTGTTCAAGGGAAGTAATGACTTCCAAAGGTAGCTACAGCTTCCAAATGTAAAGGGAGGGATAAACCTCCAAGAGGAAGATACAATCCTCCAATATCAAGAGAGATTTGAACTCTCTATCCTTTCCCCTTCCTTCCACCTAAGAATATATGAGAGATAATAAAAATTTACATTAAATCATCACCATCAACCAATCATCACATAGAACCTGATAATATTTTCTAATACTTCTTCAATTTCTGCAATTATTCAATTCTTAGAGTACTCTGATCCTGTAGATAATGTTACTCAATGTATTCTCTAAAACTCCTCTAATTTTCACTCCTTGAATCCTCCCCAAAAAGAGGTTATAGAAATAATGGTAGACTTTATTCAATTCTGGTCTATTCAGAAGACCCAACTTGTACAGCATGCCCCACACTCAATATTTAACATCTGATTCTGAAACTCACACACAAGAAACGACAGTCCGTACTATTTCCAATGGAAGTGGTCCCACTTCATTTGGAGTCTGTATGAAAAAGTTATGACGGTTTTACCCAGAACACCTATTTTTTGACTAGTTTCAGGACTGGTCACAAACCCTATATTCCACAGAGTGTATCTCCATAATTATAGCAAATAAAGAGCTGAAATTTTTACCATAGGTACCTTGATATGTCTTTTCAATACCATAGAGATTTCACCATCTGATTCGTTCTAGAAAAAAAGTTATAGCAAAAATGGTAAGATGACCTGAAAATAACATACCTTAGAACACATCACCAAAAGACTTCATCCTCCCTTGAAATCCGGCCTTCTTTTACTTTTTCTTCCCTCTGAAATTCGACTTGCATCAAATGAATGTATAATGATATTTATTTATACCATTTATGTCACTTCCTTTTAACATTAGGGCCGACCTGGCACTTTCTTATTTTGTAATTATTTTCTTTAATTATTTTCAGGGCCTACATGTACTTCATTTTTCAATTCACTTTGTCATCTTCAAAAATTCATTTCTCCTCAACCATGAGGATCTATGTGATGTGTCACATACCACCAGAAACAACCTGATGTATACTATCCATTCATGGGTGTTGTATATGCATGTGCATTTTCCTTCATGTCCAAATACCTTTATCAACCTTGCGGTCCAAAACCCATGACTAGGGTTGACATCAATGACAACAATCAATCTTCCAACAAACACTACACATATGAGAACCATAAAATTTTCTTCTTGTAGCGTTCTGCTACCATGATTTTTCTGTCGTGGTTTTTCTACCGCGATTTTTACCATAATTACCAAACTCACAACTTATTGTTACAACTAATTTATTTTTAATTACTTTCTTAATGCAACAACTATACTCATGATTAACTCCTAGTTACCATCAATTTGACTAGTACACTTCTTCTAGGAGTTTCTAGAATAATTGATGCATTTGACCTTCTAGGGGCTTCTAGATAATTTATGAGGGTTATCCAACTTCATATGGCCATAACGCTCTAACCGTGAAAAGTTACGTGGCGTTCCGCATATCACCGAAAATGGCATGACATATACTATCCATCTAGAATAGTCTTACGTGTAAATTCACTGATCTTCATGCATTTATACCTCAAACAGTCTCAGGTCCCTTACCCGTGCCTTTGTGTTACCATAATTCGTTACTAGACTTCTCCAAGGGTTGACATCAATCTACAATATCACTCTCCAAGGGTTGGCATCAATGACAACCAACAGTCTGTACCAACTGTCCATCAACTTAAGCCAACTGTCAAACAATATTTTTCTTAAAAAAAATATACCACTGTTAGAAAAACACAAATTGCACATAGTTATTCACAAAGTCTATGAATAAAAAAATGCATATTCAGAAATCTTTTTCAATTTCCTACATTTCATCTTTTTACATCATATTCAAATTCATTGTAAAAGTAGCTTGAATAATCCCTCCAATTAACAATTTGTTGTTTTCCATCTTTGCATTGTCACTAATGCGTCACGAGAGACCAACATTAGCTTGCACCCACCCTTGTATGTTATATCAATTCGATGTGTTTGTTAAAAAATGATGTGTATGAAATATTGGTCATTGGTATGAATATATGTGATTGGGATTAGTCGACATATTCAGTGTTTTGAAATTATGAGCATGTAGGGTAAAACGAGTAGTCGATACACATGATGAGTGGACCCTTTTCCAATTGCTCAAAATAGTGGGAGGGGATATCGACACTTTTGCCCTTAAATCTAACAAAAATCATTTTGGATCAATGGAATTGTAGATATCAAATGTTAACATTGCATAATCTAGTTGCAATATTGGTATTCAAGGGTGTTGAACCCATTTCTACACCAAAATAAATAATTTCATTAATCCAAAATTGTAATTCAACAAAGATTGCCTAACTAGATTATGGCGATGGAAAACTTGAAAATGCCCTTCTACTATGGAAAAATAATAATTGGCATTGATTTGAGCAATGACATTATAAAATGTTTTGTTCCGATACACTTAATTCAACACTAAGATAGTGCAAACCATTGAGATAAT
>JASDQU010735729.1:279304-302633 GCA_032191745.1 Picea mariana | reverse complement strand
ATACCTCAAACAGTCTCAGGTCCCTTACCCGTGCCTTTGTGTTACCATAATTCGTTACTAGACTTCTCCAAGGGTTGACATCAATCTACAATATCACTCTCCAAGGGTTGGCATCAATGACAACCAACAGTCTGTACCAACTGTCCATCAACTTAAGCCAACTGTCAAACAATATTTTTCTTAAAAAAAATATACCACTGTTAGAAAAACACAAATTGCACATAGTTATTCACAAAGTCTATGAATAAAAAAATGCATATTCAGAAATCTTTTTCAATTTCCTACATTTCATCTTTTTACATCATATTCAAATTCATTGTAAAAGTAGCTTGAATAATCCCTCCAATTAACAATTTGTTGTTTTCCATCTTTGCATTGTCACTAATGCGTCACGAGAGACCAACATTAGCTTGCACCCACCCTTGTATGTTATATCAATTCGATGTGTTTGTTAAAAAATGATGTGTATGAAATATTGGTCATTGGTATGAATATATGTGATTGGGATTAGTCGACATATTCAGTGTTTTGAAATTATGAGCATGTAGGGTAAAACGAGTAGTCGATACACATGATGAGTGGACCCTTTTCCAATTGCTCAAAATAGTGGGAGGGGATATCGACACTTTTGCCCTTAAATCTAACAAAAATCATTTTGGATCAATGGAATTGTAGATATCAAATGTTAACATTGCATAATCTAGTTGCAATATTGGTATTCAAGGGTGTTGAACCCATTTCTACACCAAAATAAATAATTTCATTAATCCAAAATTGTAATTCAACAAAGATTGCCTAACTAGATTATGGCGATGGAAAACTTGAAAATGCCCTTCTACTATGGAAAAATAATAATTGGCATTGATTTGAGCAATGACATTATAAAATGTTTTGTTCCGATACACTTAATTCAACACTAAGATAGTGCAAACCATTGAGATAATTGAATGAACAAATTTAATGCAAAATAATATTGAAKTACAAGATAGTGCAAAGCATTGGGCTAATTGAATGAACAAATTTAGTGCAAAATAAGTTTGAAGTACAACTTATAATGTTGTGAAGGATGTTCACATAAAGATTAAAACCATTATATTCCATGTTTTGTTTATCGAACATTATGACACATATGAGGTGTCAATTACAATGTTGTTATAGGTTTAAGGTATGAATGTAATGAGAGAGATAAATTCCCTAGAGGTGTAAACATTTCCTCTAGTTATCACTCTAACATAAATCCATTTTAAAATATAAAAAAATTACATGATGTCTAAAACTTCGTAGCAACTCTCTCCCCAAGGCAGACATTAAACTTCCTGGCCCCACAACCTCAAGTCTCTAATGAAAATAGTTGCCCCTGGGCCCTAACTAAAACTCTCTCGAGTACACGTACCATGAATGCATTTCACTTTACAGCTACCACTCATTACATTAAATTTTAGAACGACATTGCATTTAACTTTGAAAGTTCACTTTACAGCTACCACTCATTACATTAAATTTTAGAACGACATTGCATTTAACTTTGAAAGCTCTCTTGGGTAAAGAAACACATGTTTCATTTAATGCTAAATTGAAATCTTTATATTTACCATGTATACATTTAACCATGCTTTTTTATTGGTTTCGCACATCTTTTTCGGAATTGTTCCCATGCAAGCTGTCAATTAATACGTCTTAGTATCTTAGCTAATTTCTCGGCAAACGCTAAATATGTTTGAAATTGCATTATTGGCAAAGGATAAATATGTTTGAAATATAAAACATAATAACATGATTTAGATTTATGTTGACCTTCCTGAAGAGGTAGTTTTATGTCTAAAGTATGGATAGTAAATCGGCGGGAATTTACCTTCCCGTTATTATGTATCTGGAAGGCATATAACCACAGCAATCGGGAATTTATATAAGAAGACACAGAGTGAGTCGGGTTAAACAATCCGAAAACGTTGCAAGCTCTTGAGTTAGCAATTTTCATGGCGAAGCAAGAATCCTTTTCCATGGACTTGAGTGCAGCATTTGATCAAAATGAGCCGCTTTTGCGGGTGCCGAAGGTTCTACTGAATGGAAAAAAAAGAGGCTTTGTACATTTCTCAGTTAATTAACAAATGAGAGAGACATCATTAAAGAACACTATTAGATTACTTGATTCCTTGATATCAATACATTGGTGGCTCATTATATAGAACTCACTGATAGTTATCAGATCTAACTTATTCCAATTATAGGATGAGAGGTTGAGCAAATATCTCAACCATAAACATGAATCTAGGATCTCATAAATCCAACTCTCTAACAAACTCCTAATAATAATATAACATAACTCACATAGAGATTGACTCTACTTCTTAATACATCATATTAGATAAGTAGGAATTATATATTCCAACACTCTCCCTTAATGACTACTTATCTAAATATCTTTGTGGTCATATCTTCATCATTGTCATGGCTTCAATCTTTCTCTTGAGCTTGCTTTACTACAGGCTTCATCCTTGAAATTTATTTGCTTCCTCTTGCATCTTGTACCTACATATAATTATTGATGTCCATATAAAACACAATCCATCTACTGGAATACATGGGTCATCTTCCGCAGTAACCGCTAGTTCTCTAGGAATTGTTTTCAGCTACATAGCTCATCAATGTTAAACTCTCCCTTAAACATAACTTGGTCCCTCGCACTCTGAGACTCACAACTTGGTCTCACACTTTGAGATTCTTCCATCTCACATCCCCACCTTGAATCGAAGATCCAAAGTCTTTGATTCAACATCAAGCTAGCATACGAGTACACCTGCCACCCTCGTACCTACCCTAGTGGTTAATTCCACAACTTGATACAACAACCTCTCTGTCTATGAGAGAGTATCACATTCTGTTATCACATGCGCTTCTGTGCTACAACATGTATGCCTGTTTATATCAAGGCTTACAACAAACTCGGGGAATTTAGCTTGCCTATGGCTAAGCATTACAACTTGGACCATAACCTGAGGTGTCGGGTACAACCGATCATGCACCCCCTACAACATTCAATCAGGTACAAAAAACATTCAAAATGCTTTANCACATGCGCTTCTGTGCTACAACATGTATGCCTGTTTATATCAAGGCTTACAACAAACTCGGGGAATTTAGCTTGCCTATGGCTAAGCATTACAACTTGGACCATAACCTGAGATGTCGGGTACAACCGATCATGCACCCCCTACAACATTCAATCAGGTACAAAAAACATTCAAAATGCTTTATAACAATATAAAAAATACTCTCACCAATCATATGCCCAATATCACAAGCCCCTTACATATGTCCATTTACATCTCATCATCATTCTTGACTAAGACACACATATAACCACTTCACACAACTTGAATAAAATAAATACTCACAACTTCAAACAAAAAATATCACTCACAACTCAATCTCGCTTTTGTGACTTGATTTGGAGGATGTGTAAGTCCGACGGAATAAGCATGTACACCTCACTTCATTTTGCTATAACACCTCCATGTAGCCTATAGAAGAACTTCTTGAACATTCTCTTCGGCAACACTGTACCAACATCCACATCCACGTCTGCCAAGACTGCACCTAAATCTACACACGGTGCCCCTGCATCGCTACAATGACACATCACATGGATTCTCCACGTCAATAGTTTTGGGAGCGATTCCTCTTCTTCAGAACGACTTAATCTCTGTGCAACATGTCAAACACATGCCCTGAAGTTCCAACAGCAACATGAACTCCACTCATGAGAGTACGCTGATCATCAAGAACACTAGTTCCACCTACGCAGGCATGAACTTTAACCTACAAGTAATCCCCGAGAATTTCCATGTACCATTATTCTCAGGATAAGATGGATACCGCAGCTCTCCTGCAGGATTTTCCACAAGCCATTCACGGTGCTGGTCGTCCCAATCAAAGATCTTGGGGCCGAAACTGTATGGGACGTTCGGATCTCGCTCCACCTCTGGCTCTTCCACTTCTTCTTCCACCACAGGGGGACTCTTGTTGCTAGAACTCTCTGCAACGACCTCTTGTGTGTCTTGGTTAGCAATTGTGGTCTTCTCTTTCTTGAAGACATCAGTTTGGAAATCGATACGCGAAGGAGTTTTGGTGAGAGGGGAAGCTACCATGTGAGCACCCAGGGCTCCCCCTCTACCATGGCCCCTGGTATTTAACCCCCAATTTAACTTAGTGGGGATTTGCATTCCCTTTAATGACTGCGAACAAAACCCCAAATTGCAGGGGACATTGCGCTTCTCGCCCTTGGCACTGTCACTGCCATTGCCATTAGCCACAACAGCAATCCGATCAACGATCTGATCCAAAGACAACCGTCCTTGGCTCCTTGGCAGTGATTGGGTCTTCACAGCGAACCTCGCACCAGTCCAGACAGTCGATCGCCCTCCACGTAGGTCGTGTAGCCTCTCGACGCTGATCCTGAGGGAGCAGCTCTCCTCTACATAGGCACGATCCAAGCGGGCCTTAAGGGACTCTGTATTTGTATCCCAGCCGAGGCCACGGATGAAGAGCTTTCTCTGAACGGGATCCTTGTCCGCGATGGAGCGCACCTGTTCCAATACCTCCAGGTGCTTCGTCGCCGCCTCCTGCAGAATATCCAGCAGTTGCTCTCTGGTGAAGGGTTCCAACATTTTCCGTGTATCTTCCACGGTTATATTGACCACACCATTCTCTTCAACCTTTCGCTTATTCGCAGACGCCTCCATTTTTAATCAGGCCTCTTGCCTCTTCCTTGCCCCCTTTGCAACTAATCGCCTGTACCCACCTCGGCCGAAAATCAACAGAGAACACTCAGAAACCGATCCTTCCAAGCAGTGGATCTAGTCGCTGAATCTGCCCGATGGTCTTTGGACACGAACAAATGTATAGACTCGTCGTATTCTAATAGGAACAAGACTGCCTTTATCGGCGCACAGATGTGCGCACTCTTCACATCTCAAAACAGCAAATCATGTGGACAATAATGCAAATCTCTCTTCACTCGTAGTCTGGCAATTTCGAGCAACAATCTCCGAGACAAATCTATAGCGAGTGATTGATGAATGTTGGGTTTTGTCTGAAATGGGGAACGACGGTCTCTAGAAGATGATAGGCGGTGACGTTGCCAAAAGCAAGACCACTGACACGGATCACCAGCTGGTCACCTCAATCCGAGCTGCCAGAGTTCTCCGACGGGACTTCAAAGGAAACGATGCTATGATTCTTCGCTGGAAATTCTTGCAGCAGCTTCACTCCACGATTGATGGCAGTCAAATTGTGGCTCCTCAAAGGCACTCACACCAGGCGACTGTGGGTGGGGTCGGCGGCTATACTCTTCACATGATCCTGGGCACTCCCGTGAGAGAGTCACGCCCAGCCTTAGAGCTCTGATACCAAATTAACAAATGAGAGAGACATCATTACAGAACACTATTAGATTACTTGATTCCTTGATATCAATACATTGGTGGCTCATTATATAGAGCTCACTGATAATTATCAGATCTAACTTATTCCAATTATAAGATGAGAGGTTGAGCAAATATCTCAACCATAAACAAGAATCTAGGATTTCATAAATCCAACTCTGTAACAAACTCCTAATAATAAGATCACATAACTAACATAGAGATTGACTCTACTTCTTAATACATCATATTAAATAAGTAGGAATTATATATTCCAACATATCTCACTCTGGCCTTACCATTATCATAATTCCAAACTGCAAGATGCACGTCTGGAAGGTCTTCACAACGATATGCTGAGGAGGAAGATATCGACAAAGGAAGTGTACAAAGTCCAGTTCGTGTCCGAACGCTGGCCGAATAAAATCGGGCCGGATGCTGGCGAGAGCTGGGGCGAGATGGTGAAAACGATCATTGGCATGCAGGCGCAGATTGAGTGCTTCTATAACTTTCGAATCCCCGAGAACGATTACTCTAAGAACTTCGCCGTCCTGATGTTGGTGGATTCGTTGTTTCCTCTATGTTTCTTCTTATTCTCCACTGATAACGGTGATGATCTCCGTGTCCGTATAAAGTGCGACATTCTCAAGCTCGAGAATCAGATACCGCTGTCTGTCCTGTGTAAAATTTCAAAGGAATTTGAATTACTGCAGTTTCCGAATTGGGAAGCTAGCATTACAGCATTGCTGTGTAATGCGTATACGGAGTTGTCTCCGTTCGATTTTTCCCATGATCAAAGTATTGATATTGGTGCATTACACAGTAAGCCGCATTTGCTGGGTTGAATTCACGCATTCGTTTTGCCATTCCTCGAAATACGGAAACCACGAGGTTACTCCGCATCAGGAGGGTCGACTCTGCTTCAAAAAATCTCCAGCTTTCTCGATTGCGTGGTTGAAAAGATGTGTGGTATTTTCTTTTGCTTCAAACATCAAACCGAGGGAAAGCTTCCGATCAAATCATACACCGCGAAGAAGTTGGCAAGGGCGGGGATTAAGTTCAAATCCTTCTCCACGCTGCCAGCTAATATCCGCTTCGACAAGAACTCCCACACACTGTCCCTACCGCGGATGACTGTATCCTCTCTCCAAACTGAGGGGTTCTTCAGGAATCTGGTTGCACTGGAGTTGAATGACTGGGCCAGGGCGAAGTCCGCGTCCGATGGCCACCACGTGGATTCGAATTACGGCGCCACGTCCGCGTTCAATCGCCACCACGTGAGGCGGTTCATTCAGCTGACGAACTGCCTCATCGATACTTTTGACCACGTTCACGTGCTCAGGAAATCTAAGGTCATTAGTCCCAAAACCACAAAGGAAGATATCGACAAAGGAAGTGTCTAAAGTCCAGTTCGTGTCCGAACGCTGGCGAGATGGTGAAAACGATCATTGGCATGCAGGCGCAGATTGAGTGCTTCTAAAACTTTCGAATCCCCGAGAACGATTACTCTAAGAACTTCGTCGTCCTGATGTTGGTGGATTCGTTGTTTCCTCTATGTTTCTTCTTATTCTCCACTGATAACGGTGATGATCTCCGTGTCCGTATAAAGTGCGACATTCTCAAGCTCGAGAATCAGATACCGCTGTCTGTCCTGTCTAAAATTTTAAAGGAATTTGAATTACCGCAGTTTCCGAATTGGGAAGCTAGCATTACAGCATTGTTGTGTAATGCGTATACGGAGTTGTCTTCGTTCGATCTTTCCCGGGATCAAAGTATTGATATCGGTGCATTACACAGTAAGCCACATTTGCTGGGTTGTATTCACGCATTCGTTTTGCCATTCCTCCAAAGGGTACACGACTCTTTGTCAGGGGGCGTTCATAGGGTATATATGTGCGGTGACAAGTTCACAGAAGGGATGTCAAAACACACGCCAGTACTGGAAACTGAGGAAAGCATTTCAACTACAATAAATAAATCCTTTAAAGATGTCGTAAAGGGTATCCTGGAGTCATGGGGGGATGTAGAAATGGGGGTGCAGGAAAAGGACAGACAGTTCCACAAGATCAGGACAACAAAGGGTCAGAAAAGGACCGAGAGAGAAAACATCTGCAGAACAATTGTCTGTAGAAATCAAGAAAAATTCCCAGATATGAGGTCACATCGACGAGCATAGGAAACTACATCCAATGGATGAAGGACCATGTGTTTATAGAGAAATTCATGTTAATYTAGCTCTTAGAAAAGATCTTGTAGATCTGGATAAAGTACCACTAGAAGGTGAAGGGTCAAATTCACCTATAGCTAGGATCTAAAGGTTTTTTTACCATCATATTCTCRGAAACGAGTGACAGGGACAAAGTCTTTGAAGAGGTTTTGTATTTATTCAACAAGGTCATCYTAAACATGAGATACTAGACAGAGAGATTTGCATCRGAGAAAGAGGATTTCACCGCARCACTAGTGTGGATCAGAATGTATTCACTACCATGAGAGTTYTAAGATCCCAAAACCTTGTAGGGAATCRGGAACACACTGGGATCCTTCATCAAAGTATTGAAAGTCACCAAATCGTCCAAGTACATCTCTTATGCTAAAATTTGTGTATACATGACTGTAGCAGGCGCCCTACTAGAGTCAATTACAGTTTCATACCAATACAATGATTGGACTCAACCCCTGGACTACACGCATATCCCATTCAGATGAAAAATGTGCCATGTTCATGGCCACTTTTTCAGGGAATTCCCCCAAAATGATACAAACCCATCAAACAAATGAAATGAGGAAACCGATGAGGAGGATTTCCTGAAAATCCCAAGAAAAATAAAGGAAGATAGAAAGGAAACTAAACAAATAGGGACGAACCCAGAATAGAACAATGGTAATAGATTCCAAGCCTTGGAGGAGGAGACTAGTGAACTGAGAGAGGGTGATAAATCAAAGTATGAGAAGGAAGAAACAAATAATACAACTACAAAAGGGAAGGAAATACCAAAAAGAAGAAATACCTCCTCGGATATGGGGAAAGAGAAGCTTACAAAAGGGGAAGCGGTGATGAAAGATACCCAGGACTTCGAATGTGAGTCGAAGGTGCAAGCAGAAGTCAAAATGGCACAGGACATGTACCTGGAGGAAGTAAAGGTGGATATGATATCTCTAAGAGTAAAAAATGGAGAAATAATAGTAAATAACATTATGATCCAACAACTACATAAGCTGCAAAGGGAACTCTTGAAAGGAAAAGGGGTGGGAACCTCCCAAGGTTCCCCATCATCCACCACTGTCAACTCGGGCATCAAAAATAACCCCCTCAAACTTCTGAAAAAGACTCTAGGAGAGGAAAGGAAAAGAGGAAGAAAGCCTCACAAACATAAAATAGAGGAAATAGGGGCCCTCTTTGTAGATTTAGGCCAAGTGGTGAACTTTCCGGATAATTATTTACCCTCCCAACCAAAATACAGGGAGCCAAGTGAACCAAGAGAAGGTAATAAATCAAAGGATGAGATGGAAGACAAAAAGAATGTGGCCACAAAAGGGGAGGAAATACCAAAAAGAAGAAATTCCTCCTCAGATCTAGGGAAAGAGAAACTTGCAGCAGTGGAAGCAGGGATGAAAGATACCTAGGTCTTGGAATCTAAGTTAGAGGAGGAAGTGTTAAAATTTTGGCATGCTCTATTAACCATAGAAAATGTCACATCATTTTCAACCAACCATAGGCATTGCCTGTAAATGACCACCCACTACTACCACACTCTACAAGATATTGACCCAAGAATCACATATGTGACTCATCACTCCATCTTACGAGGGATGCCATTCTGGACCATGCCAAGCTTATTGTTGAAGTACAAAAACTTCACCCTTGACAAAGGCTTGGTCAACGCATCTTCTATATTCTCATCTACAACGTAATACTGGAGCTTCACTACTCCCTTTTTCACCATATCTTTGATATAATGATACATGATCTTGATATGCTTGGACTTGTTATGAAACACCAGGTTCTTTGAAAACTTCAAAAAACTATGGTTGTTGCACCAAATATAATTTACCTCTAACTCGAGATCAAACAATCCTACAAGCAGCTTCTGAAGACACATTATTTTTCTGCTAACTGAACACATTGCTTTATACACTGCCTCACCCGTACTGAGTGCCATACTAGTCTGCTTCATGTTGAGCCATGAGATCATAGTTGATTGTTGGAAGCAGGCCAACACGGAAAGAAACACTATTTTGGGAAGGAAGGCATGCACGAGAAAAGCTACAACTGGAAGGAAGAGTAGCACGCGTGGATGCATGGAAGACCTAACAAAGTTAGTGTTAGGGTTTTTTCAATACATTGTAATGTTTGGTGAGCCGGAAATATATAGGTATAGATACCTAGGTCTAAGGGGAAGAGACTAGAGAGTGAGAGGAAGATATAGAGGGTCTTGAGGAGGAGTCCTGTTTTGATAGCTAGTTGTAATATTTTGCTAAATAACTTATTTTTGTAAGTTGTTGAGCTAGAGAGGAGTAAGGAGGGTATATCTTCAGGGTTAGATCGCAAGATGAGGAGCCTGGTGTGATCTAGTCCACCTCATGTTAGATCCCGACCCGACTGAGAGGAGTTGTAAAGCATGTGGCGTTGTAGTTTTGGAATTGCTATAATAAAAGAGATTAAGAGACAGATCTTTGTGGACGTATCCCAAGAGGGGGTGAACCACGGTAAAACCTGTGTTATCTGATTGAATGCATGTGTTTCACTATTGTTTCTAAGTAGATATTAACATGTTGAATGTATGATTTCATTATATTCCATGCATAATCGTGAATGACAATTTGTTACTTTAATAAGTTAAATAAATCTCTCAGCGCACACTTCTCAGATCTCCACTCAATCATGGACTGCAAACACTTGAGTATTGTAGTCACCCATTAACACTATCTCAGGTGAGACTGCGTGGTGCACTCTATGCGTTGTGTTGCCTTCTGGTTTACCAAGAGGGCCGATAGTTTTAGAGGCTTTGTTGGAACCCCAGTGGACATGAACCATGGGTCAATCACGACTAAGATATAAAATCATAAGTATAAATTCTAACCAACAAATAGTTTTGTTGTCGTCGGTTGGAATAGTATAGGATTGAGTAGATGGGATCTGTTGAAAATTTGTAAGATCTGCGGAAGGTGGGTCAAGAGAATACTAAATCGAACAATAATAAGGTGAAAATAATGCGCCGCTAGAAGGGGATGTTGAGACCGTGGAATCCCACAAAAGCAGAGATCAAAATATGGTTGAAGATAAAAGAGCTGGAGTTTGCGCAGAAAGATAACAGAAAGCCTAGAGTAACTCTGCACAAATATCTTGAGAAATACGTGTTCACTGATCTACATGAAGTCTTTTTCAATGATTTTCCACACTTATTACAGGAGTGGATATTGAGGCTGAAGGATAACCACGAAACAAACCAGATCCAAAAGTTAGAGTGGACTTCGGTTTCGATTGAAAAGTTATAGCAGGTGAACAACAAATTCACCTGTGCAATAGATTTTTGGCTCGACAGTATTGTAGTAGGATTTATAATAGAATTTGCAGTCGATACAACCAAGTCGTACAATGCAACGAAATAAAAGTTTGTATGTGGGCCTCGAGGAAGGTATATTAGATCACTGTATACTTCTATTAAGATACTGCTATACAACAAAGGTGTAATGACAATGGAGTCAGAAAGCTAAAATTCGCAACGTGCATGGAGGAAGGGGGGAAGCACTGACAAAAACAGGAGAAATGGAATGTAACAACCCTATTTAAATAACTAATTGTCAAAGTTAAATAATTGTTAAAGGTTTATTAAGTTTAATTAATTGTCCTGATTTATATTAGTTAATTAATAATTATCTATTAATAATATTAATTAATTAAGTAATTATTGTGTAATGTATATTAATTAATTGATTAATTAATTAATTAACTCATTAAATGTTGGGTAACGAATTTAAGCTTAATAAATTTTATTTTATTAAAGGACAACTTAGTGTATTGAAGGAGGGTTGGCATTGAATGGAGGGATAAGGTGGTTGGCATTGAATGGAGAGGCGGTGAATGGACAGGGGGATATGATGGGGCAAAGACATTCGAGAGGGGGACTTTTGATTTTGGGGGCGTAGGGAGAATTTCTGGAGATCAAGAGATTGTATTGGAGCATTTTTCCAAGGGAGGGATAGGGAAAACTGTATTTTTGGTTTTGGCTTGAGGATTTTGTTGGACTGTTACAAGGGAGCATCAGTTGCTGGGAGTTTTGGGCTCGAGGGCCAGGAATCCTGGAGCTAGGGAGCCGAATAGGCTCTGTTCCTATCTGGAAGGGAGGAAAGATTCAGTTTTGGGCAGAGTTTGGGCAGAGCAGCTTGGTTAGAGTTCGGGCAGAGCAAGTTGGATAGACAGAGTGGGAAACACATCACTTGAGAGTTATTTATGTTCATTATTATTGCATGTCATTATCGTTATGATGGTTCACTATTTTATTATGCTGAATATGTTTTATATATATATATGATTTTTATATCATGCTCCTCATTTGAATTTGCTAAACCATGAACTGTTAGTTTGTTAGTTGTTGAATATAAAATCGTAAAGAAATTATGATATAAATTTTATGTTTAAATGTATTAAGTTTTAGGTTCTGTTAGCAAGGACACTACACATGGTATCAAAGCCTTGGATTAAAAACTTGGACTAGGGCCTACCCTCCTACTTGCATGTAAGAAGGAAAGTTCAGGAATGGAACTGTTCCAACCCAGAAATTTAAAAACAACCCCTAAAATAGTTATATTGAAACCCCGAATAAACTGTATAGGGTAATTATATATTGAATGCAACAACCCTGGGAAAAAGGGGCCCTGAAACCCTTTAATTAGATATAAATCTGAGCTCAAGCTCCAAGCTCCACCTCTACCTAACCTGCAAGCCAAGCACACAATTTTTTTTTAACATAGATATAAATATAAATAAAATTTATATACATACTGAAAATTTTAACTCAGATATAGACATAAATATAAAATAAGGGTATGCATTCTATTATTCTATCACTACGGCCTTGCAAGATTCAACTAGAATATATGTTATATCTGTTATATAAGTTCACAAACCAGATAAGTGAGACATAACAGAGTTTTTGCCAAGAAATAACCTCCTACCACCACCAAGGCAAACAATTGCAATATTAGTTATATGCCATTATAGATTAAAATTAAACTCAAGGCATCACGTATATACCATTTGTTGTTATTGAGAAATAACGATAGTACAAGGTAACAGATTATGAGATTTCAATGAACAAGCCACAATTACTTCACCAAAAATCATTCAGTAGATATAAGTATAATAGCCAGGACAACGTCATTTAATTCTTGGTTTATTCATTCGACTGCACTTTGAATATGCATAATAAATGAGATCTAAGCAAAGCACTTTTACCTTGAAAGAGCACATAAATGCCAAGGTTATCTTTCAAAACCTGTCACAAAACTTACAGACATTGAAATTCTCTACATGAGACACTTGAAAACCTTCTTGCCAATCGGCTTTGCAATAACCAATCCACTTCAAGGACGAAGTGCAAGATCTGGCATAAGTCAGGTGAATTTGACTAAGAACGATGCTTCTTCTGCAAGGAATGCTAAAAAGTCAGCAACTTAGAACTAATCAGATTAATTATAGAATATCGAAAATTATATTGGGTATACTAAAGGCAAATTATCAGTTACAAGGGCCATGGAAATACATATCCACTCCTCATATTCTCATCCCAAGATAACGCGTCCAGACCAAACCAAGAAAATGCAACATAACACAGGTTAGCAAACTCACATAACATGCCAAGCAACGAAGCCACAAACGAATTTTTTTATGCGCAACAAAAGGTTCGACCACGTGACCTCCCTAACCTTTACGCCTTCACATACCATGCGCAACAAAGGGTTTTGAACCCACAACCTGTAGCCAAGCCAACGCCTTAAGGAATGGACCAACACATCACAAGTCGGCTCAATGCCAAGCCCAGAAGAGGGAGCCCACAAGGGCGTGTCATATGTGCACCACACACCATGCACCACACATCTTCGGCTCCTCCTCTTTTCCCTGGTCCAATTTCCCATCTGGATCCAAGAATCCCAATCAACCTACTCGTCCCCTTTCTCTGCACCAAAATCGTCCCCATTTGAAGGGCCAAATGTGTCCCCCTCGCTAGAAAAGTCCCACACATCGTTCACAGCTGACCCTTGTTAGCCTTTTCTGTCGTCTTTGGTCTTATCGCCCCGAAAGGATCTTCATCATTGCCCTTGTCATTTTTCTTCTCGGTTGCATAGTTTCTGAGGCTTTGTTGCAGCACGGATCTACAAATGACGAACCCCAATTTGACCTGCGGAAGATCTGAGGGCCGACGACTGTTAGAAATGGGAGAATGCGAGTTTGATGAATTGGAATATGGACGGGCTAGTAGTCAGAGTCGATATGCTCTAGAAATATGGGAGAAAACATGGTTGCCGGTAGCGATTTGTAGGAGCCAGGATGGAAAACCCTTCATAAACCCTTTCACCCTCAAAACCCTTGTACCAGAGTGCCATGAAAGGAACCCTCGAGCCAAAACATGCACTACAAGCGTGTCTGAGTCAAGCACTGGAGGCTTCGACTTAGAGTTCGTTTAGGGTTAGTTTGGACAAGCGGGAAAAGAGGGAGGGGGCATGTGGGCCTCATGCGAGGACCCACGATGCCCTATAAAAGAAATTTTAAATATCAATTTATTTAAATTTTTTTTGTTGTGTTATTTTGTTTTGTTTTTATTATTATTCGTTTAAAATTTAAATTTTTAATTAGTTTTAATGGCCTTCCATAAATTAGTTTTAATTAGTTTTAAATTAGTTTTAATTAGTTTTAAAATTTAAATTTTTAATTAGTTTTAATGGCCTTCCATAAATTAGTTTTAAAAATTAGTTTTTAATTTAAATCTAAGATTTAAATTAAAATTTTTAAATTAGTTCTAAATTTTAGAGTAAAATTTAATTTTTTTTTTTTTTAAGTTTTAAATTTTTAGAGGAAAGTTTAATTTAAAAAAAAAATCATTGAAGTTTATTTCAACTATTGATATTAATGATTAATTAATTAAAGTGAGTAATTTATATTAATACTTCAGTACATAATTTAATCATTAAGTATGTTCAAGGTCACATTAATTGGTTTAAAAAAAAAAAAAAAAAGTTTTAAGGACTTAAACCATGATAAAGGGGGTGGGAGGGGTTTCATGCATGCTAGAAAGGTAAGTTAGAGGAATTGACGAGTGTGGTGCGATGCTAGCATAGCTACCAGAAGAGGGAGTCAGTAGTTTTATTAGGCAAAGACATCAAGCTTAGACGCTTTAACCCTAACCTAGCCACTTCCCCTAAAGAGAGTAACGTCTGTTTACAGACAAGTAAAAAAAAACTTATGCCTAACCCTATGTTTTCAAGTTTAAGTTGCGCAAATGTGAATTGCCTTAGACTCTCCCTGATAAAATTTTGGTTGATGCAGATTCAATTATACACGATGGTTAGGACTCGAGGAAATCGAGGAAGAGGGGCATCGTCGTAGGGACTGCCAACGCCGTCGCCTCCATCGCCTGAATTAGCTCTCATTCTGTGCTCTTTGGAGGCCATTAACGAGACTTTAAAGGGGCATCAACTAGCAGGGATTGAAGTGGAGCCCCCACCATATGGAACAGGTAATCCTGAAGCGTCGAGGGATTCAGGGGGAGGACCTCCACCCAAAGACATCACTAGAGAACTGTAGAAGATCAAACTCCCAGAGTTTGTCGGGGGTCGTGCCAATGAACGTGCAGAGGCATGGTTGGAAGGCATGACAAGGTGTTTCACCTTAAGAGACTATGCATCCACTTCGAAGGCGAAGATAGTGATTTTTCAGTTGAGAGACAGTGCCCTGAATTGGTGGGGCAACCTAGAGAGGCAACTGCACCTTACCCCAGACACCGTCTCTTGGGAACTTTTTGAGGAAAGGTTCTGAAGGAAATATCTACCAGCTTACTACGAGGAACAACAGGTGGGAGCATTTCATGCTCTAGAATAGGGAAACAGGACCGAAGAAGAATATGAGATCAAGTTTATGGAATTGGTCAAATATGTTTCATACATGGATAATGACCAACAACAGGCAGAACGCTTTGTCTATGGGTTAAACCCTAAGATAAGGGCTATGGTGAAGATGTGGAAACCGTCTTCAGTAGCAGAAGCAGTGGAAAATGCGCGTTATGCGGAGGAACACATGAACTTAAATGGAGGTACGAGACCGACCTTTCTGCATCGTCCTGGATTCATGGGGAAGGCCCCTAGGACATTTCCCAGGGGAGGGGGCTCAAGGCCACCTCCATATGGTAATAGAGTCGCACCAAGGATAGCAGCCGCAAGGATTTCAATGACAACGAGTACAACATCCTGTTCATCACCAACGACGCAGGCAAGTCCACGACCATCTCAGGGAGCAGCTAGTAGGGGCAGGGGTTCCAGGGGAAGGAACCCATTTCAGAGGCAGTCATAGAACGGTGTGCAGGTTCAATCTTGTGTTACCTGTTGGGGATGTGGAGGACCCTATTACCAGTGTGACTGCCTAGAGTTACAATCAGGATTTGTGCATAAAGAAGGAAAGGCCCCGATGAGAAGAGCAAGTGGCAGCCACCAGATTTACACAACGGTTAATAATCGCTAGGCAGAACATCAATCCACGGTGGTGGAGTCATTAGGTACGCTAAATCATATCAAAGTTAAGATTTTATTTGATTCTGGTGCTACAAATACTTTCATTTCACCATCTGCATTAGAAAAGATTGGGTTGGCAGCCTACGAGCATGATAACTTTAAACAAGTTGAGATGTCTTCGGGGGAAAAACAAGCAGTAGGACCGAGCGTTGATAATTGTATAGTAGACTGGGAGTGTGTACTACCAGGTTGAAGGTATATGTCACTTCTCTCAGGGCGTATGACCTAATCATTGGAATGGATTGGTTAGAAGCCCATTGAGCTATGGTAGAGTGTTTCGCAAAAACGGTTCTTTGTGTCGACGATGAAGGAAGACCAGTAGAGATCCACGGTATAGAGAGACGGGTGTCTCTACGCTTTATCTCAACTATGAAGGTTAAGCGTTGCATGAGGTAAAGGTGTCAACTGTATGTAGTGGAAGCAGTGAATGAAAGGAAGGGACCCTCCATGGATCAGTACCTGTCATTGTCAGAATTTAAGGATGTTTTTCCGAACGAGTTACCAGGGTTACCTCCTGAGAGGGAGCTTGATTTTACTATTAATCTAACAAGGCCTAGTGTCTCACCTTGGGGTGCTCCAGTAATTTTTGTGAAGAAGAAGGATGGTTCCTTACGACTGTGTATAGATTACAGAGACTTGAACCGTGCTATAGTGAGAAATAGGTACCCAATGCCACGAATAGATGATCTCTTCGATCAGATGAAAGGAGCAGCGGTATTCTCAAAGATTGATTTTCGATCAGGGTATCACCAGTTAAGGATTAAGGAAGGCGATATTCCTAAAATTGCCTTTCGAACTCGATTTGGGTATTATGAGTTTGTTCTAGTACCTTTCGGATTGACCAATTCACTAGCAGTATTCATGAGCCTCATGAACGATGTATTCCGGAAGTGCTTAGACCGTTTTGTACAATTATTTCTAGATGACATCCTCATCTATTCCAATAATGAAAGAGAGCATGAGGAAGACTTGCGAGTGGTGTTGTCCTGCCTTAGAGAAAAAAAATTGTATGGGAAGTTGTCAAAGTGTTCCTTCTTCCAGAAAGAAATCCACTATTTAGGTCATATCATTTCCAGTGAAGGAATCTCTGTGGACCCAGAAAAGGTAAAGGCCATTATGGAATGGCCAGTGCCGAAAAATGCTCATGAGGTAAGAAGCTTCATGGGGCTAGCAGGTTACTATCAGATATTTGTGGAAGGGTTCTCTAAAATAGAGAAACCCATCACCACTTTACAGTGCAAGGGGGTCAGGTATGAATGGACAGAAGAATGTGATAGTGCATTCATCGAGCTTAAGAGGTTACTAACTAGTGTGCCAATTCTACGAGTGCCAGATATGGAAAAGGACTTCACGGTCTATACAGATGCCTCGAAGCAAGGGTTGGGGGCCGTGCTAATGCAGGATGGAGGTGTGATAGCTTATGCGTCAAGGAAGATGAAGAAAGACGAGGAACTTTACTCTACTCATGATTTAGAGTTAGCAGTTGTAATGCTAGCTCTGAAACTTTGGAGGCACTATCTTGTGGGAAGAAACTTTGAGCTCAAAAAGGACCATCAAAGTTTAAAACATCTCTTCACTCAAAGGAATGTGAATTCCAGACAAAGGCTATGGAGTGAGTTCATGAGTGAGTATGATTTTGGTATTTCATATATCAAGGGAAAAGAGAATGTGGTCACAGATGCATTGAGTAGGAGACCACGTGTCTTCTCCTTGGTACGCTTAAAATTGAATCTGAGGGAATGTGTGTTGACACAACTCCTTGGAGACAATTGGTATTTAAAGGTTACTTCAAACCTCCAGAGTGGGAGGCAATTAGATCCAAAGTATGAAGTATATAGTCTGGAAGCAGACAGACTATTAAGATATCGAGGAAGGATGTACGTCCCCAAAAGTGGGGATATTCGAAGCATCATACTGAAGGAAGCCCATAGAGCACTTTATTGTGCGCATCCGGGTGTGAAGAAGATGTACGCAGACATGAGGAAGCTCTTCTTCTGTGTAGGCATGAAGCGCGATGTAGTCCATTTCGTTGCCAAGTGCCTAGAGTGTCAACAAGTGAAATCTAACCACCATCACCCGACAGGCCTCCTACAACCACATGATGTTCCTATGTCCAAGTGGGAAGTCATCTCTATGGATTTTGTTGTGGGGCTCTTGCTCACATCTCATAGACACAATGCCATTCTTGTGATAGTTGATAAGTTAACCAAGAGTGCTCATTTTATTCCGGTTAGAGACACTTACGATGTCACTGATGTGGCACGCGTGTTTGTAAGTGAGGTCATCCATTTGCACGGGATACCTAAGAAGATCATTTCAGATAGGGACTCCAGATTCACTTCTAAGTTTTGGACAAGTTTGCAGTTAGCGTTGGGGACTCAGTTGAACTTAAGCACAACTTATCATCCTGAAACAGATGGGAAAACAGAGAGAGTAAATCAAGTCATGGAAGACATGCTTAGGATGTATGTCATGGATAATCAAACCCATTGGAAGAAGCACCTACCTTTGGTAGATTTCGCCTACAATAACAATTTTCATAGCTAAATCAGAATGTCACCCTACAAAACTCTGTATGGAAGGCCATGCAGAATGCTATTGAGTTGGGATAGATTAGAAGACCGAGTAACAGTTGGGCCAGAATTGATTCAAGAGATGAAGGAACAGGTGATTCAAATTAGGCAGAGACTAAAGGAAGCACAAGATAGACAGAAAAGTTATGCGGATGCACACAGGACTGATCGAAGTTATAAAGTGAGACATCAGGTTTTCATTCATATCAGGCCTAATAAGAGTACAATTCGGTTCAGGAAGGGAACAAAGTTGTCACCTCGATTTATAGGACCGTTCAGAATCCAAGAGAAAATTGGACCCATTGCTTATCATCTTGTACTGCCACCCCACTTGCATAAAACTCATAATGTTTTTCATGTATCTGTTTTACGTCATTATGTTGCTGATGAATCACATAAACTAAATTGGAAGGAATTGTAGGTATCAAATGTGGGAACCCTCATGGTAGAACCATTACGCATATTAGACCGTGGAGTCTGACAGCTTAGGAACCGTCTGGTAGACCAAGTTAAGGTCCAGTGGGACAAGTATAGTCCTAGATCTGCTACTTGGGAAGATGCCGAGACGTTACGACGAGATTTTCCCTCACTTTTTTGACCACCTCGAGAATATGTTTCTCGAAGGTTGGGTGTATGTAACACCACCTTTTGAATTAGACAACTAGGTTTACCTCAGGCCTAAACACCTTTATTTTCTATTCACAGTGAAACTATTAAATGATACCCATGAACTTTTAAGACATACGAACCNAGATCTGCTACTTGGGAAGATGCCGAGACGTTACGACGAGATTTTCCCTCACTTTTTTGACCACCTCGAGAATATGTTTCTCGAAGGTTGGGTGTATGTAACACCACCTTTTGAATTAGACAACTAGGTTTACCTCAAGCCTAAACACCTTTATTTTCTATTCACAGTGAAACTATTAAATGATACCCATGAACTTTTAAGACATACGAACCTTTATGAATGTTTAAATATATTTGAATAATGATGGATATGATGCGATATATTGTGAGAATGTAAATTTTATGAATGTTTAAATGTTATTGATGATGTTGGATACAATGTGATCTACTATGTGAATGTAAATTCTATGAATGTTTAATTGTTATTGATGATGATGGATATGATGTGATATATTGTGTGACTGAGAATCCTATGAAGGTTTAAATGCTATTTGAATGATGTTGAATATGATGCAATCTATTATGTAAATGATAATTCTATGAATGGGTAACATTAATTGAATTATGGGATATTATGAGATCTATTTCTAACTTGAAAACTTTTATGTTAAAGTTGTTGGTATAAGGATACCGAATTGAGATTTTAGTTGTATGCAATTACATGATAATAATACATAGATGTGTATGAGTTTGTGTTACAGACTAATTTGCAGGTCATTGGGCTATGAAATATCCAAGGGTTGATGATAATGAAAGTGGATGTCGTGACCACTGACTGAGAAACAATATGGTATGAATCTTTGTATGTGAAATTATATTGGTTTGGATGCATTGCTATGATATGTGGACCAGTGCAAGATTTCAGGTGGTGAGACTACCCAAAACTGAATAAATGATGACAAAACTTCCAGCAACACGGTGCCACTGTAAATTCCATTGTAGGGTGTGGACCCTAGTCATGTTAGGAGGGGTGGAGGCATTTCCCACCATGTATCCTCCGAAACCTGGAGTCATGGGAGGACGGTGTTAGTTCACACTCCCCTAGACGTGTGATGATGACTATCAGTTGCCTGCTGGGGAAGCTTGGTCAAGATAGTGACACTTTCGCTTATAGGTTCTATTTGGAGTTAGGTCAGTATAGTTGACGCTCCAAGATAGTCCAGCAGAGGAAGGATAGGAATGGAAGATGGAAGTAAGTTAGGGAGGAAGGATGAGTAGAAATAGTTGAGAGGGTATGGAGATTTGTCTTATGGTGGAATTTATAGTTTTTTCTTCTGAAAAGAAAATGGGTATATATGAATATTCATAATTTTGCAACTAAACTACAATTGTCTAAATAGCATTGTTGAGCTAAATAATTGTAATTAAAGGATTTCACAAACATTTGATTGGTTTATTGTCTTTTATAAAATGAATAGTCTTGTTGAATGGATTGGATGCATATGGAAATTACTATAGAGATGATAGTTATTGTTATTAGTACATGCATGAGATGTGTATTTACTAGCTACACATGCATTTCTTGCACATGTACACTAGTATGTATGAGTTTTCTTGGCTTACTTACTAATAATGTCAGTTATTTGTTATGAATGTGTGAACCATGTTTCTTTTCCCTTGTATCATAAAATACTTTAACTTCGGGACGAAGTTTCCTGAAGGGTGGGTGTATGTAACAACCCTAGTTAAATAACTAATTGTCAAAGTTAAATAATTGTTAAAGGTTTATTAAGTTTAATTAATTGTCCTAATGTATATTAGTTAATTAATGATTATCTATTAATAATATTATTTATTTATTTATTTATATTGTGTAATGTATATTGATTAATTGATTGATTAATTAATTAACTCATTAAATGTTGGGTAATGAATTTAAGTTTAATAAATTTTATTTTATTAAAGGAAAACTTAACGTATTGAAGGAGGGTTGGCATTGAATGGAGATGTGGAGAATGGACGGGAGGATATGAGGGGGAAAAGACATTCGAGAGGGGGACTTTTGATTTTGGGGGGGCAGGGAGAATTTCTGGAGATCAAGAGATTGTATTGGAGCATTTTTCCAAGGGAGGGATTGAGAAAACTGTATTTCTGGTTTTGGCTTGAGGAATTTGTTGGACTGTTACAGGGGAGCATCGATTGCTGGGAGTTTTGGGCTCAGGGGCCAGGAATCCTTACAAAATCCTAGAGCTAGGGAGCTGGATAGGCTCTGTTCCTAGCTGGCATGAAGGAAAGATTCAGTTTTACGCAGAGTTTGGGCAGAGCATCTTGGATAGACAGAGTGGGAAACAACATCACTTGAGAGGTATTTATGTTCATTATTATTGCATGTCATTATCGTTACGATGGTTCACTATTTTACTATGTTGTATATTTTTTTTTTTTATATATGATTTTTATATCATGCTCCTCATTTGAATTTGTTGAACCATGAACTGTTAGTTTGTTAGTTGTTGAATATAAAACCGTACAGAAATTATGATATAAATTTTATGTTTAAATGTATTAAGTTTTAGGTTCTGTTAGCAAGGACACTACATGGAAGAGAAAATGGATAAAGGAAAGAAGGAGGAACCCTTGGACCAAATCATGATGGACGACGACCAGATCAAGCAGATCATGGAAACAACTGGAAAGATGCGCAATGGAGTACCCTACCAGGTGAATACAAAGAAGAGAGTCATAGCCGTGAGGGAAGGCTTGACGAGCGATGAAGAAGAGGAATAGGATCTTCGTGCTGTGGAGTTTATTGGGGAAATCCTGCGTGCAACATATGAGAGGAAGACGAGAGGTCCAAAAGTAGGAAGAGAAGGCACCAATCCTATCCATATTAATGTCAATGTGGAACCCATAAACCCATGTGCGACTAATACAAAAAAGAGAACACCACCCTTTAAACAACCTAATTTCGGGAGAAGAAAGACAACACGAAGTACAAATACACAAGGTACAACAATTGGAGGAGCAAGTTCAGGAAGCACTAGTCACGTATCTACACCGTGCAGAGGTAGTATTTCAACATTCAAAATGGCGGGTCACGATTCCGCCATCAGGTTAACAGAATTCAAAGGAGAAGCATCGGAGGACCCAAAAAAACATTTGTTTATCTGTGAAAAGATTTGGAAAGCAAAACATATCATAGACCAAGATACTAAACTTGCACAACTAAAGATTACACTAAGGGATCGCTCACTGGATTGGTATATGAGTTTAGCTACAAACAATCCACCAGGGACAACTAAAACAATTACGGACATCAAGAAACTGCTGATAAATGAGTTTCAGAAACCAAGTTCAGAGGATCAGTACATGAACGAGATGATAGAAATTAGAAAGAAACCAGGAGAATCTGTATGGGAGATTGACCAGATATTCAAGTGATTTAAATGAAAGTTGAAATACGTCATGACCGATATGCAACACAGGCACCTGTTCCGATAACATAGATCTCATACCCAAAATCACAATAATATCACTCAAAACGTGTGTCAATAATGCACATCGATCATGTACATCAACCATGTACATTAACACTATACAAAGATAACCAACGACATGTACCAATCATGTATCAACAGCAAACCAAACTATTCCTCAACAACATGTATCAACATCACCATGTACTTCAAGTATGTATCTCATCCATGTACCCAATCATATACCTCTACCATCTACCAATAACCTACACCAAGATAACCAACAAGATACCTCTAGCAATGCACCACACTCTCCATAAATCTAATACCATAAATCCTCACATCAACCATGTGCCACAACCTCATTGTTATATAACCTCTATCTGTACCAATAACTTCAGCAACATACCTCAACCAAAATCCCTTAAACATGAACCAATAC
>JASDQU010735729.1:266064-279254 GCA_032191745.1 Picea mariana | reverse complement strand
GGTTGGATTTTTTGTCCCCGCAGGTTTCGAACCGGTGACTTTAACATCACGGAGTGGCTTAACAACACACTCCGTCACCGACTGTCCTACACCTCGGGGACAACTCACCACTTCTTGTTGCAACCACTTTATTATTTAAATAATTTCTCTTTTTATTATTTAAATAATTTATCTTTACTCACAAATTCTTGTTGCAACTAACTTTTCTATAATTAATCAATTAATAACTTATTTACCCTTAACTTACTTCTTGTTTCAACCACTTTATTATTTAATTTATTTCTTGGCCAACCACTTTGAATTTTCAATCTTCTCATTACAACTACTTTACCAAAATTATCAAACTCACAACTTCTTGTTGCAACTAATTTATTTTTAATTATTTTCTTAATGCAAGAACTATACCCATGATTAACTCCTAGTTACGATCAATGACTAGTACACTTATTCTAGGAGCTTCTAGAATAATTGACTTCTTTGACCTTCTAGGGACTTCTAGATAACTCATGATAGTTCTCCAACTTCATATGTCCATAACTCTCTATCCGTGAAAAGTTATGTGATGTTCCACATATCACCAAAAATGGCATTACATATACTATCCATCTATAATAGTCTTACCTGTAAATTCACTGATTTTCATGCCTTTATACCTCAAACAGACTTGATTCCCTTATCCATGCCTTTATGCAACCAGAATTTGTTGCCATACTTCTCCAAGGGTTGACATCAATCACTAAGGGTTGACATGAATCTACAATATCACTCTCCAAGGGTTGACATCAATGACAACCAATAGTCCATACCAATTGCCCATCAACTTAAGTCAACTGTCTCACAATATTTTTCTTAAAAAAATTTTAACATTGTTAGAAAAACACAAATTGCACATAGTTATTCACAAATTCTATAAATAAAAAATACATATTCGAAAAGATTTTTCAATTCCCTACATTTCATCTTTTTACATCATATTCAAATTCATTGTAAAATTAGCTTGAATAATTCCTCCAAGTTAATACTTTTTTTTTCTATCTTTGTATTTTCACTAATGCGTCATGAGATACCATCATTAGATTGCACCCACCCTTGTATGTTATATCAATTCGGTGTATTTGTCAAAAAATAATGTGTATGAGATATTGGTCATTTGTATGAATATATGTGATTGGGATTAGTCGACAAATTCAATGTTTTCAAATTATGAGCATGTAGGGTAAAACAAGTAGTCGATATGCATGATGAATGGACCCTTTTCCAATTGCTCAAAATAATGGGAGGGGATATCAACACTTTTTCCCTTAAATCTAACACAAATCATTTTGGATCAATGGAATTGTAGATATCAAATGTTAACATTGCATAACCATGGGTTGTCTACAATTATACAAAAAAATGCCCTGCGCTAGAACCATGGGTTCTCTACAATTATACAAAAAAAAAAAAAAAATCATCATTAAGGTACTCAACACCTGCACTAACGAAGACATATACATTATATTTGTTAGATTACTGATACGGGGGGTGAATCAGTAATGAGAAATTATACCAATTATTAATCCTTTAAACAACAATGTATATTCTTTTACTTATTCAACCATTTTCATATTTTCATCATCAATATCTCACTGTATCACAAGCATTAACATTCATTAATGCATAATAAACAATAACAAACAAATCATGGAACAATGCACAATACACCAATATTTACGTGGAAACCCAATGCAAAAGAAAACCACATAATGTTTTTCTTATATGTCAAGAATTACATTCAAGGAAGCTCCAACTTCCAATTCTCCAGCTACAACTGGAAGGAGGCTCCAACCCTCTAGTTTCTCAGGCTACAACCTAAGCGAAGCTCCAATTCCGCAATTATCTCGCTACAACCAGAAAGAGGCTACAACCCCCTATGTTCTCCAGCTACAACCGAAAGGTGGCTACAACCATCTATCCTTTCTCCATACAACCGCCCTGAAATATAAGTGCTAAATGTAGAAACTGAATATTTCACTATCACACCTTCTTCTGTCAAATATGTCATTGAGAAACCTGGCATTATGTACTCATCAACCAATATGTACATGTGCCTTGCCTATCCCAACAAAACTAAATACACTAACAACATGTACCAATACTCTCATCAATATATCATATTTGATAGCATAGATCTCATACCCAAAATCACAATAATATCACTCAAACCATGTGCCAATAATGCACATCAATCATGTACATCAACCATGTACATTAACACTATACAAAGATAACCAACGACATGTACCAATCATGTATCAAGATCACCATGTACTTAAAGTATGTATCTCATCCATGTACCCAATCATATACCTCTACCATATACCAATAACATACACCAAGATAACCAACAAGATACCTCTAGCAATGCACCACACTCTCCATAAATCTAATACCATAAATCCTCACATCAACCATGTGCCACAACCTCATTGTTATATAACCTCTATCTGTACCAATAACTTCAGCAACATACCTCAACCAAAATCCCTTAAACATGAACCAATACTAAACTTCACTAGATCTACCTCAGATCAACTCTACAACAAGCCCTAAACTTTCAAGAGGGCATCCAACAGATTTACAAGGAAAACCCTCAATCGGATTCATAGATTCAACACTACACATATGAAAACCATAAATTTTTCTTCTTGTAGCGTTCTACTACCGCAGTTTTGTTGTCGCGGTTTTTCTGTCGTGGTTTTTCTACCGTGATTTTTACCATAATTACCAAACTCACAACTTATTGTTGCAACTAATTTATTTTTAACTATTTTCTTAATGCAACAACTATACTCATGATTAACTCCTAGTTACCATCAATTTAACTAGTACACTTCTTCTAGGAGCTTCTAGAATAATTGACGCATTTGACCTTCTAGGGGCTTCTAGATAATTTATGAGGGTTATCCAACTTCATATGGCCATAACTCTCTAACCATGAAAAGTTACGTGACATTTCACATATCACCGAAAATGGCATGACATATACTATCCATCTAGAATAGTCTTACGTGTAAATTCACTGATCTTCATGCATTTATACCTCAAACAGTCTCAGGTCCCTTACCCATGCCTTTGTGCTACCATAATTTGTTACTAGACTTCTCCAAGGGTTGACATCAATCTACAATATCACTCTCCAAGGGTTGGCATCAATGACAACCAAGAGTCTGTACCAACTGTCCATCAACTTAAGCCAACTGTCGAACAATATTTTGCTTAAAAAAAATATACCACTGTTAGAAAAACACAAATTGCACATAGTTATTCACAAAGTCTATGAATAAAAAAATACATATTTGGAAATCTTTTTCAATTTCCTACATTTCATGTTTTTACATCATATTCAAATTCATTGTAAAAGTAGCTTGAATAATCCCTCCAATTAACAATTTGTTTTTTTCCATCTTTGCATTGTCACTAATGTGTCACAAGAGACCATCATTAGCTTGCACCCACCCTTGTATGTTATATCAATTCGATGTATTTGTTAAAAAATAATGTCTATGAGATATTGGTCATTGGTATGAATATATGTGATTGGGATTAGTCGACATATTCAATGTTTTGAAATTATGAGCATGTAGGGTAAAACGAGTAGTCGATACGCATGATGAGTGGACCCTTTTCCAATTGCTCAAAATATTGGGAGGGGATATCGACACTTTTGCCCTTAAATCTAACAAAAATCATTTTGGATCAATGCAATTGTAGATATCAAATGTTAATATTGCATAATCTAGTTGCAATATTCGTATTCAAGGGTGTTGAACCCATTTCTACACCGAAAGAAATAATTTCATTAATCCAAAATTGTAATTCAACAAAGATTACCTAACTAGATTATGGTGATGGAAAACTTGAAAATGTCCTTCTACTATGGAAAAATAATAATTGGCATTGATTTGAGAAATGACATTGTAAAATGTATGTTTTATGTTTTGTTCGGATGCACTTAATTCAACACTAAGATAATGCAAACCATTAGGATAATTGAATGAACAAATTTAATGCAAAATAATATTGAATTACAAGATAGTGCAAAGCATTGGCTAATTGAATGAACAAATTTAGTGCAAAATAATTTTGAAGTACATCTTATAATGTTGTGAAGGATGTTCACATAAAGATTAAAACCATTATATTCCATGTTTTGTTTATAGAACATTATGACACATATGAGGTGTCAATTACAATGTTGTTATAGGTTTAAGGTATGAATGTATTGAGAGAGATAAATTCCCTAAAGATGTAAACATTTCCTCTAGTTTTATCACTCTAACATAAATCCATTTTAAATGATAAAAAAATTACATATAATTTATGTATTTCATCATTTAATAAATTTCAAACTAAGATGAATCTATGTTGATTATTTTTTAATTAACTAAAAATTAATAAATATGAAAATAAAATAAACTTATGTGCATTATTCTTTAATTAAGTAAAAAATAATAATTAATGTGCAAGATTATTCTATAATTAAGTAAAAAAATAATTAATGTGCAAGAAATGATTAGTTTTTTATTTTTTTCCTTATTAATATATTATTTATTAATGTATTATTTACTGATTAGGTTTTGTTTTGTATTTTTCGATGTATTTCTCAACATATTATTTCTTGGACTCTCAAAACTCTAAATATTTAATATTTTTCCAACTCAATTTAAAGCTAACAAATGCATAAGCTTCGTGACGACCGATGTATGACGTTTAACAAATGCATAAGCTTCGTGATGACCGATGTATGACGTTTAACAAATGCATAAGCTTCGTGATGACCGACGTATGACGTTTAACAAATGCATAAGCTTATGACAAATGCATAAGCTTCGTGATGACCGATGTATGACGTTTAACAAATGCATAAGCTTCGTGATGACCGATGTATGACCGATGTATGACGTTTAGAGTGGTTGATTTTTTACGCAGGGACGGAATATGCTCCCAATATCCACCCACGTTTTCTACATGATGTCTAGAACTTCGTAGCAGCTCTCTCCCCAAGGCAGACATTAAACTTCTTGGCCCCACAGCCTCAAGGCTCTGATGAAAATAGCTGTCCCTGGGCCCTAACTAAAACACTCTCGACCACGCTATCAACCTGACTAAGTTAACGGCCTCCAAATCTACTAACTAACCCGAAACCTAGAAGACCCAACAGACAGGGCCTCTCCGCCATTTTTGGACCTGCAACCGCCATTAGAGGACCTTGTTTTCTTACGGGTTCTCTTAAATGTAGATTGCTTAGGAAAAGCAAATCACATTTTTTTTATTACAAAATGATGGTTAACCCTATAATAAGACATATATTTAAATTTTACACGTACAATGAATGCATTTCACTTTACATCTACCACTCATTACATTAAATTTTAGAACGACATTGCATTTAACTTTGAAAACTCTCTTTGGTAAAGAAACACATGTTTCATTTACTGCTAAATTGAAAATCTTTATAATTACCATGTATACATTTAATGCTAAATTGAAAATCTTTATAATTACCATGTATACATTTAACTTTACAACTAGAGGCACAGAACTTTGAAAGTACTCATTACATTTAAATTTTTGAACGACCTTGCATTTAACTTTGAAAGATCTCTTTGGTAAAGAAACACACGTTTCATTTAATGCTAAATTGAAAATCTTCGTGAAGGTTCTTTTATTGGTTTCGCACATCTTTTTCAGAATTGTTCCCGTGCAAGCTATCAATTAATACGTCTTAGTACCTTAGCTAATTTCTCGGAAAACGCTAAATATGTTTGAAATTGCATAATTGGCAAAGGCTAAATAGGTTTGAAATATAAAATATAATAACATGATTTAGATTTATGTCGACCTTTCTGAAGAGATAGATTTATGTTAGTATGGATAGTAAATCAGCGGGAATTTACTTTCCCGTTATTATGTATCTGGAAGGCAGATAACCACAGCAATCGGGAATTTATATAAGAAGACACAGAGTGAGCCGGGTTAAACAATCCGAAAACGTTGCAAGCTCTTGAGTTAGCAATTGTCATGGCGAAGAAAGAATCCTTTTCCATGGACTTGAATGCAGCATTTGATCAAAATGAGCCGCTTTTGCGGGTGCCGAAGGTTCTGCTGAATGGCAAAAAAGAGGCTTTGTACATTCCTCAGTTTATCTCACTCGGGCCTTACCATTATCATAATTCCAAACTGCAAGATGCTGAGGAGGAAGATATCGACAAAGGAAGTGTACAAAGTCCAGTTCGTGTCCGAACGCTGGCCAAATAAAATCGGGCCGGACGCTGCCAGCTAATATCCGCTTCGACGAAGTTCCCACACACTGTCCCTACAAGGTCATTAGTCCCAAAACCATGTTAGCCGACGGAGATATAGCCATTATCTGGAACAGCATGCGTCAGCCCCTCTTTCATAGCCAAGTCCAGCCTCCTGAGGAGCTGAAAGAAGCAATCGATGAAGTGCTAAAGGCCAATTATTACAAAACCAAAATCAGAATTCGTCTTTCGGAATTCTTTCACTATTATTATGAGAAGTATTTCTTACACCCGTGGACTTTTATAGCTCTGCTTGCTGCGATTTTTCTTCTGTTCATGACCGTTATACAGACCTACTGCAGCGTGTGGGGATGCAGCTCCGTTAATCAGCTCTATGAAAATCTCTAAAGAAGGCTTGTAGATTTCCTATGTTAATTTTTAGCTTTTGTTTGGATCAAAATAATTAAGCTAGTAGACGCTCTTCCATTTGGGCGGGAAAGTTATAGCATTTCCATTGCTCAAGCACCTTAAGATCCATAATGTTTGGTTTTGTTATGTTGGAGACTGCAAAGTGTTTGTTATTTCACCCTTTTGTTGAGATTTGTTAACTGCTTCATCTTCAGTGTTACTTATTTCATCCTATGTTGAACCGTACCGGCTTCAACTTCGGTGTTGGTTATTTCTTCCTTACCTCAGTGGAGATTGTTGAGATATAATTAGATTTAATTAAAAAATAAGAACTATTTATATTAGAGTTATAAAGGTTATAATTGTGTGATTCATAATAAAAAAGTGTATTAGTGTGATTCATGTGTATCCTGTATTCAATTTTGCTCCATACTCTGTTTGCTCTTTTTGGTATTAGAGCTTGGACGATGATCCAGATTCATCGCTGGCAGGAGAAGCGCGGATAGATGAAACAACAGGCATACCTGAGCTTATATTCATATTGTTGCCACCATGGACCTATGGGATGAACTTATTCGCATCCCCACAAATCTGTTGATATCTACTGCGTGCATTCATATCGATGAATCTGCTATCATACATGTTCATCGCTCTTTAGTCTCCACATGCAGATATCGTGACTTCATAAGCTGCAAATTTTGAGGTTATTTTGCATTGCTTATTCACTTAGTCCATAAATAATATGGTTCGATAAATGTGGTTATTTATGAATGGGAAATCATAAATATACGAGCAAAATCATTCGGCGGAAGATCGTCACGAATGAAAGCTCTATTTAAAATTAATCGCTTTCAGAAATAAAGTGAGTAGATAGCGTTGTTGATAATCTGTGGAGCCTGAAGCTCTGTCTATCACAGTCTATTAGCAGTAGCTGTGATTGTCATTGAATGAATAAATCCAAATCTCAAGCACACGGAACGTGACTGGTTAGCGTTGTGGATAATCTGTGGTACCTGGATCTCTGTCTATCACCGTCTATCTAGCTGTAGCTGTGATTACCAATGAATGAATAAATCCAAATCTCAGAAATTAGCAAATAGTCAACATCATAATAGAAAGCACAAGGGTCGTCGTAGGCCTGGAATTTGACGGGCTGTAGCCCGTATTTGACACTAGCTAATAAAATTYACATGTCATCACTGACTGGCATTAGAATTATTTGTATTTCGCGCCTCGGTGCTACAGTAATGTCTAATCGTTCGACTCTGCAACCGCCGTGTCAGTTTGACGTGTGACCGCCTCCAATGCCCATCAAAAACTCTAGTGGGTATACAGATACTGTATGACATAGGGCTAGGTAGTAGGACCTAGAGGCTAGGAGTCACGACGTGGAAGCTGGATTAGGTGGAACCGTAGAAGTAGTTGTGTATAATTAAAGCTCCGCACTTGTGTGTCACCACAATAAACACTAACCCTGATCAGGCTGAATCCCGAGGGTAGCTAGTAGCTACTAGCTTAGGTTGCAGCTCTTAATTTCAAAGTACTCCAGTCTCCTACTACCTACTACCTAGTCTCTTTCTGTTTAATTGATTATTGGAATTTGGAGTCTGGATCCATCTTTGTCGTTCGGAGGCTGGGGCCTGGAGCGTTCGAGCTCCTCCTCTAGTCACAACATTTCTTTCTCGCACCCGCCAGCACCAGGGTGAACATTTTATGGGTTTATAGTTTGTTGGGGGCGATCGTTGAGGGAAACCCATTCTCCCGACTTGGGGTTCTCACATGGTAGTTTTGTCCTCTTCAAAAGTAGTGGCCATTGTGTTGGTGGACCAGTTAAAGAGATTAAAAGGGTCTATCACAGTGTTGTCCGGATCATCATCATCAATTTGGAATCTGGATCCATCTTCGTCGTTTGGAGGCTGGAGCCTGGAGCGTTCGAGCTCCTCCTCTGGTCACAACATTTCTTTCCCGCACCTGCCAGCACCAGGGTGAACGTTTTATGGGTTTATAGCTTGTTGGGGGCGGTCGCTGAAGGAAACCCATTCTCCCGACTCAGGGTTCTCACATGGTAGTTTTGTTCTCTTCAAAAGTAGTGGCCATTGTCTTGGTGGACCAGTAAAGAGATTAAAAGGGTCTATCACAGAGATGTCTGGATCATCATCATCAATTTGGAATGTGGATCCATCTTCGTCGTTCGGAAGCTCGAGCCTGGAGCATTCGAGCTCCTCCTCTAGTCACAACATTTCTTTCCCGCACCCGCCAGCACCAGGGTGAACGTTTTATGGGTTTATAGTTTGTTGGGGGCGGTCGCTGAGGGAAACTCATTCTCCCGAATCCTGGGGAAGGAAATTCCAGGCCTGCTCGGCGGGGTTTCGGTATGTTCGTTGACTTAGCTATTTATATTTATGTTCGGTTAAAACCATGGCCATATTTATATTTTTCAGTGATGACTCTTCCCTTATCATGCGCATCACGTTCCACCGTTTTCTTGACATCACAGTTTCTATCCGAGCATCTATAATAGTTCCTGCAAACAAACAATTGAGTACGCAGTCAGGACATGGCAAGAAAATTAGCGGCACTTCAATCTCAAATATGGTCTTCTAATCCCAATAGTATCCCACAGATGCCAACTTGGGAGGGTCCTAAATCCCGATGTTGAATTTCTGCAACTTAAGTAGCCCCGTGTAAGAATCGCTAGAATGCAGAGACTGAGAGTCTTTGACTTCTAGGGTGCCCTCTGACTTCTAAAATGACAAACCTGGCCTGCCTTCCTTTAGGTCCCATTCGAAACCCTTTATATCTCTATAGATAGGGACCTTTGAATTATATTGAGCTATTCGGAATCATGAGTATTCTTACTGGAGGGGGGCATGCCCACTAACCCCAAAATATGTCTGGGCCCCATATTTCTAAACGTTAATTGACTGAATTGAATGAATAAAGAAATTATCCCATTTCGGTAACTAGAGATACTGGTCCTTCCCACTTCAATGATTAGTTGGCTTTCACTATCTCAAAGGAACAGAACAAAGGTAACTAAACCATGCCTAAAGAGTTTAGCCATATTGAGTCAAATTGATCTATCTATAGCCGTATCTAAATCAAGTATGGACATAAAGTAAATAGACTAATAAGAATAGTGGTCATGGCGTTAACCAAAGTGGGAACCTATGGTCAAAGTTAAACAGGCTATGAAACATGACAAAAGATCCGGCAAAGAACCGAGCGGACTGCCACCGATCGGAACTTCTCGGATTACCGCGACGAGACTTTGACTTAGCTACTAGTTCTTGTTCCCTATGCTCATTGTTTAAGCATCTACGCATCTACGAGTGGAAGTAGTGCATAAGTACTACCTACAAAAAATAGCCGACCGTTGGCCTTTAGTACCCCATTAGCGTGTGCTCAAGCAGCCCAGGGTCGCCCCAGAGCACAGGCAGGTTGGCCTGATTCTCTTCCTTCTCTTCTTAGGAGTCTTGTTAAAACAATATAACCATTACAATGATTCACTAAAGAAACAAGGTGTTCTACAGGCCTACTTACATTTTAAAAAGATTCATTATATATGTATAAATCAATTAAAACTGGATCTATAAAATGCCGAAATAATTTTTTATTTTTTCTGCGTCTAGGAAGGTGTGAACCTTCCAAACTAGAAAATACTTACATTGTCTCCTGAGGATGGGTTTGGATCACAGTAGAATTGTGATCCAAATGAAGCCCCCTGGATGCATGGTGGATTACTGGGAAAATAATCTGCATATTATCGTCCGATACTTGGTCTGGTCTTAACAATAATAAAGTTGTAAGCCTGATCATCCACATTCTCATTCTTGCCTCCTGCAATAGTTGGGCCTATTCCTTCCTGAAAACCTTAAAGGTGGCTTGGAAATGGCCAATTGTCAGATCAAGATTAACCATTGCAATTACCTCAGCAGTCCTCCCCCAAACTCGCAAAACCTATTACAGTGGGGGTGCCCGACGTATTACACCCGTTGCAGCGTTAATCAAAACGAACTGACTTGAAATGTGGAGCTATAAAAAAACAAGAAGTCATCTTGACTTGGAATTCCTCAAAGGATTCCAGGCGATTACTCCCCACTCTCCTTGATTTCGCTATCCCTCGCCACCTCTCCTTTCTCCTCCTCTCCCCTTCCATGGCTTGAGGTGGCTCCAATCGGCGTGGCCATAGAAGGCATAATCGCAGGCCGGGCATGACGGTCTCGTCGAAGGCTGAGGATGTAGCAACGAATTACATGGTCCACACACCACCGAAGATCAAAGACGAAATTGATTTAGCAAAGATAATTCCCCAAGCACAGAATCCATTGCAACTATAGTCTTCCTCTTCATCCTCCCCCTACCCAACGCCTGCCTGTGCAAGAAAATCCTCCATCGCCGCGGCATGAGTAGTAGCAAGAGGCAGTGAGAAGGTGCATGTAGACAGATTGCCACGGGGACAGTCATCTATTGCAACGAGGATTTCCTTTGAAGATGACGATTCCCGATAATCACATTTTCGGGTTACAAACAAACGTTGTCAAGTGAATTCTTGGTATATGTTTTTTGGAAGCATATGTCTAGGTTTTTTTTCAACATATTTAGTTAATAATAAATTTTAATTTAGATATTGATAGTCATAAATTTTAATAGGTATTGATTCTTATGTTTATAATTTTTTTAACTATAGAAAATATTTTTTATTTTTTTTTATAGACAAGTATAAGTGTATATGTTTTTTGGAAGCATATGTTTAAGTTTTTTTTCAACATATTTAGTTAATAATAAATTTTAATTTAGATATTGATAGTCATAAATTTTAATAGGTATTGATTYTTATGTTTATAAWTTTTYTAACTATAGAWWWTWWTTTTTATTTTTTTTATAGACAAGTATAAGTGTATATGTTTTTTGGAAGCATATGTTTAAGTTTTTTTTCAACATATTTAGTTAATAATAAATTTTAATTTAGATATTGAGAGTCATAAATTTTAATAGGTATTGATTCTTATGTTTATAAATTTTTTAACTATAGAAAATATTTTTTATTTTTTTTATAGACAAGTATAAGTGAATATATGGTTTTCTTTGGGACATGAGTGAGTTGACTTTTGGGTTTCACCTATTTCTTTTATATAGGTGGATACACTCACAAATGTCTCAAAAGAGAAAAATGCAAGCTACAATTGGAGAAATGTATGGATGGACAAAAGAAAAAACTTCTAAAACTCAAAACCCTTCGAGTGAAGAAATCCATAATCCTCAATTGGAACAACAATTGCATGAAATTTTTGGAAGTTTGTCTGAGGATGATCTTAATAAAGAAACAAATGAAGTTGAAGAAGATGATAACAATCAAGAGAAAATTGAAGGGCAAACAAAAAGAAAATTTCGTATGGAATGGTTAGATAAGTTTGATTGGTTGAATTATGTGAGGCATGAAGACATAATCACTATGAAATGTAGTTATTGTGAGAAGTATAGGATGAGTGGACAATGGGGTTTAGGGAATGGTTGTACAACATTACAACATAATGCTCTTGTTACTCATGAAAAATCATTGGTACATAAAGATGCTAAGGGAAGATAGATTAATGAATTAGAAAGAAAGATGAAGCCAATTCCAGATCATATTAGGTAGATGGAAGATGAAAATAAGGAAAGAGTGATTACCACAATGAAAATATGATATTTTGTGTGCCAAGAAGATTTATCTTTATCAAAGTATGAAAAACTTTGCAAATTTCTCATGGATGCAAAAACACCATATATGCTAAAGTCTCAAGATTACTCTTCATACACGAATCGTAAATCTGTAAATGATTTTATATATTGCATATCAAGACATTTTGAGCAGATTCAGACAAAAAATATGTTGGAGAGTCCTTTCTTTTCATTAATGGTTGATGAAAGCACTGATCATAGCTTAGAGCAACACCTCGTTGTTTATGCAACTTATTTAGATTCAAAGGGTCTTGGTCCACCTATTTCACAGTTTATGAAACTCAAGAATGTAATAGATGGAAAAGGAAAAACAATATATGACAGTGTTAGTGAATTAATAAATGTTAGAGGGCTTCAGTATAAAAATTTGATAGCTGTTTCTACAGATGGAGCTTTAGCAATAATTGGACATGAAAATGGATTTGTTTCATTTTTGAAAAAAAACATTCCAAACTTTATTACAGTTCATTGTGTAGCTCATCATGAGTCTTTAGCTACAACACATGCTTCTAAGAAAATACCTGAGTTATTATGTGTTGAAAAAATTGCAAACAAAGTGTATTCATGGGTTCAAAATTCACCAAAGAGAAGTAATGAAATTAATGATTTGCTTAAAATTATGCAAATCGATGTTCTCGATGTTCTACAGATACACTCGGTGAGATGGTTATCGAGGGGAGAAGTTATTATAAGGCTTGTGAAGCTTATGCCAACGATTTTAACTTTGTGGAAAAATGAAAAAAAAACTTCATCATGGTATGATAAGACACGAAT
>JASDQU010735729.1:211715-265964 GCA_032191745.1 Picea mariana | reverse complement strand
AGGAATGCCAAAAGTCCTAGACATCTAAAAACCTAACCCTAGGAGATGAAGCGCCAAAAGTCATGTGGGCCCCGTTTGGGTAAGTTGGTGCATCAACTTCCCGGGGTCGTAACTTTTGCATACGATCTCCGTTTTAGGCGTATGATAGCTTGTTGGAAAGATCTATCCGAGAAATAAAACTTTTGACCGGAGAAACATCGATCTACGATCCATGTTGCTCCACCATTTTCCCAAAAAACATCGTTTAGGGCCTCAAAATGGCCCCGGAAGTTAAAACTGCTAAAAATAGTAAATTACCAAAATTGCCAGAAACATGTTTTGGGCCAGTTGGAGAAGGTGGGTGGCCACCGATATCCACCTGGATCATTCCTTTCCTGAAAATCAAAGCTTAACCAGAGAAAAATCAAATGCCAATTACCAAGCTACAGTGATGGCTAGTGGGAGATGTATGGAGTGATGTGCAGTAAATGCACGCCACTTCCATATTCTACTCATTCAATTACTTAGTACACGCCAACCAACCCTCCATTAATCCATTCAATTAATCTATGCATCGAAACTAACATCCATCACTTGCCAAATGCACCACCCTATGTAACATTAACCATTGCCAGCCATACCATAACACATATCATATGTGTTTCCATATAACTCAATAAATCGTATAGCCACTAACTTTGTTACCTAGGACTAACAACAATCCTTTAATTTCAATGCATGTAGTGTAGCATAGTTTAGTTTCTTCCTTAGATTTTTTTCCATATTTCCTTTTCTTGTGTCGTGACTAACATGTGTTTTGTACATGTGAAGCATGTAAGAGATCATGGCACTAATAGTAATGTGGAAATAACAGTTCACATAAGACCTCATGAGAATTTAGAGTAACATAGCATGAATTATCCATCATCCATTTGTTGCTAATAAAGCCAATATTGAACATCAAATAAGAACCATATCCGATCCTCCAATCTACAAGGGGGTCCCACCTACTAGTATCATATTGATTGTTAGCTTATAATAATAGGATTTAGCAATTCTTTGAGGGCGAAATCCACGTTGCGATTTTTATCGTCAATGGGGTCCATAATATCTTCATAGAAAAATACCTACACATGAGCAAGTACATACATATATTAGACGTATGTTATAACAATTTTTTTTATTCATAAAAACATGTATATATTCACAATACAAATTGTATTAAGACATTATTGATCACTACCGCTTATTTCAGTTTGAGTTAAGGAAATACCTGCTCACAATGAATTGGTAGAATAAAAGGCTCTTTATCCTCTGGTAGGAACCTTGAGGAATCTATAGAAAAAAATCCACTATGGGTATCATGTCTTCGTGTCCTCTCAAATGCTTCATACAATCTACACTTAAAAATAAAACATTTAAAAGAGAAATAATCCAACTCAATAATTTCTCGTATTTTCCCAATATTGTAGATTTCCTTCAATACTATTCTTATCTTTTGAGCTTGATCAATTGGATTGCTTGAAGTCAACCATGATGCCACAATCAAAGGATCATCTCTTTACATCTACGCATTCTACACGATATTGTCGACCATATTCCCACATTGTTGGATATTTTCTCGCCTGTGAAAGACCATTTATTTCGGTTAAAACAAATAAAATGATGAATATTAAGATAGTTAATAGTATCAAAACTGTAAGGAAACAACATTTTGTAAAATTCCAACTGCACCTTTCTTTCACATCCTCTAGACATGTTGATTTCATCTTCTATTATGTTTGAATCTATACCCACATCTTCTATTTGATTTTGAATTTGTTCAATAACCCATTCTAGTGTGAAATATTTGCCCCATTCCCCTTGTAGATCAGTAGGAAATGGGGTATTCCTTGGGTTTGATCTCTTAAATTGTTTCCTTTCTTCTAAAAATTATTCTCTTTTTTTATCATACAAATCAATCCATTTTTTCATAAAGTCCATGTGGTGCATAATGAACTTGTTGAGTATATCAATTTTGTCTATACTTGTTACATGTCAGCAAGTTTATTTCAAACTTCAAAGGTTAGTTTGTTAATTTAACAAATAAATTAAAGATTAAATTAATGATTGCAATAAAAACAACCACAATGAAAACAAGTTTACTTACTAATTTCTACTTGAACACCATTAGATTGTGGTTTTTCTCCATCAATAATATTTAATGCTCATTCTTCATCCCAGAAGCGTGGCCCATCTTCCAAATCCTTACCAAAGAATTCACATAGGAAAAAAAATGCTTCATTCAATACATACCCTTCAACCATGCAACCCTTTGGATGTGCCTTTTGTTAGACATGTATTTTTAGAGTTTTCATATATCTTTCAAAGAAAAACATTCACCTCTTTGATACAATACCTGCCAATTCAATGTCATTGACTATGTTTATAAGTAAATACACTTGTAGGTCCATGAAACTTGTAGGGAGATCATTCTCAAATACACATACAATTTCTGCAATTTTCTTCTTCCATTTTTCCACTTCACATTCATGAATATCCTTGGATGTCACCCACCTAATATAATAATAGTAAATTAGTATGCACCTTTAGGAAAAAATTAAAATGAAATACAATATCTCTATGTATCTCACACATGAACATTCCATACCACATACCTTGCAAATGTTGACAATTCACTTATGGCATTCCTCGAGTCAACGGTAAGACATGAATTCCCCCTAATTTTCATTGGCATGATATGTTGTCAAACACATTTATGAAAGGTCGTTGGTTATTTTTGTCACACAATAGAATATCAGAATATATAAATGATGATATATAATACCTTCATAAAATTATGAAAACCATGTGTTTTAAATCATGTGATATGTCCATCAATTGTAAAATATTTAACCAATGATGACCCATAGCCAGTAGGTGTCCTTATTGAACGTATGGAATTTTTTAGTTGGTCTAGCGCTTTCTTTTTCAAAATCTATGGAGCTTATTCATATGATTCATTTTCCCGGTTTGGCCACACATGTTTTCTATCTAATTTGCTATGCGAAAGAGCAATATCTCTCCTCGAAGACAAGGTGTCCTTCTCTTTGCTTGATATATGTCGAAATATTGAATTTGGGACATTTTTTAATATGTGCATAAGATCTAATAGGTGAGATATTAATAGATCCTTCTAGTAAGGGAGATCATAAAATATGGATTTCCTTTTCATCCCTTCTAGCATCTCAATTACAACTTGTTATGGTTCTTCAATAGAATCACCCCCATCAAAACAATCCTACCAAGATTTCAATTCAACATCTTCATACTTCTTAAGCCAATTAGATGGACCCATAATCATGGGAGAGCCTCTATTTTCAAGTTTTCCATCAAATCGATTCTTATGGAAGTTTCTAAACCTATGATCTGGTGGTATAAAAACCATGTTTTTGCATAATTAAATTTATGTAGATCTTTAGAATACTGCCCTTGAAATTTTTCTGCACATCTTGGACATGCAAATATCCCATTTGTTTGAAGCCTTGCAATTCAATAAGGTTAATAACATAAAAATAATAACTATGTAAAATTGATTATGAGAGCTGGGATGAAAACAAATTATTAGTGTAAATACGTAAAAACAATTGTCTTACCAGAACAAACACCAAGTCCTAGGAAATCATGAAAAGTGCAACATAGCACACCATACAACATGGAGGACCTATTTGATGGAGGACATGATATATCATACATTCTTTTGTCTTTCCATAGCAGTTGCATCTCATCAATAAAAGGTGCAAGATAAACATCCATGTTCTTAACTTGATGTTTTCCTGGAACAATGAGAGTCAGCATAAGGTTCTCCTTTCTAACACTCATCCATGGGGGAATAGTGTATACTATCAATCATACTAGACAAACACTATAATTTGAACCCATGAAAGAAAATGGGCACACTCCATCAATTGCAAGACCAAACCTGATACTACGAGGTTCATCTTTGAATTTTCTTGGCCATTTTTCCTCTATGTGTTTCAATGCTTTGGAGTCGGCAAAAATTCGCATGAATCCATATTTAGTCCTATTCTTTGCATGCCAGTCAATCAATTATGAAAGTGACTTGAAATGAAACATTCATTGAAGTATAGGTATAACTGGCATGTGACGTAAAACCTTCTTTGGAACTATTGGACCTTGCACATATGTACAATATATATTCTCTTTGCATACATGGCATTCTACCTTGTCTTGATATTCATATCTGTATAAAATGCAATCATTTATACATGAATGAATTTTCTTATTTTCAATCACCAACTCAACCAACAAGTGATGCGCCTCTCTGCAAGTTGATGGAAACACATTCTCTTCAGAAAATATTTTGGTTTTTAGTGCCCTGTATGATTTCCAAAGATTAGATCAATTGAATGTTTGACTTATGATGAACATGTTTCATATGTCAATATATATTAGGACTATTCATAAATTAATTATGTACAACAATTGGCAATGCATTGTAAGAAATAGATTTCAACTCACTTCAGTGGGGTGGTGAATCCTTTGTCTCACAAACCAAATAGTGACTTGATTTCTAATAATATTAATGTGCATGCCAATTTTGAGGTTCTAATTGTGCCATATTTGAACACGGGCATCTTTGATGCTTGCTTGCTTGATTCTTTCAAGTTTTTATCATCAAAATTACATTGGTGGTAATTACCGCTCCTCTCATTGTTACTGTCATCCATATGATCATTGTTGTCATCATTGTTTCCATCCCCAAAGAAACCTGTAATCATTTCATTCAATCCTTCTTCATACACTGCAGTTTCACTATCATGATCATCATTAGTAAGGCTAGGTGGCATGTCGTCAGTGTATGCTAATCTCATTAGCTGTTCAAATTTCTCAAGTGGTAGAATTCTCTTTAAATATGCAATTTTTCTCCTTGGTATGGTTTGGATAATCCCATCCAAATATTAATATCCCAGTTGGATCTTGTGTATTAATATTCGTTATTTCATCATCATCTTCTACCTATCAACAAACACAACCATTATTTAATATTTGGCAACATTTGGATAAATCATAAATGTATCAATTTCAAATAAATATAATAAAATATGGCTTAACAAATTATAATATAAAAGGTATGAACGTATATACATCAATATAATAGTCTTGACCAACCTCTTTTCAGTGCAATTATTTGTTGTGTTTGGAGGATCCATTGCCATATCCTCTTCCACCCACTGTGTTCTTTGTGATTTAATAGTTTTAGGTCCACACCCATGTACATATTTCTTTTTTCTTTTTCTAGTTGAACGCTTAGGTTGTGCACTTGCTCCAATATCCATTTGAAATAACAATCAACAAGCCTCATAATTTATTTCAAGATTGGATAATACACTATAAATTTTAATAATACTATGAAAAATGATGGATGTATTACAACATTCTTTTTAATATAAGTCAAAATTTGATTACTTGTTTTCCTGCAACATCCATTGTGTCCTTATTTTCCATGATTGCATATGGACCCTATAATAAACAACATAGTCCATGATGTTTAGTACACCAATTTTATCATTTCAACCAATATGCTATCCAACACAAAACCTCGCTTTACTTATATATTTGACATATTGATATAACATAGTTTATATAACTTTATCTCTTCTATGTTGTATCATTTGTGAATTAATAAACATTGTACTCCTTTGGTTGAGGTTGATTTGTCTTCTTACCTATATTGTATATGTAGATTATGTATTCGATTCTATGGTCACCTACTTTCCTCTCGTTGATTTAGTAGGGATACATATTCCACGTCCTCTGTCCATGGCCTTGTCTGGATCCTGTAATACACAACAATGACATTAGTCACATAACATTTGTGCACCGAGATAATGTTGTTGATAATATCTTGTTTTGATATTATATTATTTTTAACTTTTCCATCAAATTGATTCTTTCCTTTCCTTCACATGCCATGTCTAGCCTTTTCATGCCTTTCCTTGACATGTCTTTCCTTTCTTTGACATACCATGCCTTGCTTTGCCTTGACTTGCCATGCCTTTCCTTTCCATGCCATGCCTTTCCTTGACATGCCTTTCCTTTCCTTGACATCCCTTGCTTTTCCTTGACATGTCATTGCCTTGACTAAAGAAATTTCATTGATGCCTCTTCTCATAAAGCTCAATAAACCAATATCACCATGGAAATATTTTTGTGCAACCAAGCTCTTGAACCAAGTTTGGAATTTCAATATGTACTCACCATGTTGTACATATTACCATGACATTGTCCGTCATGATCATAAGAAATATCTCCTGGAATGAAATCAACGAGATCATACTTAAACCTAAATACTTGCCTTGATATATCTTTTATGGGTGTGAAACAAAGAATTTCTGGTAGTAATAAATATCTTCTTGCACCTTGACTTACAAACACATTAGTCTAAATCTATTCATCACATCCTACTCACAATCATGTTTCCATCAATATTGAAATCAATATTTTTTCCATACCCACATTGATCCACTTAACCCTATCCCACTCACCCATGAATATCATTCCAACTTATCAACTAATCCATTAATCATGTAGTGTAATATTCCCATCACCTACAAACCTCTTTAGCCAATAATTCCATTAACCCATCAACCCTCCAATTGACCTATGAATCGTTATTGACCTTATTGAACATGGTGAAGCATAGTCAATCATGGTTGACCATGGTTGATCTAATAACTCATTGACCCATAACTCCCTAACCCATAGCAACCTATGTTGACTAATGTTGATTATCAATCAACACTAGGCATGTCTTCCTAACCCACCAAATATCTCCTTAACAATTTAATTCACTATAACACCCTACCCACTAAACTCAGTAACTCATTAACCCTATACCCTCATGGTCCATATCAACCATCGTTAATAGTAATTGAACATGGTTGAATTTCGTTGACAATATTGACTATATAGACCATACTCACCAAGGTTCATATGAACTACATTGACCCACTAACCACTATCCCATGGATTCCATGCCGACACATCCATTAATTCATTAACCATGTATAATGATAATTACATCAACCAAAAACCTCCTAAATGAATAACCCCATTAACTCATCCAACCTCCATCATCATTTAATACATGGACTATCATTGATCACATTTGGACTTACTAACCATTGTGTACCATTGTCAATCATGGTCAACCATTGTTGACCAATTGTTTTGTAATCCGCTAACCTATAACACCCGAACCCATATTGATATATGCTGACTAACACCGGCTATCACTCAACATTAGGAAAATAAATCAATGACTTAACCCATTAACCACCTAATCCACTTTCCCCTCAATCCACTTATCTTCCTTTCTCAATAATCCTCGACCATCATCAACCATATTGACCATTGTTTACCACCAATGACCATGGTTGATATTTGTTGATCACAATCACCAAGGTTCATCTTATTAATCACATTAATTGAATAACTCCTTGGTTGCTCATCCATGAACACTATGCCCACTTATCCACTAATATATTAATACCATTCCCACTTAGGCTATTGTGCATGCTACATTGGCATGCACAACAACCAATAGGGCTGTTGTGTGTCAAGATTACCTTTGAAAATGATAAATGTTAAATGATAGTATTTTTCTACATGTCCTATTTAAGATATGCAAATGGGACATTATTTTTCTTGTTGAGTGGAGGAATTCATCCTTATCTCTAATACTATTTAGAACCTTCCTTCCATGCATCACAAAAACTATTTAATTCTGATAGCAGAACTAGTTCATGAAAATAAGTGATTATTTTGGAAAGCAATTAAGAAATTATGTTGTAGCTAACATTACACAAAGAAATCGAGGCCTTTAATTTTATAAGTCATTTTAATATTCTAGTTTTGGGTTGAAGGCCACATAAGATGCATTGATAAGGGGTCCATTGTTCTAGCGATTTGGGTTTCCAACACCATTTTATTTAGGATAGGAGAAAATTATTTCCAAACTTAAAACAAAATATATTTTAAAAAAAGGGCCATGGATAGAAATACACTTGTGTCTTAATGAATTTATCAAAAATTTTCACTTTTTTTTTTTGAATTTATTAGAGGTGAACAACCAACTTGAACTTGAACTTAGTGATGATAGTTTTTGTTCTTTTAGAGGTGAATTAAATGCCAACAATATTTTCATTCTCTATCATTGCCTCTTGGGCCTAGTTATCAACTAATTGAATTATGTGTTAGGCCAAGTAAATTTTTAGCCTTGACTACAGAGTTCCTCTAGTTGTTATGGAGCTATTACTTCCTTTGAAGGTTTGATGGCTTAGTACTTATGTGGTTCATGGAGCATGGACTATGGACTATCAAGACTATCATTTTCAAAGGTAGTATTGACACACAACAACCCTGTTGGCTGTTGTGCATGCCAAATTAGCATGCAAAACATCCCTATTGTTGTTTTATACATATTCTCATAGATAAATAGCCATTTGACTTAGATCTAAAATATAATTTGTGTCCCATCAAAAAAATCTTGAAGGGAAATAACATAAAGTTTCCTTCAAACTATCTTTCCATTTATTTTTTATGCCTTCTAATTCTATCAAATTTTGTCCAACATTTGCAATGAAAATGTTTTTTGCACATTATTTAATAACATTCACTAATTGAAAAGAGTAAGAGATTAATATAATGAAGGTTTTTATATAAAAAGGGTCCAGTAATGGTAGGTCACTTGTCATTTTCGTGGGCTGCATTAAGTTACCAAATCAAAACAACAAATACCTAAGTATTAATAAGTTAAAAATGGTGTTATAAGCATGCACCTTCACATAGGCATGTTAAATTGTCATATATGAAAGTTGGGAAAACAAAATCCACAAAAACTCATCCCTACAAGATTTTGGGTGATTTATCACCTTGAAAATGTACAATAGAACACTCTATTTGGATACCCCATTGAATGCTTGATTTTGTAAACGATGGTATCAATGTTGGATGTTACAATATTTGTAATAAGTTTGATTTGGAATGACTACTATAATGTCCCACATGATGTTTATTGTAACATATACATATATGTATTTATAGGAGAAAAAAATAACACCTTTGTTGAATATGTTATGAAGTCTTATGTTGATGCAGGAAAAATGTCCAAACTAATCATATTAATAAAGATAAATAAAAATAATAGCCTCTGACTGTAACATCCTGGTTCTAACCCTTATAAACTATAATGTATTATGTAAATATGACTTAGGTTGGTGAGTCGGTAAATTTGAAAAGGGGCTAGAGTGCCTAAGGAATGTAACACTTCCTATACATTAATAAAATACACCGCTGGCTGCAAGACTGACAAGGAAAAAAGAGATAGGGGGCTATGATTCCACAAGAGACATGGCTTGAGGGGCTAAGTCTTGTTATTATTGTTTTATTTACCCATAATTGATTTTATGGAGAAGAGGGGGTTACATGAGCTTCTTGGGAGGGAGGCCATGCGGCTCTTGTATTCATGTAATTATTTAAATATCCCTTGGGGGTTGTTTTGGGGTCGTTCTTCCCTTGGTTCATCCTCTTCTCACTGGTTCACTTGTTCTTCTTCCTCTTCACTCACTACTGCTAGTTTGTGTGCTCTTGGGCTGAGCATGGAAACGAATGGTAGGAAGAGGAGAGCCATAGTTGAATCATTGTAATGATTTACTAATCATTCCTAGAGGGAATGGATGCCTGTGTGCATGAAATTGATGGCAGTTCAGATGGAATTGTCCATGACTGAGAGTCCTTGGAATTTACAGTAGGGAGATTTCTTGACCAGTAGAATTGGAGCCCTGGAGAGAAATGGAACAACTTCAGGAACTACATGGTAGATAAAGGTGATCTTTTCTTGGGGTTATGCAGGTTGAGGGGGAAAGAGAGTTAGAAATTAGGATTGTTGTGAGTTTGGGAAACCTGAGAGCTACTTAGCCAACTACTGTTTATTTAGACTTGGCCTAGGACCCGTCCTTGTGGATTCATAGCCGTAGCTCGGGAGTAACCTGCTGTTGAGAGTAAATGAACAAAAATGCCTATGGTTGGGAGGAACGTCCTTGGTCTGCAACCAATTGGTGAATGTTTACTTTCAAAGATAAGTTCTCTCTGTGTTTTTTGTTCAATGTATTTTGCTGTGTATTTAATTATCTCTGAGATATGTTCTATTGTGCCTGCCTGTTGGTTATTTGTTATGCATGACACGTTGTTTATCTCTTTTATGCTGTGACATAGATCTTGTCTTATGCATGTGGTGTGCATGCTTCTAACATTGTTGAGAAGTCCTTTGTTTTCGAGTTTGGATTAGATAACTGAGTCTTGAGGTTGCAACGTGCCTAGCCTGCAGGTGGTTGGGTGTGTTGCAGCCTGTTTAAGTGGCATAGCTCGACCTCTGGGTTGGAAGGTATGTTACAAATTGGTATTAGATATTATGGTTAAAAGACCGGGCTGGTATGGGTTGGGTATGTTGGTCAGAGTCTCATGGTCGAGATCAAATTCTGACCTTGAAGTTGAAAAGTTCAGGAGGAATGGCGTTGCAGAATCTACACAAGAGTTAGATTGTCAGAGATCAGTTGTAAGGTGTTCGAAGGATCGTGACCATACCCCCTTCGAATTCAGGAGCGATCGCCATGGTATGATAAGGAGAGATCCAATATCGTTGGATCGGAGGATAGGTGAACAAGGGTCATCCGATGTAAATTAAGCAAGGGTTAAGGTCACAAACTTCGGATCCCATAGGGGAGAGAGATCAATGGACATGAGGCATTGCAAGGAGCCCATTTGCATGGGAGATAATTTCCCAAGGTGGTCCCACAATCCAAACCACAATTTCACCAAGGGTTTACATGTCAGCATCAGGAGAATTGTGGGGCAAAAAGAGGGTTAATCCAAACCGCCGATGCGTGCCCCTGCAAATTGAAAGGCATGCAGTGATGTGACATGTTATCACTCAAGCAACGAACCTCTAAAGAGAAGAAGTATCCGGGGACCGTCTATCTATAGGAGGACACATGTCAACTGATCCTGTGCTCCAAGTTAAATCACTCTGGGAAAAGGCAAGCAAGGAGAAGTTGAGAATTGAGATTTCTGGACCCCGGAGATCCGAAGTGAATCGCAACCTTCGGATATAGGAGGACACGTGGCAGAAATCCACTCACTTCGAGGAAAAGAGAAGGTTGAGAGTTGAGTTCTCCAAAGTATGAAGACCCGAATAAATTGTAACCATTGATCTGTGGGAAACATGGTTAGTAGGTCGCGAGCTTCGAATAAAAAAATTTTGGAAAAAAAAAGTTGAAGCTTGAGTTTTCTAAAGTCCGAAGGCCTGAAGGAGTTACAGTCGTTGATCCTTGCAGTGGTAACTTCTGAATTCCTGAAGTATGGGGTTAATATGGTTCGTCCTATAAGGGAGACACATGGTGGCAGTTTGGTTGGTTTGGGAAATCGGAGTTTGGGATAATTGGAAGTGTGCTAGTGTGGAAACTCCCAATGTCCTGAAGCCCGAAGTGGTGGGGCACGATGACATCACTAGGAGGTGATTTGGACCCCGAAATTTCCAAAGTGATGTGGCTTATGGATGTCACCGGGGATGACGTGGACACATGGGATGTGCTCGATGTGTCAATAAGTTTTGAGCATGTGAATGATTGAAATGTCAGATAGGACATGACACATGTCACTCGCCTGATTGGACCATGTGTCATATTGTAGTATTTCACTACATGGCGATGGATCGTGGACTCTGGAGAAATTACTCCGAGAGTTTTCAATTGAGATTTGAAACTCCTAAAGCCTGGAGAGCCAAATACCTAAACTATACGTCGACTTTCAGATTGTCTGAAGTAGACCTGACCATCAGATCAGGAGAACAGGTGGCGTGCAACTGTGGATTCCAGGTAAGGACCCAAAGTAAACGTCGATTGTCGGATTTTCTGAAGTAGACCTGAACCGTCAGATCAGGAGAACAGGTGGCATGAAGCTATGGATGTCGGGTAAGGACCCAAAAAAAACGTCGACTATAGGATCGTCCGAAGTAGACCTGAACCATCAGATCAAGAGAACAAGTGGCGTGAGGTTGTGGATTCTGGGTAAGGACCCAAAGTAAATGTAGATCATCGAATTGTTTGAAGTAATTCCCCACCGTCCGATTCAAAAGGACGCATGGAAGAATCTCATCTATCGCGAGGGAAGTAAAGTTTGATATTTGAAAATTTCAAAGTCTTGAATTTCAAAACAACCACAATCTTTGATCTGGGAGAGGTAAATCTGAAATGTTGGTTCCCAAGAGGTAGATCTTGGTCGTCCGCTTAGAAGCACCATCAATATCACGAGTTCAATGGTCACCTCGCATTGCGGGGATGGGAGGTGCTCGGGCTTTACGAAGTCGAGGGCGAGCCATAATCAAGACCACGGTTTTGGAAAAAAGACACATGGTGGCTCAAGGTGAATTGTGGGATGAAAAGTATTTTGGTTCCAAACCACCTTTGAGCGTGGCCACAATCGTGCATTTGCGTGAGGTCACCGCCTAAGGTCACATCTAAGGAGGGGCCAAGCGAAAAAGGATCTAGTTCCAACTCCGATATTTTTTACAAGGGTGAAGGAGAAGGTCGTGGGGGCCATCAGACCTGTGCCAGAAAGCCGAAAGGGCCTGTGTTTAGATACAGAATGAAACCATCAAGGTTTTAGAGAGTCAGTTCGACTCAGGATTGAAGACCCTTGACCGGGAGGTCGCGCAGCCTTAGGAGAAGGGGGTCTGCATTAAGAAACAAAGGGAAAAGAAGAGGCAACGCTCAAATCAATAAGCCCATGGTTATGCAAATTTAGTCATATGTAAATGGTTTGAAGGAAGTGCTTCATAAAGATTTGATTCAACAGAGAATTAACACTAGAATAATACAAATAATTAATAAAGCATCAAAATATGATCTGTTTGTGAACTGAGAACACAAAAAAAGCATAAGTACGATATAATGAGTCGATTTATGTCTGTGATCAACTCATGAAGACAAAAGAACTGACACACTGTCATGAATACAAAAGAACCGACACACAATCATGAAGACAAAAGAACTGACACATAGTCATGAGTACTTTCAAAGTTCAGTGCCTCTAGTTGTAAAGTTAAATGTATACATGGTAATTATAAAGATTTTCAATTTAGCATGAAATGAAACATGTGTTTCTTTACTAAAGAGGGCTTTCAAAGTTAAAAGCAATGTCGTTCTAAAATTTAATGTAATGAGCGATAGTTGTAAAGTGAAATGCATGCATGGTATGTGTAAAATTTAAATATATGTCGTATTATAGGGTTAATCATCAATGAGTAAAAAAGAAAATGTGATTTGCTTTTCCTAAGCAATCTACATTTAACAGAACCCGTAAGAAAACAAGGTCCTCTAATGGCGGTTTGGCACAGTTGCAGGTCCAAAAATGGTGGAGAGGCCCTGTCTGTTGGGTCTTCTAAGTCTCGGGTTAGTTAGTAGATTTGGAGACTGTTAACTTAGTCGCGTTGATAGCGTGCTCGATAGATTTTTAGTTAGGGCCTATGGGTAAACTATTTTCATCAGAGCCTTTAGGATGTGGGGCTAGGAAGTTTAATTTCTTCCTTGGGGAGAGAGATGCTACAAAGTTCTAGACATCATGTAGAAAACGTGGGTGGATATTGGGAGCATATTCTGTCCCTACTTAAAAAATTAACCACTCAAACTAACTCTAAACACTGCACCATTTGTTAAACGTCATACATCAGTCGTTAACAATGTCACAAATCTTTCCTCTATTTCCATTCGTTAAACATCATACAATGGTCGTATTTGTTGATGTCACAAAGCTTATGCATTTATTATCTTTAAATTGAAAGTCAATGAGTTGGAAAAAAATTAAATATTTAGAGTTTTGAGTGCAAGAAATAATATATTGAGAAACACATGGAAAAAAAAAACAAAACCTAATCACTAAATAATATATTAATAGGGGAAAAAATCAGAACCTAATCATTTATTGCACATTAATTATTATTTTTTACTTAATTAAAGACTAATGAACAGAATTTTATCTTACTTTCACATTTATTAATGTTTAGTTAATTAAAAAATAATCAACATAGATTTATCTTAGTTCGAGATTTTTGCTTTTTTGTAAGTTAGTAGTATATTAGAGCCTTCTGAAAATTTACAATCTGTCTATTCTAGGTGTCAACAGTGCCCGGATGGGAAACCACTGTTGGCCCTGGTTCAAAAATTTAATGACACTTGTCCAAAAATGAGCAAAAGTGATCGTTATGAGAAAACCTACTGTGTCACGTAGGGCTCTGGGCTCTCTAAGTTTTAATCTAAGCAAAGATGACTATCTATACATTTTCCTAACAAACTGATAAAACAAAAAGACTAGAAAAAAAGAGAACTTTTCAGAGACCTGGACCATAGGATGGGCCTACGAAGACTTGGGTATTCTTCAGTTTTCCCTTGTTTCGTTCAACGCTCGCCTGCCTGAGGTCTTGGAGGAGGAGTAGTAGTTTTTCCACCCTACTCCTTTGTTCTTCATCCTGCGTTTGTAAATCCCTGAGGCCTATGTTGATGTCCTAATGTCCTTTGGCCAAATCGCTCAAAGCCTAAGTGATCTCTTCCTGGTTAGCATGGATGTGGAAAGGGGGACAAATTGGGGAGTCTGGTGAATTGGCGTATGTGGCTTCAAAAAGGTGGTGTGACTGGGTAAAGGTAGGAGATGGTCGTCGCGGTGGAGGGGGAGAAGGTGGGGGTGGTGGGTAGCCCAGGGAGTTCCTGAAGGCGTCAAACCATTCAACCTGGCAACCATATTCATTTGATAGAGGAGAAAGTTCTTGAGTGGCCTCAAGTTGCGTATCTACTGGATCAGGAGCCAAAATAGGGGGCAGGATAGGGAGAGCATAAAAAATGGAGGGATATCTACGCAAGGCATTTCAGTGTCCGAGAGGTGGGCCGAATTTCGCATTTTCTCGCCCCTCGATGCGTACCAGGCTACGCCTCTTCTTGACTTTCCTCTCAAGCATGGCATAAGGGATGTCAAGGATGGGAGGATGGATGTGCAAATCTTGAAGATCAACAGAAACCTATGAGGAGGAGGGAAGGCATCGGGAGCTGTTAGAGTGAAAATGCCCCTGAGTTCGGCTATGAGGGCTCCTGGTCTGGGATGGGGAGGTGACCGCTGAGGTGACATGCGTCTCTCCATGCACGATCTCTCCCTACAATTTTTCCTTCTCGTGCGATAGGATCCTATATTGAATGTTCGGCATGGTGGCAGCATGGAAACTTAATTTGCGAGGCCATGTGCTAGGAGGGGGATGGGACGTGCTGGGAGTGCTGGTACCTACGAGCGCCAATTGGATGACTAGCTGGCCGGTTGGCCTCTCCGTTTCTTGTGTGCATAAGTTTCCTGGTATCACTCCATCCGGGAGATCTTAGTTTGAGATTTATTAAATGATGAAACACATAAAAAAATTTAGGTGTAATTTTTTCATCATTTAAAATGGATTTATGTTAGAGTGGTAAAACTAGAGGAAATGTTTACACCTCTAGGGAATTTATCTCTCCCAATACATTCATACCTTAAACCTATAACAACATTCTAATTGACACCTCATATGTGTCATAATGTTCTATAAACAAAACATGGAATATAATGGTTTTAATCTTTATGTGAACATCCTTCACAACATTATAAGATGTACTTCAAAATTATTTCGCACTAAATTTGTTCATTCAATTAGCCCAATGGTTTTCACTATCTTAGTGTTGAATTAAGTGCATCGGAACAAAATATTTTTCATTGTCATTGCTCAAATCAATGTCAATTATTATTTTTCCATAGAAGAAGGACATTTTCAAGTTTTCCATCCCCATAATCTAGTTACGCAGTCTTTGTTGAATTACAATTTTGGATTAATGAAATTATTTCTTTCGGTGTAGAAATGGGTTCAACACCCTTGAATACCAATATTGAAACTATATTATGTAATGTTAACATTTGATATCTACAATTCCATTGATCCAAAATGATTTGTGTCACATTTAAGGTCAAAAGTGTCAATATCTAATCCAGATTATTTTTGGCACGAAATGATAGCGGAGATATAACACAGAAATATACAGAGATATTGAAAGAGAAACAACAATATAACAAAGATATATAGGAAATATAACTAGAGGCATAGATATACAGTAATACACTATTTCTATTAATGAAATAAATGTACAGAGACTGTAAAAATACAGAGTGAAAGACTCGCTAGAATGGTGGCAACTTATCTCTGAGAAGAGATGTGACGGTTACTCGCATTTGCAAGAAGATGATTACAATGAGGCTCGGAAGGCCTTTTTACAATAAACAGGAATGACCAAAACCCTAAACATCCAAAAACCTAGCCCTAGGATATGAAGCGTCAAAAGTCATGTGGGCCCCGTTTGGGTAAGTTAGTGCATCAACTTCCGTGGGTCATAACTTTTGCATACGATCTCCGTTTTAGGCGTATGATACCCCGTTGGAAAGGAATAGTCAAGGAGATTCATTTTTCTGGATCAATTATTCCATTAAATATCATTGAGAATATTTATCTCGAAAATCCTTCATTTAGGCCCTCAAAATGGCCACAGAAGTTAAAACTGCTAAAAATAGTAAATTGCCAAAATTGCCAGAAACAGTTTTGAGCCAGTTGGAAAAGGTGGGTGGCCACTGATATCCACCCGGATCAATCCTCCCTCATTAGGAATAAATGGTCTCCATTGCATTGAGTTCCCAATGGAGAGGGAAAGGCATTTGTTGAATCTGCATCTTGGTGAGCTGCTTGCCTTGCTGGAGACGTCGTGCTTCTTAGTTTGTGGAAGCCTGTCATGAACCTGTTGAGGCTGAGACTATTCAATAAGCCGAGATACATGAGAGGATGGTGTGAAGAAGGAATATTTATGCTTTGTTTCAACCTTATTGACCTGCTTCTGTTGGATAGAAGGTGCTTGGGGCGAGGCTGTAGTGGTTGCAGTGTCCTTCTATTCCCCTTTTGAACAGATTGTGAAGAAGCTGAATTTTGTAGTATGAGATACTACCTTGTGGCACTATTTAGGTGGAATAATAGTCAGAACTACCTCTGGTATTCTGTAGAGGTGACCCCCCAAAGTAACAATGACACTACGGGGTCGAGACTCATAAATAGCATGGCATTTCCACATATATGGTTGGCCCAAGAGAACATCACAGACATCTAGTGGGGCAAGATCACATAATACCTCATCCTTGAAGGGTTGGATGCCGTATGATAATCGAAAATATTGGCTGACACGAATATCTCATCCTTGGCGAAGCCACCTGATATTGTATGGCTGCGGGTGTGGTGTTGTCAACAATCCCAACTCTTTGACGACCTCTGCTGAGATGAGGTTCTTATGGCTTCCACTATCAACAATAAAATGCAGCGGGGTTCCCTTCACCAACATATGTGAATGAAAAAGGCGCCCCCCCTCTTTAGGATCTGTTGATTCTTCTGGTTGAATTGTTGTGGTCGCAACAATAGCAGTGGGGTCTGTTTTGATGATCTGTCTTTTACCAATATTTTCAAAATCAGATTCTGAATCAGGGTTTGGCTCCTTGTCTTTGATCTCAACCACCAATGACTATTTTAAGTGACATTCATCGATGTTGTGCCAGGGGCTCTTGTGGAAATCTTACCATTTTCCGGTGTCCTTCTTCGTCTTCCCGTGACCCTTCTTTTCATGTGGCTTAAACTAGTTTTCAAGAAGCTATTTGTTAGCACAGTCTTTATCATACTTTGGTTGTTGCTTATTTGTAGACCCAAACTCCCATTTGTTCTGGTGCTTAAACTTATGCTCGATTTTAACAGCATATCAATAAGCAACACTGAGTGATGAGATGTCCAGAAAATCCATCTGAGTTTGGATGTATATGTGTAGAGCCCCATGATATTTCAGAACCAAATGTCGTTCAGAGTCTTTGACACCTAGCTTGGTGCGCAAGATATGGAAGGTATTGGTGAACTCTAGAACTTCTTGGCCCATATCTTGTCACAGTGTGGTCCATCTCATGTACTGGTCCTCATAGTTTCCAATAGGGTAATACTGTTCCTTTACCGCATCCACAAAATAATCCCAAGTGGGCTCAACCCCATATATTCCAGACTCCTCTGTGGAACTTTTCTCCCAGTAAGTTTCCCACCAATGTTTGACATGAGGGAGATATTTAAGGAGTGAAAAGGTGATCTTTTCTCTGTTGATAAAAGTGTGAACAAAGCAATAACCTTCTAGCAGATTTAACCATTTGTCTAGGGATTTTGCATCTATCTATCCTTCAAATACATGAATATCAAAATTAACTTGTACCTTGAAAGGCGAGGTGCTTCCAAAGTGGCCGATTTACGAAGAAGCACCTATTTCTATTGGCAGGCATTGAAGAATGTGGGAAAAATTCTCCATCATTTCATCCCTCTGTCACGTGAGAGCTTGCTCAAGCAATAGATTGATAGGATCGTCTGCTCCATCATTTTTCTTTTCTTTTTCCATGGAGGGTTTCTTGGGCGTGCGAGAGCGTTTGTCTTCAAGAGAGACAATATCGAGACCCAACTTTCTATACTCGAACCTCATCGGGGACATGCACTCAAAAACGATCAAGCGCAGCCTATTCTGATACCACTGATCCAGATTATTTTCGGCATGAAATGAGAGCGGAGATATACCATAGAAATATACAAAGATATTGAAAGAGAAATAATAATATAACAAAGATATATCTGAAATATAACCAGAGGAAAATATATACAATAATACATGATTTCTATTAATGAAGTAAATGCACAGAGACTGTAAAAATACAAAGTGAAAGACTCGCTAGAATGGTGGCAGCTTATCTCTGAGAAGAGATGTGAGGGATACTTTCATTCACAAGAAGATGATTAAAATGAGGCTCGAAAGGCCCTTTTACAATAAACAAGGCTGAAAAAAATCCTAGACATCCAAAATCCTAACCCTAGGAGATGAAGCGCCAAAAGTCATGTGGGCCCCGTTTGGGTAAGTTAGTGCGTCAACTTCCCGTGGTCGTAGCTTTTGCATACGATCTCCGTTTTAGGCGTATGATAGCCCGTTGGAAAGGTATCGTCAAGGAGATTCATTGTTGGGGTTCAATTATGCTTTCAAATATCATTGAAAATATTGATCCATAAAAACCTTCATTTAGGCCCTCAAAATCGCCCCAGAAGTTAAAACTACTAAAAATAGTAAATTGCCAAAATTGTTTGAAAACATTTTTGAGCCAGTTGGAAAAGGTGGGTTGCCACCGATATCCAGCTAGATCAATATCCTCTCCCATTATTTTGAGCAATTGGAAAAGGGTCCATTCATCATGCGTATCGACTTGTTTTACCCTACATGCTCATAATTTCAAAACACTGAATATGTCGACTAATCCCAATCACATATATTCATACCAATGACCAATATCTCATACACATTATTTTTTAACAAATACATCGAATTGATATACAATACAAGGGTGGGTGCAAGCTAATGATGGTCTCTCATGACGCATTAGTGACAATGCAAAGATGGGAAAAAAACAAATTGTTATTTGGAGGGATTGTTCAAGCTACTTTTACAATGGATTTGAATATGATGTAAAAAGATGAAATGTAGGAAATTAAAAAATATTTCCAAATATGTATTTTTTTATTTATAGAATTTGTGAATAACTATGTGCAATTTATGTTTTTATAACAATGGTATAATTTTTTTAAGAAAAATATTGTCAAACAATTGGCTTAAGTTGATGGATAGTTGGTACGGACTGTTGGTTGTCATTGATTCCAACCGTTGGAGAGTGATATTGTAGATTGATGTCAATCCTTGGATAATTTTGGTAATGAATTATGGTATCACAAAGGCATGGGTAAGGGACCTGATTCTATTTTAGGTATAAAGACATGAAGATCAGTGAATTTATAGGTAAGACTATTCTAGATGGGTAGTATATGTCATGTCATTTTCGGTGATATGTGGAACGTCACATAACTTTTCACGGTTAGAGAGTTATGGCCATATGAAGTTGGAAAACCCTCATGAGTTATATAGAAGCCCCTAGAAGGTCAAAGAAGTCAATTATTCTAGAAGCTCCTAGAAGAAGTGTACTAGTCAAATTGATGGTAACTAGGAGTTAATCATGATTATAGTTGTTTCATTAAGAAAATAAATAAAAATAAATTAGTTGCAACAAGAATTTGTGCGTTTGGTAATTATGGTAAAGTAGTTGTGATGAGAATATTGAATAGTCAAAGTGGTTGGCCAAGAAATAAATTAAATAATAAAGTGGTTGCAACAAGAAGTTAGTGAAGGGTAAAAAAGTTATGAATTGATTAATTATAGAAAAGTTAGTTGAACAAGAAGTTGTGAGTAAAGATTAATTATTTAAATAATAAAGTAGTCAAAGTGGTTGCAAAGAGAAATTATTTAAATAATAAAGTAGTTGCAACAAGAAATGGTGAGTTTACTATTTATGGATAAGTCAAAGTGGTTGCAAAAGAAATTAATTAAATAATAAAGTTAGTTGCAACTGGGAGTGGAGAATTTACTATTTGTGGATAGTGGTTAAGTTAAGTGGAAAAAGTGGTTGAGTGGACAAAGTGGGTTAGCCCTACAAGAAGGAAAGTGGGTTAAGTTGGTTAGAATGTAACCCCTTGAGGAAGGTACATGGAAGTATAAATTAGAACCTATTGAATTTCATTGAATATTTATTTTGTGAAAGGTTATTTGGAAGATATTATTGATAAAAAAAAGTGCGACAGAAAAATCACTACAGAAAAAGTCAGGAAAATCGCAACAGAGAAAGTGCAGAAGAAAAATCATGGTAGGAAAAGTGCGGTAGAAAAAGTGCGACAGAAAAATCGCGGCAAGAAAACTGCAACAAAAAAATCGCGAAAGAAAAACCACAGACGAAAAGTCATGGTAAAAAAACCACATCAGCAGATTGATGATAGCAAAACCGTGGTAGCAGAACGCTACAAGAAGAAAAATGTATTTTTTTCATATGTGTAGTGTTGAATCTATGACTCTGGTTTAGGGTTTTCCTTGTAAATCTATTGGATTCCCTCTTGGAATTTTAGTGCTTGTTGTAGAGTTGATCTGAGGTAGATATACTGAAGTTTAGTATTGGTTCATGTTTAAGGGCTTTTGGTTGAGGTATGTTGCTGAAGTTATTGGTACAAATAGAGGTTGTATAACAATGAGGTTTTGGCACATGGTTGATGTGAGGATTTATGGTATTAGATTTATGGATAGTGTGGTGCATTTCTAGAGGTATCTTGTTGGTTATCTTGGTGTATTTTATTGGTATATGGTAGAGGTATATGATTGGGTACATGGATGAGATACATACTTGAAGTACATGGTGATCTTGATACATCTTGTTGAGGCATAGTTTGGTTTGTTATTGATACATGATTGGTACATTTTGTTGGTTATGTTTGTATAGTGTTGATGTACATGGGTGGTGTGCATGATTGATGTGCATTATTGGCTCATGGTTTTAGTGATATTTTTGTGATTTTGGGCATGAGATCTATGTTATCAGATATGATATATTGAGGAGAGTATTGGTACATGTTGTTGGTGTATTTAGTTTTGTTGTTACAGGAAAGGCACATGTACAGATTGGTTGATGAGTATACAATGACAAGTTTCTCAGTGACAGGTTTGACAGAACAGGCCGTGACAATGAAATATCCAGTTTCTACATTTGACACTTATATTTCAGGGTAGTTAGATGGGGAAAGGATAGGTGGTTGTAGCCACCTTCCAGTTATAGCCAAATAACATAGGGGGTTGTAGCCTCCTTCTAGTTGTAGCCAGATAATTAGGGAGTCAGAGCTTCCCTCAAGTTGTAGCCTGAGAAACTAGGGGGTCGGAGCCTCCTTCCAATTGTAGCTAGAGAATTGGATCTTGGTGTTTCCTTGAATGTAATTATTGACATATAAGAAAAACATTCTTTTGTTTTCTCCCGCATCGGGTTTCCACGTAAATATTGGTGTATTGTGCATTGTGTGGATTTGTTTGTTATTGTTTATTATGCACTAATGAATTTTAATGCTTATGATACAATAAGATATTATGAACAGATGAACATGGTTGAATAAGTAAAAAAATATACCTTATGGTTTAAATGATTAATAATTGGTATAATTTCTCATTACTGATTCACCCCCCCTCTTTGTAATCCAACAAATATAATGTATATGTCTTTGTTAGTGCAAGTGTTGAGTACCTTAATAATGAAATTTCCTTCTTTTTTGTATAATTGTAGAGAGCCCATGGTTCTAGCGTAGGGTATTTTTTCAAAATATATAATATTATTTTGTATTTAAATTATGAAAGTCAACATATCCTTGAAATTGCAATGCCTTGCATTACTGCAGGCCACGAGGGTCTTAACATGATCAAACAATTTTATTTATTTTTAGATTGTAGATCTCAGTCTCTTTTGGTGTGGCGTATAATTTATTTAAGAAATGTTTAAGATGATAAACAATTATTATAGAAATAAAAGAGGTATGTATTTTAGGGATACATGTTAAGATAAAAAGATATTAAAAATAGTAAGAAATATTAATTTTAAAATAAAATTATATATACGGAATCTACATAGTTGACTCTATATGTGTCTAAAGTTTCATCGGAAACAAATTTGTGTATCCTATAGAAATATAATGTCAAAAAAAAAAGATATAAAAAGGTATTCATAGAAATGGAGTTTTCAATGTTTTTCTAGAAAAAATCAATAGGTTTTTCAATCTAAGCCTAAATCTAAGGAAACCAACTCAACAAAATTATACATTTGTCATTCTTATCCCCCAAAAAATGAAATGGAGGTAACGTGCATGTGCTCCTAGGAATGTGAATGTGCTATAGGAATGTGTGCATGCTCTTATGCCTAAGTTTCATTTTCTCTCCCTCTCTCTCTCTCCCCCCGTCTCTCTCATGCCTTCCCTATTTCCCTCTCTCTCTTTACCTCTCTCTACCTATCTCTCTAACTCCCTCTCTCCCCCCATCTCCCTCTCCCTCTCTCTCACTTGATCCCCCCCTCCTTTTCTCCTCTTTTTGTATCTTCTGTTTGTCATCTGTCTCTCTCCCATACTCCCCCCTCACTCTCTCTCACTCTCTCCTTCTTACTCACTTGATCATTCCCTCTTTCCCCTCTCTCCCTATCTCCTTGTTTCTCTTTTTATCTCTCCTGTACTCCCCTTCCTCTATCTCTCCTCTACATCTACCCCTCACTATGTATCATTCTCCCTCTCTCTTTCTCACTCCCCCTTTTTCTACCCCCCACTTCTCTTTCTCATTATACCCCTCTCTTTCTCTCTCTAACTCTCTCTCTCTCTCTCTACCTCTCTACCCCTCTCTCCCCCCCTCTAGATATACCCCTGTTTATATTTGATACCCTCTCTTCTCTCACTCTCACTCACTCTCACTTTATCTCTTTCTTCCCTCCTTTAACACTCTTTGTTTTCACCCAAGGTTTTGGGAAAGTTGCATGCATGTACACCACATGTCAATATTGTGCACACACCCATAAAGATACACTATGCGACATGAGGAAGGATCAACATCAACACCAACCAAAGGAATATTACGCACACAAACCCAATTTTTCACTACATAGAAGGAATCAAGAAGAAGACTAAATCCAACAAATCTACGTGTTTATTCACAAATATTTTTTAATCAAGTACTATAATGACCTAGATTATCATGGGAAAAGGTATTGATGAGATGGAAAGTTAATTAGGATTGTCATGATCCAGGAAGATTTGGGGGTTGCACATGGACAGATAAAGTGCATGGATATGTTTTTCACTCAAGAGAGTGGAGTAGATGTAAGGTCCCCAACAACTCAACCCAGGAAACACCACCACAATTCTTCTCTGAAACATACCAAACCTCCCACAGGCCAGGAATACGACACTAAGAACACACCTCTTGGATGATTTTGAAACTCTGATAACAATCAATTAATAAAGAAGCATTAAATACATACATGCAATGATCAATATTCATACAGCATAGAATACATGCACAATATACCATGCACAACATTAACTAGAAAGCATGCATATTATAGGTAAAAATCTCTGGTATAATAATTTGATATGCAGTGGAAATAAATATAGAAGAAAAGGAAACCATTATAGAGAGCACTTGTCTTTTATAAACAAAGACACCAACTGGCTACAGACCAAGGACATTCTACCCAACCGTAGACATTGTTGTTCCAAGTCTCAACAACAATGTTACCCGTGAGCCAGGGCTATGAATCCACAAGGACAGTTCTAGAGTGTTACATGGATTGCCAAACTAGTCATCACTCAAGCGCTCACAAGCTTCTCCAACATTCACAACAATCCAAGTGCCTAGATCTCTTCTACCCAGGTTGCACCACCCAAGAGAATGGACCTCCACCCTTCTCTGCCACGCAATCCTTTAGGGAGTCCCTCTCCTTCCAGAGCTCCAATGAAGTTGGTCCAGAATCTCCATGCTGAGACTCTAAAGACTCACATTTTTTATCATGCTGAACATAGGCCAAGCATATCATACATGCAGGCTTCCAATCATGGTTGGATTACACCAACAATATCTATAGCTAACAACCGTGGCTGTTCTTAAATAGTTCATCTTCCTTTCCCAAGACAAGACACAAAAATGAGGAAATATGAGTGAGTGAAGGAAAGAATGGAGTGCGGACATCATGAGAAATGATGAACTGTGAACAAAATGGGTGAATGAACATGTCATGGGACCAACAACAACACCATAATGAAGACGAGAATGAGAGTGAGAGAATGACCAAAACAAATGAGATAATTATCCAATCGAGGAACCCCTTCCATAGACCAGGGATGGGTTTTTGTAATTTGTGGGGATCAAGAACCTCTTGGCCTTCCCCCAATATCTCATGTAANCCCCCCCCCCCCCCCATTACACAAAATGGGTAATATAAAATAAATAAGCACTTATCCCCTCAAGCCCCCTCTCTTTTGGAATCATAGCCCCCTATAACTTTAGTCCTTGTTCGTCTAGCATCCAACGTTGTATTTATTATTAATAATGATCAAAACATTACATTTATTAGGCACACTGGCCTATTCATAATTGTTTGGGCACTCTGGCCTCTCATCAATGTAACAATACATTATTTAATATGGGGGCTCAAAACCCGGGGTCTTACATCCCCTCCCCCTTATTTTGGCACTGTCCTCAGTGCATATAGAAAACAATAATGAAAATTCGAAAACAGTGGCATGAGTGGATTGGGTGCCTGGTAATGAGGATTCTAGGTGTCCTAAAACGCAATCCAAACATGGTAATGTAAGTGTTTGTGATGGGCATACGATCACGAACCCAATTCCAGTAATCCAAGTGATGGGTAGTAATCAACAATTCCACTAATCCAAGTAATGGCTAGTCTTGAAAAATCGGTTGTAGCCTCTGACGATAAAAATAATTGAAAAAAAAAACAAATGTTGACATTGTTGATAAGTGCAAAAAATAAGATGATATTGCCAGGTGAAAAATTTAAATATTACTACCAAACGCTAATTGATAAGATGATATTACGAGGTGCAAAATTTAGATTTAAATATTGAATAAAGTAATTCAGTATTATAGTTCTGTTTTTAAAAACTTATTTTTAATTTTAATTTTATGGATATAAACCCCTAGAAGACACATAAACTCAAATAATTGGAAAAAAATGGATAAATAAAATGCATATTTAACAGAATACAAATACCAATCCAAAAACCTAAAGATAATTAATATTATTTAGATTATAATTATCTTATTTTTTTTCAACACTTAAAACACTGTTAGGAGAAACATGACCCCAAAACTTTTATGAGAATAATAAACACGAATATGTGAACAGGAAGCAAAGCCATTTATTTTAAGAAACACTAAGGCTTCCTTTCAATCCAACAACTCATAAAACACAACACCACTACAAAACACAACAATGACCAGATAATACTTGAAAAGAAACAAAAACCATTGAGAGATAAATAAGAACATGAAAAATATTAATATAAATTTAAGAAATAAAAGAAACAAAAACCATTAAGACAAATAAAAATATGAAAGTTATTAATATAAACTTAAGAAATAAAAGAAACAAAACCATTGAGAGATAAATAAGAATATGAACATTATTAATATAAATTTAAGAAATAAAAATAAAATATTAAAAAAATAAAATTTCACATTTCACATTATAAACTAGATGATATGATTAATATAGATTGTTTTATGTAAAACAGTAGCACAATCACAATAATTGTGGTTGATGAAGGCCTAACCTATTTCATTTACAAACCCTAATTTTAACAGACTCTAATTAGGGTTTGTAAATGAAATACTCTTATCAAGGTTCATCAACCACAATTATTGTGGTTGTGCTAGTTATGTGTGGTTGTCCTAGTTATGTGTGGTTGTGCTAGTTATGTTTGTTCTAGTTCAGATATAGCTTTTGAGGAGGGAATCCTATCTTCAACCATCTTTACTAACGTTTTAAAAATCTCATAACATGTAGTAAACCAAACATAACTTGTATTCAATGAAACATAAAATTTGTTTAACATTATAATGTTTTTTTATATGTCTATAAAGGTATACATCTTCTACCCCTTTGAATTTGAACTTGTCATTTTTTAGGAGGAAATAAATGTTCTTAACCATTAGAAACACTTGAGCTTTACATTATTATTATTATTAACAACAATAATAAAAAATAAAAAATAAAGAAATATATTATGTTGTCATAAAAATACACTTTTAAAGATGAATTTATAAAAGTTTCATTTTTTTTAATTAAGTTTAATGTGAAGAAGATGTTTATTTCCTAAGTACTAAATGTGAAGTTTACATATAAGAGTTTGAAAACATTATAAAATATTAAATAAATAAAATATATACAATATCCTTCATATATATATTCACCCAAATGAGGTGATGATGAGTGGGGTCGTGGATGTTAGAATATTGGATGTGCTCATTTAACCATAGAAAATATAGCAATATTGTCACCCAACCATAGGCACTAATGCCACCCTTGAGCACCTTGACCTTGACAGAGAGAAGAATTCTGGTAGCAAATCAATAGCTAACCAAGGCTAATATACCAAGCAAAGATAACCAAGACCGATCAAAGAGTCCAACCCAAAAAGATTCAAACTATAGACTTCAGAATTGGCGGCAATATCTCCTCCAAGACTTGCGCACAAAACTAGTCAACTGCATTGCACACAAGTGTGCTTCTACAATTCTAAGAATTTTGGCTAAAGTGAAGACTGACCTCCTATATTTATACTACTTCTGCCAGACTTCCAGGGATGACTTCTCGTTCTGGGTGCTAATTACTTAGTATTAATTATCTCCTTTAGCCAACATCTCTTATAGGGTTATATTCAATTCTTTTCTTACTTCCGAAATATTCTAATCTTGTCAAAGGTCACAAATGCAGGTTAATACCTCCCGTAGCTACCATAATATCAACACTCCCTCCTAACTAGGGAGGTATAATGGATAATGGTCTTGAGCACAAATAGACCATTCAACTGGTATAATCATTATAGCCACACATGATAATTAAATCACGAGCACTGTCATTATTATCCAACTGGATAATCTCCATGACAACTAGTACAATGTCAACTGATAGAACACAACTGTTTCTATCCATAGTAGTACACAACTACTCAATCTGTGACAAACGGTGGAACATATCTACTACAATAGCATATCATTTGATATCAACCTGCACAGAAACAATATCATAATATAAAATGAGTCATCTGGGCCATTCTTCGACTCACATCTATGCGATCTGGAAGAGCTTCTTACCTCAGAGAGTAAAACATCAACGATGGGCTATCTAGACTATTCTTCTCAAGAAAGGAAGAATAACTTTCTTGATTTCTAAGCCTGGACCGTTCACCTATCTGGGCCATTCTTCCGGCACTAAACAAAGTGCAACCTGGAGAGAATGAGTCTTCCCTAGGGAATGCTTGTCCCTGATTGTTTAACCTGAACCATTCACCTATCTGGGCCATTCCTCCGACACTAAACAAAGTGCAACCTGGAGAGAATGAATCTTCCCTAGGGAATGACTATCTGGACCATTTCCTGAGGAAATGAATATCCTACACCAACCTCCAAAACTATCCATTCTTCGAAACTTCTCACAACTATGAGCTTCGAAAGAATGACTGTCCGACAAGGCGGATTAGTCTTCTTGACCACTACTGAGAGTGACTGTCAAGAAGAGAGATTGTCCTAGACCATTCCCCCACACTAGCCACAAGGGGAATCATTTTCTATGGTACATCAACAATCCATCAAACCATTTTCATTACGAAAATGACCGTTCGATCTAGGACATTTTCCGAACTGGAAAATGCCCGTCCGTCAAAAATCTCAAAGAACTTTCCGAACTGGAAAGGAACTGCTCGTCCTGGACCATTTTTTGAACTTGAAAATGATTGTTCTCAAATCAATGATATGTCAGTGCTCCCTCCCAACCTGGAGAGTCGTCTCTTCCCTTTTAGATAAGGGAGGTATTTCTAGGATCCCCAATTTGTCTCGGAAGTATGTAAAATTTATTTTGGACAGAGGCTTTGTCAATATATCTATTATCTCCTCATTTGTGGGAATATACTGGAGCTTCACTTCTCCTTCCTGGACTTTATCTCAAATGAAGTAGTATTTTATCTCAATGTGTTTCAACCATTCATGAAACATTGGGTGTTATGATAGCCTTATATAGCTCTGATTGTCACAGTGTATTATGGTTGAATCTTGAACCTGATCAAATAATCCAGATATTAGATTTCTCAACCATACTTCTTTTGTGCATGCCTCACATGATGTGATATATTTTTCTTCTGTTGTGATGAGTGCAACAGACTTCTATTTCCTTCTTCCCCAAGATATCATAGTGAAGCCCAAGCTAAAACACATCCTTGAAGTACGTCTTTTGTCTTCGGTACTTCCTGCCCATTCAGAATCTATGAATCCATGAAGCTATATATTACTAGATGTGGTATATCTTAAACCATAGTTTAGTGTCCAATGAATATATCTTAGAACATGCTTTGCAACTATCTAGTGCTCATGTCTAGGTTCCACCTGGAATTGGCTTAATGTGTTTACGACAAAAAAGTCTAGCCGAGTGTTTACTAAATACATCAATGACCCAACCAATTTTCAATATAGGGACGGGTGTACTGGATCAAAATATGAATCTTTTACTTTTCTTATATATGTGGTCATAGGAGTGTCCATGGATTTGAAATCCATCATTCCAAACTTCTGAAGAATATTTATTGCATACTTTCCCTGTCCAAGGAACACTTCACCACTTTTCTGCCATACTTCTAGTCCCAAGTAATAATGCATGAGACCAATATCTTTCATATCAAACTCAGAAGCTAGTTCCTTTTTACACTGGATGATGAGAGATTCTTCACCTATCAAGACTTGTCGACATATAACAATAGAATCACAGTTGCATTGTTCACGACCTTGTAGTAAATATTTGGGTCTACATGACTCTTGGAGAAACCAAGTCTCATTAGGTAGTTGTTTATTCTAGCATACCAAGCTATTGGAGCTTGCTTGAGTCCATATAAATCCTTCTTTAGTCTGCAAACATGAGGGTCTCTGGATTGTACTTCAAACCCTTGATGTTGTTCAATGTATACTTCTTCTTCGATTTCTCCATTGAGGAAGTTGTCTTTACATCCATCTGATGTAAATTCCATCCCATGGAAGCGACAAGAGACATGATAGCTCTAATGGAAGTATATCTGGCAACAAGAGAAAATGTTTCGTCATATTATTCTCCCTCCTTCTAGGAGAACCCTCTAGCTACAAACCTTGCTTTATATTTGTCCACGCTTTCGTCTGCTGCATGTTTGATCTTATAGACCCATTTTGAAGTTACTATTGATTTTTCTTTAGGTCTAGGCACAATTTCCCATACATCATTTTTCATGATGGACTGGTGTTCTTCTGTCATGGCTTCTTTCCATTGTTTCTTCTGAACTTCCTCTTCAAACGTGGTAGTTTCTTCATCTAGAATCTTTGTCATACAAGCTGCATAGTTGGAGAATCTCTTGGGCTTCTAAATTTTTCTGAAGGTCCCACTTGGGGCTTTGAGTCTTTCTTCTTCTTGTAGGGTAGCTTCAAGCCAAGATGGTTGTTTCTTTGTTTTGGGTATAGTGTCTGAATCAATGGTCTCACATGGTTGCATCATATGATCAAGTTGTTCTTTTTCTTCATTCTGACTTTCTGGAAGAAATGTGCTTTCTTCAATAGGTTGTTCATACTCTTCTTCTTCTATAGTTTCTTCTATGGATTTATTGAAAACCATATTTTCATTGAAGGCCACTTCTCTGTTGACTTCAATCTTATGTTGTTCTGGGATATAGATTCTATAATCCTTGGATGACTCACTATATCCCACGAATATGCCCTTCTTTCTTGAGGGTTCTAATTTATTCCTTCTATCCTTGGGAATGTGAAAGTCAAGAGGGCATCCAAAGATTCTTAAGTGTTCCACATTAGGTTTATTTCTTAAGAAGGATTCTTCTGGAGTTATATCCTTCAATATGTGGTGAGGACTTCTATTCTGAACATATATTGTTGTCATGGATTCTTCTCCCCATAAATACATAGATAAACCTTGATTGTTCAATAGTTCCTTCATAGTTTCTTCAATAGATATGTTCTTCCTTTCTACTACACCATTTTGTTGAGGATTATGAGGAACAATTATCTCCCTCCTAATCCCTGCCGATTTGCAAAATACAACAAATTACTTGGATGTATATTCTCCCCCATTATCTGTTCTCAAAGTCTTGATTTTCTTGTTTGTGAGGTTCTCTATCTATGCCTTTAATTCTTGAAACTTGTTGAATACTTCGTCCTTTTTCTTCAAGAGATATAGCCAAGTCTTTCTTGAGTAATCATCTATGAAGATTGCATAGTAAATAGAACCTCCTAGAGATTTGACTGGCATCGGACCGCAAAAATATGAATGTATTAGATCTAGAGTCTCCTTAGATCTAGTATTGCTACTTGGGAATGGTTTCTTGATATTTTTTCCAAGAGCACATCCTTTGCAAATTCCTTCATGTGTAGACTATAATTCTAGTATTCCTTCAACCATGTTTTTGAGGAAGGGTAATGCTTGATAGTTGATATGAGAATAACTTCTATTCCAAAGTTCATTGGGATTGACTTCAGCATGTACATGGGCTTCATCATTTTGTTCTAGTAGTCTGTACAGTCTTCCTTTACGAGTTCCAATAACTCTAGCATTTTCTATGCTAGAGTGTCTAGGCCAATATAACACTTTTCCATATATAAAATATATTTTGTTTCCTTTGTCTTCTAGGAAAGATATGGATACAAGATTCTTTTCTAAACTAGGTACATATAAGACACTGCTCAAATAAACATTGTTACATGTTTTCAACTTGACGGAGGCTTGACCAAATCCTTCAACTGGGTAAGTGTTTTTGTCTCCAAGCTCTAACTTGTATGATGTCTTATTTTCATTTAGATTGGAGAGTTTGGCTTGATATCCTGTCATATGTCGAGAAGGTCCACTGTCAATAATCCACATGTCATATTCAAGCATTCCTGTGAGTGATGAGTAGTGTAGAAGACTTGTATTTTCCTTCATGACTTTGGTTGACTGATGACTAGTCAAGCTTTGACCCAAAATTTCAACCTTGATGTTTCTGCCTTCTGAGAGTGCCAAGAGGTGCACTGGACTAAGGCACACTTGAATATATTCTCCTTGAGTAAGGTGTTCCATCATAAAGTGTTGGATAAGGGTTTTAGGGTTTCTACAACTGCACCTACTAGTAACCCTAGCGTTAGTGCTTTAGTAACTAAGCAAATCCTCCCAATCTATCTTTCAGTGGTTAGACTGTCTGAAGATAGCGTACTGGTCCCATAGCTTGTTAGAATATTGGATGTTCTTGTTTAACCATAGACAATATAGCAATATTGTCACCCAACCATAGGCACTAATGCCACCCCCAAGCACCTTGACCTTGACAGAGAGAAGAATTCTGGTAGAAAATCAATAGCCAACCAAGGCTAATGTACCAAGCAAAGATAACCAAGACTAATCAAAGAGTCCAACCTAGAAAGAATGAAACTATAGACTTCAGAATTGGCAGCGGCAATTCCTCCAGGACTTGCGCACAAAACTAGTCAACTGCAGTGTGCACAAGAGTGCTTTTGCAATTCTGAGAATTTTGGCTAAAGTGAAGACTGGCCTCCTGTATTTATACTGCTTCTGCTAGACTGCCATGGCCAAATTCTCATTCTGGGTGCTAGTTACTTAGTATTAATTATCTCCTTTAGCCGACATCTCTTCTAGGGTTATATTCAATTCTTTTCTTTCTTCTAGAATATTCTAATCTTGTCAAAGGTCACAAATGGAGGTTAATACCTCACGTAGCTACCATAATATCAACAGTGGATCGACACACACTATGCATGTCCACCACTTTGACATGCAATGATGATCTATGATGGTTTGAATAAGGGAGGTCATTTCCAATAGGCGTAGGTGGCGAAGGTTAGTGGGAAACTAGGTAGTCATGGTATGAATAGGGAAGTTCATTTCCGGTAGGCGTGGGTGGTGAAGGTTAGTGGGAAACTAGGTATGCCACCCCTTTGTTCATTTGATGAATTCATGGCGTATTTAAACTAGTAGTGTGTGAAGTACAATGGAATGATCGATTGTTTAATGAGCGATGGTTTGACAATGATGAAGAGGTGTACAATTCTCAAATTGGTATAAACTATGGTCCTTCGCATTATCTATATTGGTATTTTTGTATGGATAGAGGAGTTGGTAATGGTGGGAAAGAAAGGAAGAACAAGGGGAAGGTGGGAGAAGATAATACATCCTCCTCATGAGCTCGAGTTACAGGAATTAGGGAATATCAAGAAGTGGACATTGCAGAGCAACAACATGAGGAGAAGTGGAGGCAAAGGAGGAGGTGGAGGAAGTGGAGGCAACATTTATTGTGAAACATGGTTCGATCCTAGATAACAAAATTCATGAGGATGTGAGAGAGTGGGTGGAAAACCTAATATATTTTGGGAATCAAGATACAAATAAGTTTAGTATTGTTGAGACATACCAACTTGTTAATAATTTGGTGTCCCAATGACTAGAGAAGGTCAATGAAGATCAACAAGAAATTCTCCACACCCTTAGAATATTTGAAATTAATTATCAAGTTGTTTGTAGGAAAGTGTTTGGAGTCCACATCATTGTTTCATATATGGAAGGTGAGGAGGGAGAAGGGAAGTAGGGGGAGGGGTCTAACATCCTATCAAGGATACAAACTAACTCGATTGATATAGATAAGGACCTTCTACAACCTAAGTATGCATATGACAATGATGCGAGTGACAAGCTAGTTCTAGAGGTGGAAAAGGAGGAGTCCAAACCTATTTCATGTGATGGATAATGGGTTCGATTAAAAGGAGGAGTCCAAACCTATTTCATGTGATGGATAATGGGTTCGATTATGTTTTTGTTTGTGAATTATATAGATAATATGAATAGCCATAAAGGGTTATTTCAAAAAGTTTATTTTTGTGCTCCTTTTTTGAAGGAAAAAGTTAGTGATAATCAAAACTTGGATGATAATCCTTTTCTGGGAATCTAGTTTCCTCTATAGGAAGGTTAATCCAACTAGGGTAAGGATGTAAAATAATTTTTGTATATAATAAATAGGTGATCAATTAGATTTTAGCTTAAAAAGAATTAGAACTTTGTTTTGTTTTTTATTTAAGAATTTAATGAAATACAAAATTATGGTGATATGAGATTTATATGTATTTTTTCATTAAATTATTTTAATTATTATTTAATATTCATTTCTTATTTCGATTTTAGTGGACAATAATTATCATTATCGTCATTTTAAATACAATTTTATTATTTTTTAAATATTATCATCAATTTTATTTTTTTATTACTGTATTATTTATTTATACATATAAAATTTAAAATTAATTAAAATGCCAACTATTATTTAATAATTGAGTTTAATATTAATTAAAATGATACAATACAGAAATTACGATAATATTAACTTCAAGAAGTTGTTATGGTTACAAACTATAACTATACAACCAACCATTGACGCATTTTGGAAAGCAATCTCAACTAAATCGAGGGGAATTTGTTTAGCTTTAAAATATTTTTCCTAACCATGACATTATGGTAAGCAATTCCAATTAACAAGTAACACGGGAATCATGTTTGAACTAGTGGTTGTAAATGACTCTATATGTTACCAATAAATCATTAAATTGGTTTTATTTTGTTCACATACAAAGCAACACGTAGGTAAACAAAGAGAAAGGTTCTTAACTAAGATTGATCATAGTTGCATGTATAAATATATTGAAAATTTGTTGTTAAGAAAGATTGATCATATTTGTATATATATATATATATATATATTGAAAAAATGTTGTTAAGTAAGATTTCAAAACGTCTATTTTTAGGCTCAGGCTCTTTTGATGAAGGAAAAAGCTAGTTTGAACCCATGGAACGGATGTATACATTTTTTTTTTCTCATATAATAGGTAGATGACTCATGGGAATTTAATAAAAATGCAAAATTATGGTGATATGAGATTCATATGTATTTTTATCTTAATTTTTTTTAATTATTATTTGATATTTATTTGTAATTCTAATTTTAGTGGATATTAATTATCATTATATCATTATATAATTCTAACTTTAGTGGATATTAACTATCATAATTATATGCCTCCTGGATAGGTTGTTCGAGTGCTCCACGCATCCAACAACGAACTCAATACCCGCCACCTCTCCTCGACCCATGTGATGGCACCTGCTACTCCCTTTGGCCTTTATTACCACCTTATGGCTGCAACAACCATCCATTTCAATGGGATCTCAACTAAATGCTCCAGTGTGCTCAGAGCTAGCTTCCTATCATGGCTATGGTACTGGTACACTATCTGATCCTCCTCCACTCATGTGCCTTTACTCTCCATCATCCCTCTTATGGCAATGCCTATCCCCAAAGTTGGCTTCTATCGCGCTTCCCTTCCAACAATTTTTTCACTCTGTCGTTCTCCTTGGTGCCTACTTGGTCCTTCTTGTTCGGATCTTTGCCTCTACCTCTCGTTCATCAGGATATGCCTCTGCTTAGAGGGAAGCCAAACAGAGGTGTCCTCTGGTACCAAAATAGAGTGGCCATGGACAACAAGCACCCACCCTCCTTCGCTCCTGCGCTTAGCTCCTCACCTTTGTCCTCCACTCAGTCCTCACCAGACTAAGGCATCCTTCCACCTATGTCCTCGCCATGGGCTTCCCGAGTCGAATGGTTTGATATTTAGGGGAATTTAGACATAGTGCTCCACCTCAGCAGGGTCTTCTTTGACTTCCCGGTCTTTGGATCGTCCTGTTCCTGAGCTGAAATAGCTCCTTGGTCCCCACTAGAACCCTTCACACAGATAACCACAGGTCTCCTTTTATGAACCTCACCTTTGCGAGTAAGCACTAGGCGTAAGCTCTTCCCACACGACCACCAACAGTGAATACGAACCTAAACAAAGGCGTTTCGCGCTTCACGATTTTGGGACATTCGTTGCAAGTCACCCCAACTCCTCCGACTATTGAAATCCCAAAATAGGCTAATGGTCCTTAGATCCTCCCTTATTCTTCCACCATATGACCTCTAGCCAACCCTAGGGTCTCGCCTCTGAACGCATCAGGATTTCATGACTCGTGAATTCATGATTCAATTCTTCTCCCTTTCTCTGAAGTATGAAATCATGACTTCCTCACCACAGATCAATGTTCCTGAATCTCCCACAATCTGATGGTCCAGATCCTTCTTTTGCGAAGTTGGAATTTCGCGACTCGTGACTTGAAAGTTACAACTTATTCCCCACTCTCGACTTCCGAAATGTTGAAATTCAAAGTGCCAAATAAACGACTCTCGTCCCTCTTAGATTTGAGGGATTCTATCTCTCCTGAGCTTGTGAGTGCTGAATGACTATCACCTTTATCTTCCGTGCAGATCTACTAGATCCGATGGTCCATGAAAAATGATGTTCTCCCTCCTGGAAACTCTACCGTCTGTCAAAACTTTCGATGGTTTCTTGCCAAATAGCTCGACGTCAACCCTTCTGAGCTTGCTTCCACGAGATGACTTTGACCCTCATTCTTCCTTCGAACTCTTCAAATTCTATATCCTTCATGAGATTGATTCTTGTTGCAAACTCAAGGATTCTAAGGAATCCTGCATGCATTCCTTGCGGCCTTCATGATAACCCCTGGTTATCCAACACCCCCAACTTTGCGCACTCCTTGCAACAAAAGTTCTTCAACCACTCACTTGGTTGGAAAAGTATAAGACTTCGACATGGCCTGCACACACATTGCATGGCTCTGTGCTATACTTTCACTTTTGTTGGTATAAGAACAACTCTATCTCTCCTGATCTTTTCTGAGGGAAAGTTCAAAATCTTTTCAACGCACTCCTTGCGGACCTTTACTGCAATCCTTGCAGGAATTCTTAGGACGAGGAGAAATTGAAACTTATACTCTTTGTAATGACCTCATCGTTACGACTACCTGTGACACAACACGAAGAAATATTTTTTTTTTTTTGCAGGAAGAAAACAATGACCACAGTTGAACAATGCAACCTGACAGCGAACACCTAGATGCAGATCAGGCAACAGACAACCAAGACTCATCCCACTAGAACATCATGCAACTAGAGGAAACATGCAATAATCCGAGACATATATAAATGAATACCCGCCTGACATAAGCAGGACAATGCCTGCGAGAAAAGGATGACCTCGACCAACCTAACACAACAACCTGATGACCAATAACTGGGAACCTCTACGGCACGTGAAAACCATACATGTTAAGGTGTTAAAAACCAATTGCCAACATCAATTACAATGAACAATGCCCACAGTGGGAAGCATCGACTCTAACTAGGTTATCATTTTCATTTGTCCCTCACGCGCATGATGATTCCCTTATTAGGAATCATGCCGTCACCAGGTGATGGGCGTGACAGTCACCCAGGCACAACCTAACACATCGAGACCAATAACGCAGGAAAATTTCAATGCGCTAGGAGATCACATTGACTGTCAACTCATGGCGACTAACCCAATCACCTAAGCGCCACATCAACTAGACGCAAGGGAGGTTGAAGACTAAGGAAATCATACAAGACATAAAAAAAAATATTTATTACCAAACGGTTAGCTCAAGGTTGCTATTTCCAATTACAATATTAGATAAGTAATTTCCTAAGGAATAATTCACTAACTTTAACTGGTATTAGAATGAACTAGGTCTTTTAAATAATAAACGCAAGTCTTCTTAAAATGAAACCAAATAACATTGTCCTCTAAACAAATGATTCTCTATCTAGGGAATCTAATCGTGTTCCTTTGACTGAAACCAAAAATCAATCACTACTTATACCATCCTGTCTATAATGTAAAGTGATAAATCCACAATCTATCGCTATCCTTTAAACTAAACCAATGTAATAATTTTTCTACTTAACTGGAACAAATATAATGATTTGTTGTCATCATATAACGTTGTTGAGCACAAAAACAATCGTTGTCATCATAGATCGTGGTCTATAATTTGATTATAGCATTTACTGACAAAAAATAACCTAGATGGAATTATATATATATCGTTGTCTATTATAAATATGTGTACAACATGATAACCCTGTATAGCAAAGAGATAAAGATTTTTCAACAAATGAGAGCGTTGAAGTAGCTATCTTCAGATAAGTCACTGTCTAAGATAAAAACACCATGTGAACACTGGGAGATAAAAAAATGAAGTAAAATTCTGTTGTTTGTATACTCTGGTGGGTGTGAAATCAAATTTCTATAAAAACTCGTAGTCAAAATTATATAACCAAATGCTGGAATTTACCCAGTAATAATGATGAGAAAAATCACAATCGAGAGTTGGGAATTGGCACATAGATACACTTTCATGCTCGGCATACGGTGCTTACAACAGTTCGTTTTCATTACCACAAGGTAATTATTGAGAATCATGGCCAAGTCGTCCGTATCGCTGGATAAGAATTGGTAAATAGTTGTGTATATCACTGAAGAGAAAGGCTACAGGAAATGGTTGTGGAAGGACTATACACCAACAATCACATAGCAATGATGAAGTGAGATGCTCAAAAAATCGCGAGCAAGAAATGGGAAGTTATGCCATTAATTTCGTGAGCAAGATGAGGGAATTCTATGCGATTAAATTCGTGTGCTAGAGCTGGAGATTATCACCATCAGACTCGTGAGAAAGAAATGGAATTCTATGGGTTAAAATACAATGTCCAAGCCGTAGATAGAATCACTATCATAGGTGAATTCGTTGTGCCAATTTGCAACTTGTGCCAATTTGCAACTTGTGCCAATTTGCAACTTGTGCCAATTTGAAGCAGTCTGGTTGCAACTTTCATATCTATTGTGTAGTAGGTTATATGAGCAATCGATATACAAATAACTTTTGTAAGAGCAATGATTGGAATACACTTTTCAATAAGCAAAGCAAGCAATATTCAAAGACCTGTGTGATCAGAAAAAAAACATGTTTTCAATGTTCATAGGTGAATTCGTTGTGCCAATTTGCAACTTGTGCCAATTTGCAACTTGTGCCAATTTGCAACTTGTGCCAATTTGAAGCAGTCTGGTTGCAACTTTCATATCTATTGTGTAGTAGGTTATATGAGCAATCGATATACAAATAACTTTTGTAAGAGCAATGATTGGAATACACTTTTCAATAAGCAAAGCAAGCAATATTCAAAGACCTGTGTGATCAGAAAAAAAACATGTTTTCAATGTTATTTTGGGATGGAGAGTACACTGTACAAAAGAAGGATTAAGATTTTGTCACCATCGACATTTTTACCCTCTGTGATAAATATTTGAGAAAACTAACAAACCACCCATTCTTTTTTTAAGTGTGCTCAGCCATAGCTACCTTCAGATATATGTTTTCTAGACGAAAAAAAAGACCTTTATTTCAATTAGCTGTATATATATATATATCGCTTCATTCACATATTTTATGGATGCCCCAACTTTGATAATCATAGTGACTTATGGTATAATTGTATTTAGAATAGTTAGGTGTTATTACAGGCTACATACTACATAGACTAGTGCATATATGATGATAGAGGTTTCAAGTTTATAAAACAATACTAATGAAATAGATGGAAAAAAGTTGTAGTTCTTAAAAATAATATTTTTCGATCAATTTTTATTGAAAATTTGAGTAAAAATTGTTGGAACTTTAGAATTGAATGATTGAATTTGTAGTCAAGCGCAGCCATAGACTTACAACTAAAACTGGGGTCCATAAGGTTCAATTCGTAGTCAATATTACCATGAATTCGTGGTCAATAATCTTTAAATTTTTTGGGGTTAACATCACCATTGTTTTTGCTTTCTTTTAAATATGAAACGGAATCGAACAATGGCTATGAGATATATATAATCCACACTACCAGTAAACAAAGTACAGACAACCTTACCATACATTCACCACCCAATATCTATATAGATCTAAACATTAAATGCTATCTAATAAATCTATGAATTTTCGCAAACACCCAATATATAAAAAAAATACTGCGATTTAAATTAGCGGTCTAAAAGCAATGTAAAGGTTGTCAATCCAGTGACAACATAGTCTCAATTCATCTTCAAAATATTAATGAGCAGAGGCAAAAACAAAGAGAACATTTCTATCATTAAAACAAACACAGAGTTAAGTTGCAGTATCGCTACGCAGATCTAAGTTATCCAGCAATAAGTAAAAACATAGATTTAAATTTTTCGTAGTTGAGGGTGTTGAAATGCAACAAATGCCCAACACAGTTTCCATATTACTGAGAACAAATAAGACGCAGAGGTGAAATAACATGCAAGACTGAGGCAAGGCAGAGATCAACACAGAGATGAGAAGGGAAATAACTGGGTAAACACATCCTTCGCTCCTCATCCACACACAGAAAAGCAAGGCATTTGAATCTATAGGTCATTGTGCACCAAAGTTATGACCGTCAATTCGGCTCTTAGCCGACTACTCAGGTGTGGACTGAAGATCTGGGGACGAACACGAAAAGCACAAAACTTCACAACAATCAACAACCAAAGGGAAGTCTCAACATGCAGGGATTGAAGCCAAGAGAATCAATCAACAACAAGCTTAAGGCTATGGGACGAGATTCAGTTATCAATTAAAACACTAGGTCAATCATTTCTTTGCTCAATTAAAAATACAGAACTAAAATCACAACTATACTAATAATATACCATGCAGTGATAAAGGAAGCATATCGTAGCCCAAGTCCCCCACTCCAAGTTGTTGTCTCATGCGCTCCATGCCTCTCTCACTTGCTGATCAATGAGACCTCACCAGTACCTCCCAACCAACGCTAGGGGTACTATTCTTCCCCCTTAGCCCCCCGAGCTGCAAAGGGGCCACGCACACTATCCAGAGAATCAACTAGCTCTCAACTTGCCTCGCAAGGCTGAGCTACCACTCCTCACCGAGCTGGGTATCCCAACTCCCACAAGCTAAGTCAGTCAAGTCTAAAATTCTGCAGCGTAACGTTACGCATAACAGAAAGATGCATCATCCTTCTCCTCCCTCCATTATATAGAGTTTTGAAGTCCTTTACTTTCCCAAATTCCCATTTAATTTATTTTTCAACAATTTAATACATAAAATCCTCCCCGTACATGTGTCACCTATCCCCTTCATTGCACCATAAATTAATTTCAGTAATTAATTAATTACTCTTATTTCCCTCACCCACCTAAAAGCACTCCTAGAATCTCTCCTATGTGTCCCCATATTCCCTTACAAGTTTTAATTACTCTCCCCCTTACTAATTTACTAGTTGAGTTAAATTTAGAAAGTGCTTAAATGCTAGATACCTTACTAAGTTAGACTTCTTTTTTTTTCCCTTGTGTTTCCCATTTATTTTTATGTTTCCCGCTTTTTCCTAGTTTCTTAATTCTTTTAAATTTCCCTATTTCCCTTATCCTTTAAAACTCAAATTGGCAAGTGTAGAAAATTAACCTTTTCCCTTTTTCCTTTTTAATTAATAAATTTTAATTAGCATAAGTGACAAAATAATTATTTCCCCTTTTTAAATTTTATCCCCCAAAGATTTTTATAAATTAAATGAATTACTTACCCTCTTCTTGTCACATGATTAATGATGATTATCATTATCATTTATTTATTTTAATTTTAATTTTTATATAAATAAATAAAAAAATTTATCACAAGTTTCACTTAGACCTAGGCTTTATTTTCCTAGGTTGGGTGACATTTTATTAGGGGAAGTGTTTTAAAAATTTCTTATCACATTATTCATCCTAAGACCATCTAGGTTTATCCATTTATTAATTAACAACGTGACGTGCAATTCAGGATGCACTAGGTGCTCCAAGGGTGCCACTCGCCTCAATCTTTTTCCCTTGCATGACATGCCCTTTAGGATGCACTACGTGCTCCAAGGGTGCCACTCACCTCTTTCCATTTTTCTTGTGCGGCGTGCCCTTCAAGATGCACTTCGTACTCCAAGGGTGCCACTCACCTCTTGATTGTCTTGGTAGACATAAAAACCCCTGGAGTCAATACTCCGCTAGGTGATCTTGTGGGAGACTAAGGGCCTCTAAGGAATAAGGCCCCTGCCTTATTATGTGCCCCTTAGAATCATCGTGAGTGACTGTCGCAATATTCCCTCATGACATCGTGGGTCTTCTCGAACTAGGTAATCGTTAACCTACAGTTTGAGCCACAACGAGAGTGCTAGTAGGCTGTGGCAGGGATTCTGTCCACACCTCTCCCTCAACATCTCTGGTAGTCGTGCGTGACCCCTCTACTCCACATGTGAGTCTGGTCGACAAGCTATCATCAGCCTGCATCATCAACAAATCACGTCAGAATAATATCCATAATGATATCACCTAATTAGATGCACAAATGTTATATATACAACAATCAAACCCCAATAGTCCACTCCCTGACTCGATCCAGAGTCCAAGGGGTTCCACCAATGCCTCTACATCCTCGAGGTACAAAATCCTGCACACTCAGGAAAATCGAGTCAATAGCCCTTGTCTGTGTCAATGCAGCCAAATAACATGTCATCAATTCATAACGTTAAATTTTTTAATTAACGCAAGGGTTAATACTCACGGGCTTACAACAGTGGAAACCCTGGTGATCCAAAGTCACAGGGTACAACCTGCTCTGATACCATATGTAACGAACTCATAATCATAAATCAAATGCCCAAAAGTATAATAATCCGGATCACTTGCGAGCAAGTGTCCTCAAAGAATAAGTTTTCTCAATGTGCGTAAGAGCAAGATGTTACATACACCCCCTCTTGGTCTACACTTCATCCCATAGTTTAACAGTATATAAGGGCCGAAATAATGTGTATCACAGTATCATAAGTCTATCTATCAAACAAAAATGGAAACTGCTAGTGCATATCATATGCGTCCTCCCAGGTCCCCGAGTGTGGACTATAGTGGTCCCATTGGACCTCAACCTGATCTATTGTTCAACACTGTAGCTGTCAAATGCGATGATCCAAGATGCGGATCGGCTCAATCATGAGCACACCCTCATCCGCCATCCGCAAGGTTCTCAATTCAAACATGTGTAGGATAACTAATCATAATGTCTCAAATAGAGACGTGAAAGACATCGTGCATACATGTCAAGAATCAGACAAGTCTATTCATTAGTCCACGAGCCTCTCTTTTCTACAATCTCATAGGGTCCCACGAACCTAGGAGATAGTTTATCCCCTTTTTCCAAACTTGATCAAACTCTTATGTGGTTTCAGCCGCGAATATACTCGATCACCAGAACGTAACCATGGTCGACACAACAAGCATCATCATAACTCTTTTGCCGATACAGTTCTTCCTTGATCCTTTGTCTTATAGTTTTCATTTAATCTTCCAATTCTTGGTTTGCTTCTTGTCCTACCTGGACCCTATCCTCAAGCCGATCCCAACTCAAGGAACCCAACATGATCACCCATAAGAAACTCGAAAGGATCCATCGTAATGGTGCTTTGGTAATTGTTGTTATAAGAAAATTCTACGAGTGGAAATAATTCTTCCCAATGATTTTGTTGGTCCATCACATACATGCACAAAACATCTTCCAAGGTCTTGTTCATTCATTTGGTCTGCCTATCAGTCTTCGGGTGATACACAATACTAAAGTTAAGTCGGGTTCCCAAGGCCTCTTGGAAACTAGTCCAAAATCATCCAGTAAACATCGATCCTTGATCGGATATAATCCTCTTAGGTATTCCATGCGGCCTCACAATCTCACTAATGAAAAATCTAGCTATGTCAGATGCCTGATACGTCATGTGAATAGGAATAAAATGAGCACTGTTTATCAGAGTGTCGACTACCACGGAAATAGAGTCGTGTCTCCTTGTCCTTAGTGGCAATCCAACAATAAAATCCATCAAAATGACCTCCCATTTTGATTCCGGAATAGCGTGTGGTTGTAGTAATCTTGTTGGATGTCTATGTTTGGCCTTTACCCATTGACATTCTAGACATCTGGCCACATGTTTGACTATGCCTTCCTTCATCCCTTTCTAGAAGGATAAGGGTTTAAGGTTCTCCCTCAACTTTGTGTATCCTGGGTGAGCCATGTACACTGCTTTGTGAGCCTCATTTATGATCAAACTCCTCAACTCGTCGTTTCGTGGTACGTAAATTTGATTTTTAAATATCCATAATCCATGTTCGTCAATGTAAGTCCTTCAAATATTGGTACCATCACTTTCGTCCGAGAAAATCCTTGACCTCTTGTACCAGTCATTGTCAAGCTTTAAAGTTAGAATCTTTTTAGGCAACAACGAAAAGATGTGTGGTCTCCGACTCAATGAATCTACCACTTGATTCATTGTTCCCTTTATGTAAATAATCTTGAAATCGTACTCGCTAAGAAATTTTGACCAACGTCATTGTCAACAACTCCTTGAGCCTCTGAAATGTTGTCATGCATTTCTTGGTCCCAACAAACTTCTTGTTCTTCTTCTGCAATTCTGTGATCGGATTTGCTATCTTCGAAAATTTCTCGACGAACCGTCGATAGTATCCTACTAAACCCATGAAGCTACGCACTTCCAGGACATTCGTCGGTGCAGGCCATTCCATAATAGCCTCGACCTTTGCTTGACCCACAGCGATAACTTCACCGGAGATGACATGCCCTAAGTAGTGAATCTTCGATTGATAAAACGATCATTTGGACAACTTCCCATACAAATTATGCCCTCGTAGAAACTGTAGTACCAAGCACATGTTCTCATCATGCTCCTTCGTCTTTCGAGAGTAAATCAAGTATAGTCAATGAATACTTGGGCGAACTTGTCCAAGTACTCGTGGAACACCCCGCTCATCAAACTCATAAATACCCCTGGGGTGTTTTTCATTCCAATCAGTAAAATAGTAAACTCGTAATGTCCAACCTCGTCTTAAAGGCGGTCTTAGGGATGTCATCCTTCTTGATCCATAGCCGGTGATACCCTGATCGCAAATCGATCCTTGAAAATATCATCGCACCCTACATCTGATCGAACAGATCATCAATCCTCGAAAATGGATACTAATTCTTGATCATTTCCATGTTCAATTGAAGGTAGTCAAATGCAGATTCTCCACGACCCATCCTTACTTCGTATGAAGATAACAGGCGCACCCCATGATAACACACTTGGACGTATCAGTCCCAGGTAACTCATCTGGAAAGACGTCTGCAAATTCTCTCACCACCGGAAGGTGTTCTAAACCTTCTGTTACTCCCTTCTCATTTAACACAAGGATCACATAAAGCTTACATCCCTTGCGCATGCTCTTCTGTAGATGCAAGGAAGAGATGAACCTCGGGGAAACTCCCTGGTTCCATGATATAATCACACATCCTTTTCCCTCATCATCGACCAACCTCAACTATTTCGTCTTATAGTTGAGTATCGCTTCATGTGATTCCAACCAGTCCATACCAATCACGATGTCATAAGATCCTAATATCATGATGTACAGGTTGGCCCTAGTGACATACTCTCCCAGGTTAATGGTACAACCCATATCCTTTCCTCCAACCTTCTTGTTTGGTTGCTGAAGCCATCTCTACGAAGCTAAACTCATCTTGTTTGACTGCCTTTACCTTAATCCTTTTAACGCTGCACCAGAAATGAAACTCTCGGTAGCACCGGGATCTATCAAAACAATAAGGGTCTAGTTAGTGACAGTACCTGACGTCTCGAGAACAGTTGACTGGTTCTCTTCCTAGCGGTTATTCACCGCTGCATGAATCTGATGGGCCTTGCCCAAATTGCCCACAGTAGTGGGCCGGCTAATCTAGACTCTCTAGTCCTCTCCACTGGGCGACTGCGCTAGTAGTGTAGCTCGCCACACGACCAACACCCCTTCTTCGGTCTAGTACTCCTTGTACCTGAAGTAGAAGCTGAATTCCAATGCTAATGCCAACACAAACTTGTTGACCTTAAGTTTTTGGGTAATTTAGTGTGGAGCATACCGAAGCATCTCCAAAATGGGCCTCGTACTTGGGCACCATGCGGTTGCCTTGTCGTAAGGCATCGAACTTGTTGAGCTGACGCTCAATGAATTCCTTAGAAAGATACCTCTCCTGGAACTGTTCCTCGAACTGTTCCCATGACATGTCGTCGAAGACCATGTTCAAAAGTGGCAGGAGCATCTTCTTTCATAGAAAAGTGATCCCCTTTAGTTGAAACACCACCATGCGGACCTTCATGTTGGATGTTGTAATCATGAAGTGTGAAGCACAATGCCTTGCTCTACAATCGTGCCTTGATGGCACATTCATCCGTGACACTTGTGGACTCGAGAACTCAACTCTCTCGAGTTCTCGATGGACTTTAACGGTACTAGCTAGGGCGTGCTGTGGACCCTTAGGGGTACAGGTGCCCTAGACGCATCTCAATACTGATGGTGAATTGAGGCCCTTTGACATTACTTGGAAGGGCCTTGTCAGACCATCATCATCCCTTACAGCAAGTGAATCCAACCCAAGGACTTTCCCTTCCCCTTGGAGTTTCGACTCTAAGGGTGCAGGAACTTTTGGAGGCATCACACCTCCTTCCATGACACAACGTTGCAAACCTCTGAGGCATCCTCTAAATGCGATCAGCACATGGACACGTTAAAGTTTTTAATTAACACAAGGGTTAATATTCACAGGTTTACTGCAGTGGAATGCCAGGCGATCCACAGTCTCAGGGTTGAACCCGCTCTGATACCATATGTAATGACCTCATAATCATAAATCAAATTCCCCTAAGTATAATAATCCAGATCACTTGCGAGCAAGTGTCCTCAAAGAATAATTTTTCTCAGTGAGCGCAAGAGTGGGATGTTACACTCTCCCTCTCACAGACTTCATACATTCAACATGAAATCATACACATAAAGAATTTAAACAAATGCATAATAGAGTACATAAGCAAACTATAAACATACCATTCAATATATGCAAACATTAACCATGACACACCATGAAATTGGATCAAAGGATTCTTATATTAATTGAAGTGCTTCTGTAGATGGATTCAATAGCAACAACTATCTATTCATACAACTTCTACAATCTTTGTTCTTCTCTGCTCTCCTATGATCTATTCCTCTACTACTTAGTTATAATGACAATAATATGACACAATACAATACATACTAGGGAGTCTTTATGAATTTTCCCTCCTACAACTCTAAGCTATCTTATCAAAATTAAAGACTACAACTACTTTTCATTTATTACATTAAATTCCTCCAACCAACAGATGAGAGAAACGCTCAAGATCTGCATTACAATCCCCAAAACATTTAAGAGAAATTACATCCTTCCAACTATTACATTAATATTTCATCTTTTAAATTCAAAACATATTCAAAATGTGCACTGGTGTATATCCATCTATCCTCCAGTCGCGCTTTGGTGGCGATGCTCCTGCATCATACTCCTCTTGTTGAAAAATTCATGGACTCTTGTCCATGAGCTCCTGCACCATCTGTCCATGTTTCTGAATATCTTCTTCACTTTCCCAACTGGCATATTCAATTGGGTGTCCCTTCCACTTTACCAAATATTCAAAATATGTCTTCCTTCTGGTCTTCTTGCCAACTCTCTGATCAATGATCTTTTCCATCTGCAGATTTTCAGCAACAGGAATATGTTTGACCCACTGAATATCCTTTTGATTCTCTTCTCCTCTTGCTTCATCTGATATGTAAGGGTACAGATCTTCTATGTTGAATATGGGTGATATGCCCACATCATGTGGAAATTCTATCTCATAAGCATTTGCCTCAAATTTCTGTAAAATCTTACACGACCCTATCTTTTTCATCTTCAACTTATTAGGGAACCTTTCTTTTCTTAGATGTGCTAAGACTAAATCTCCCACTTAGAATTGAAGATCTCTCTTGTGTTGATATCCTCTACGCTTGTATTCCTGGTTGGAACTTTGTAACCGCTCTTTAATCTTACTGTCGAGCTCCTACATCTCTGCTGCAAAATCTTCCACTCCAACACTCCTGAACTCATTCTTCTCTAAGTCTCTCAACTCAGATACTCCCGTTGGCTGCATTCCATACATTATCTAGAATGGACTCTTTCCTGTACTCCTATTAGGTGAGTCATTATATGAAAATTCCGCTTGCAACAAAATCTGATCCCACTGACTGTGATGTTCAATAACCAAACTCCTCAACAAGTCCCCCAAACTTTGATTTACTACCTCAGTCTGTCCATCTATCTGAGGGTGATATGCTGAGATAAAATATAAATTTGTCTTCATTCCTGTCCAATAATACAAACTGTTCATTTCTGCGAATGTTTTATCATGGCCGAAATGTCCAACCAATCCCTCACTATGTTTTTCCTTCAAAAGGTTTTCTCTCATAGAACTCTTCGGGATACACAACTGATTTCCTTTGAATAACAGTCCATCCTGAATCAATTATTCAATCCATTGGATCATATCTCTTAAAACAAGATTCTCACATGCTTCATAAGTGCCCTTGAAATCTAAATCATCTCTGTACATGTCCTTAAGGCTTTCAAAACCTAAGGTATTCACTCGAAACTCCTGGAAAATCAAAAATTTCCTACTCAATGCATCAACAACCTTGTTAGCATTTCTAGAAATGTGCTTTATGACAAAAGTAAAGTTGTGCATAAATTCAACCCATTTTGCATCTTTTTGGTTCAGTTTCTCCTGTCTAGTTATAAACTGTAAGGCCTGGTTGTCACTATACAAAACGAACTCTTTTGGAACCAGGTAGTGCCTCCATTTCTTCAGCGCTTGTATGACTGCATAAAATTATTTATCATACGTTGATTAATTCTTTTTGGCATCACTCAGTTTCTCACTGAAGTATGCAATTGTTCTATTGTATTGACTTAAGACTGTTCCAATCGCAAATCCTCTTGTGTCACATCTCACTTGAAATGTTTTACCGAAGTGTGGCAGAACCAGAATTGGTTGTCTAGTTATTTTCTGTTTCAACAATTTGAAACTTTTTTCTGCTTCCTCTGTCCATTGAAAAGATTTATTTCTTTTCTTGACTGTGTCCATCATTGGTGCAAAAATTCCAGTAAAATTTCTGATGAACTTCCTGTAAAAATTGGCTAGTCCATGGAAGCTTCTGACTTCAAAGATATTCCTTGGTGATGGCCATTCTTTGATCGCTTTTACCTTTTCAGGATCCATCTTCAACTCATCCGAAGAGAACACAAAACCCAAATAAATGAGTTTTGTCTTCATGAAAGACGACTTCCTTAGATTTATCAACAACTTCTCTTGCTGCAACCTCCTCATCACTGAAGCTAAATGTCTCAAATGTTCTTCCTCGGTCTCACTGAAGATCATTATATCATCAAGATACATAATTATGAACTTCCCAATGAAATATTTCAAGACTTCTTTCATCAATATCATAAAAGTACTTGGCGCATTCGTCAAGCCAAACGACATGACAAGACATTCATACAATCCTTCATTCGTCTTGAATGTTGTCTTCCATTCATCACCTTCCCTCATCCAAATTTGATTATATCTTCTTTTCAAATCAATTTTTGAAAAACAAATTGCTCCACTCAAGCAATCCATCAAGTCATCCATCTTGGGTAAAGGAAATGTATACTTGATAGTGATTTTATTTATATCCCTCGATTCTGTACACATCCTCCATCCACCATCCTTCTTCGGACTTAACATTGTTGACACATCGCATGGACTCCGGATTTCTCTAATCAACCATTTTCCCATCAAATCCTGGACTTGCTTCTTGACCTCTTCATTCTCCTACGACGTCAATATGTATGCTTATTTATTTGGAAAAAATTCTCCTAGTATAAGGTCAATATGATGGCTTATACTTTTGATGGATGGAAATGAACAAGGCAAATCGTCCACCACTGTATCAACGAAATTCTCCAGTAGTTCTTGAATTTCCTTAGGTAGATCATCTATTGAAGTACTGGTCAATATGACTCTAGGTTTTCTAACCACAACAAAGTGCATGTCTTGATCTTTCTTGAATTATCTAAGGAGTTACTTCCCACTCATGAGAAGTATAGTATTTCTTGCTTCTTCTTTCACCTTCTTGTCTTCAATTGGCAGCAACATATGCGTCCTACCATTCTTCTCCAAGGTGTATGTGTTCTCTCTTCCTTCATGAATAATGTTTCTGTCATATTTCCAAGGCATCCCCAACAAAGAATGGCATACATCCATGGGAATAACATCACATAAGACATCATCTCTATAACCCCCTATCTTAAATTCAACTAAACATTGTTTAGTGACTGTTACCTGATGGTCTTCTTGCAACCAAAAAACTTTGTATGGGCTTGGATGTGCAATAGTCTCCAATTATAGTTTTTCCACCATCTCTGTGGATACTATATTATCCATGCTTCCACCATAAACTATCACCTTGCATACCCTATCCTTGGTCTTGCAAGCAGTCCTAAACAAACTGTTCCTCTGGACTAGATTTTCCATCTCTTTCTCTAGCTTCAAGAGATTTTTCCTCATCATTAAGGATCTTCCACCTTATGCATCTTTTTCATCAGCATTTCTCCTTTGCGCTTCTGAAATGTGAACTTATCCTCCTCCATCTCCTTTCCTATCAGGACATTCCCAAGATTTGTGTCCAATCTTTCCATAGAAAAAACACTTTATTTTACCTGCTCTGCCTCTTCCTCTTCCTCTTCCTCTTGCTCGAGGAAAAGTGTTCCTATTTGCATATTGTCTCCCTTGTGAACTTCCTCCCCTTTCTGGGTGATTATGTGGTTTCTTCTCTTCGTCCTTGGGCTTCTATACTCTGTACTAGGCAATTGCTTTGCCTCTCCTCTAACTTATACCTTAGCCCCTTTGACCTTGCTTTTAGGCCAATTTCACCTCTTCTTTTGAAGCAATCTAATAAGCTTCTTCTAAATTCCTGATTGTCACCATGCTCATCTCATCCTGAATCTCATATCTCAGGCCATTCATGCATCTGGTGACTTTTTCATCATCACCCTCGCGATGACCAGCTCTAATGTTTAACCTGTAAAACTCTTCTGTATATTCCTTCACTGTCATCCCTTTCTGTCTCAAATTCTACATTCTTTGAAAAAAATTTATTTGATAATCTCTGGGTATGTATTTGGCTTTCATCTTGGCGACCATTCTGTCCAAGCTTTTGATTCTTTGTTTGCCTTTACAATTCCCGTGAGCCTACAGTTCATCCCACCACAGTGCTGCATGCATTTTTAGTCTAGTGACATCGTGTTTTACTTTCTTGTCTTCCTCGATATATTCATAGTTGAAGTATTTATCTAGAGCTCTAAACTAATCTCATAGCTCCTCAACGTCTAAGTTACCTTCATACAACGGACTTTCCAGTTTTTCTTTGGAACCTATCCTTGCAATAACTTTGAATAGACGTTCCTCTGTAGCATCTTCGGCTACAACTTCCTCTTCAGCTCCAGCTTCGTTCTCGCTTTCAGCCTCACTGATATCTCTAGTATCATGTGTTTGTCTCTGTGCTGTCTCCATAGCATCCAATCGAGCACGAAGTTCACTCATCTCCCTTTCAACGGTTGGATCGGGAATAACTCTCTCTTGATGTCTCCTCGACGATATTGTTTCAATATGTCCATGCAAAATTCAATCACAACTATCCTCTGTCTTCCCTTTCTTACATAAAACAAAATTTGTAAGCTCTGATACCATCGGACGCAGTGCCCCACCTCAACAGGGCTTGCTTTGACCTTCGGTCTTTGGATATTCCTGTTCATGAGCCGAAATAGCTCCTTGGTCCCCGCTAGAACCCTTCACACATATAACCATGGGTCTCATTTTATGAACCCCGCCTATGAAAGAAAGCACTAGGCATAATATCTTCCAATGCAACCATCGACGGTGACCATGAACCTAAACAAAGGTGTTTCATGCTTCACAATTTCGAGACTTTCATTGTGAGTCACCCTGACTCCTACGACTCTTGAAACCACGAAATAGGATAATGGTCCCTAGCTCCTCCCTTATTCTTTCACCATATGACCTCTAGCCAACTCTGGAGCCCCGCCTCTGAGCCTGTTGAGGTTTCGCGACTCGTGAATTCACGATTCAATTCTTCTCCCTTTTTTCGAAGTCCGAACTCACAACTTCCTCACCACAGTCAATGGTCCTGAACCTCCCATTATCTGACGGTCCAGATCCTTCTTTCACGAAGTCAGAATTTCACGACTTGCGAGTTACATCTTCTTCCACACTCTCGACTTCCGAAATGCCAAAATTCAAAGTGTCAAATCAATGATTCTCTTCCCTTTTAGATCTAACGGCTGCTATTTCTCATGATCTTACGATTGTTGACTGACTTTGTCCCTTATCTTCCCCGCAGATCTACTAGATCCGACAGTCCACGAAAAATGGTGTTCTCCCTCCTGGAAACTCTACTGTCCATCAAAGCTTTCGATGGTTTCCTGCAAAATAACTCAGCATCAACACTTCGGAGCTTGCTTCCACGAGATGACTTCGACCCTCATTCTTCCTTCGAACTCTTCGAAGTCTCTATCCTTCCTGATCTTGATTCTTGCTACAAACTCAAGGATTCTAAGGAATACTTCACGCATTCCTTGTGGCCTTCATGATAACCTCTGGTTATCCAACACCCCCAACTTTGCGCACTCCTTGCAGAAAAATTTCTTCAACCACTCACTTGGTTGGAAAAGTCTAAGACTTCGACCTGGCCTACGCACACCTTGCATGACTCTATGCTATACTTTCACTTCTGTTGGTATACGAACAACTCTATTTCTCCTGAGCTTTTCTGAGTTAAAACTCAGAATCTTGTCAACGCACTCCTTGCGGACCTTCACTACACTCCTTTTAGGAATTCTCAGGAGAAGGAGAAATTGAAACTTATACTCTCCCTCTCAGAGACTTCATACATTCAACATGAAATCACACACATAAAGAATTTAAACAAATGCATAACGGAGTATAGAAGCAAATTGTAAACATACTATTTAATAGATGAAAACAACAACCATGACACACCATGAAATTGGATCAAAGCATTCCTATATTAATTCAAGTGCTTATGTACATGGATTCAATAGCAACAACTATCTTCTCATACAGCTTCTATAATCTCTGTTCTTCTCTTCTCTCCTATGCTCTCTTCCTCTACTGCTTAGTTACAATGAGAATAATATGATACAATACAATACATACGAGGGAGTCTTTATGAGTTTTCCCTCCTACAACTCTAAGCTATCTTATCGAAATTAAAGACTACAACTACTTTACATTTATTACATTAAATGCCTCCAACCGACAAATGAGAGCAACGCTCAAGATCTGAATTACAATCCCCAAAACATTTAAGAGCAATTACATCCTTCTAGCTATTACATTAATGTTTCATATTTTAAATTCAAAACGTCTTCAAAATGCGCGCTAGTGTATATCCAATTGTCCTCCACTCGCGCTTTGCTGGCGACGCTCCTGCACCAAATTCTCTCAGCTATGCTTCAGGACCTCTCCCTGACCTAGCCTTGACCTCACAGCTAGCATTGACACGACCCTCCAATCCACCACCCTTCGCTCCTTTGCCACCCCTGTCACCAAATTATGTGCCTTTGCTAGAGGATTTCAATGTGCAAACATAGGAACTCCAATTGGAGACGTCTCAAAGCTAAGATATGCTCTATTCAGACTGTGCTTTGTGCCTCGGACTGATCCAGATGGATATTGGGGGCCACCCACCTTTTCCAAATGGCTCAAAATAGTTTTCTGGCCATTTTGGAAATTTACTATTTTTAGCAGGTTTTCACTTCCGGGGCCATTTTGAGGGCCTAAATGAAGTTTTTTTCGAGATAGAGGTTCTCAATGATTTCCAAAGGCATGATTGAGCTCCGAAAATGAATCTTCTCGACGATACCTTTCCAACGAGCTATCACATGCCTAAAACGGAGATCGTATGCAANATTTATTTCATTAATAGAAATCGTGTATTACTGTATCTCTGTGTTTATGGTTGCATCTCTGATACATTTCTGTTATATTATTGAATATCTGCAATATCTCTGTACATTTCTTTATTATATCTCCGGTCTCATTTCGTGCCAAAAATTGAGACCCCAAAATGAATCTCCTCGACGATACCTTTCCAACGAGCTATCACACGCCTAAAACGAAGATCGTATGCAAAAGTTACGACCCCGGGAAGTTGATGCACTAACTTACCCAAACGGGGCCCACATGACTTTTGGCGCTTCATCTCCTAGGGTTAGGTTTTTGGATGGCTAGGACTTTTGGCATTGCCGTTTATTGTAAAAGGGCCTTCGGAGCCTCATTGTAATCATCTTCTTGCGAATGCAAGTAGCCGTCACATCTCTTCTCAGAGATAAGCTGCCACCATTCTAGCGAGTCTTTCACTCTGTATTTTTACAGTCTCT
>JASDQU010735729.1:192921-208175 GCA_032191745.1 Picea mariana | reverse complement strand
GATCTTGGCATAATGAAATATTTTTTAGGCATTGAAGTTCATCAATCAGCCAAAGGCATTTTTGTCTGTCAGCAAAAGTATGCAACAGACATTCTCAAAAGGTTTCGCATGGAAGGATGCAATCCAGCGGAAACCCCCATCCCTTTAGGCACAAAATTAAGCAAGGATGATGAAGATCCCACAGTGGATTCTACTTTATACAAAAGTTTAGTAGGCAGTTTGTTGTATCTTACAGCAACTAGGCCTGACATCATGTATGCACCTAGTCTTGTTTCCAGATTCATGGAATCACCCAAGGATTCAAACTGGAAAATGGCAAAATGAATTTTGAGATATGTAGCAGGAACACTACATTTTGGTTTATGGTACACTACATCTGATTGTAATCAACTTTCTGGTTACACAGATAGTGACTTTGCAGGTAGCCTGGACGACAGGAAAAGCACATCAGGATATGTTTTTCAACTAGGCACGAACCTGATTTCATGGGCATCGAAGAAGCAGCCGATTGTATCAATATCTTCTGCAGAGGCAGAGTATGTTGCAGCTACCTCATATTCATGTCAAGCTATATGGCTGCGAACATTATTGAAAGACATGTCACAAACAGAGAAGGATCCAACTCCTATCTTCTGTGACAACACATCAGCAATTGCATTATCCAAGAATCATGTGTTTCATAAGAAGAGTAAACACATTGACACTCGCTTTCATTTCATACACGAGTTAGTCAATAATGGTGACATTGCACTACAATTTTGTGGTTCTAGAGATCAGCTTGCTGATATTTTCACAAAGCCACTAGGAAAGTCAGTTTTTGATTTCCAGAGACAACACTTAGGCATAGTCAGTGCTGCTGATTGTAACTGTTGAGTCTAAGAGGGAGTGTTAAATATATTGTATCCTCAACAGACTAACCGTACACTGCCAGCTGTACTGGATAGTTGTACTTTCTAATTCTGTCTTACTTGAGCATATATAAGCTCAGCTATTTCCTATTGTAGGTGCTTCTTCAGTTCTGTTCTGTATTTCTTCATACATTTGAATATACTATTCTTTTCTCTCTGCATTTCTCTGTCCTTCACAATTTATCAATCACGAGGATATCGGTTCGCGTCCTATCTTTCAAACCAGGTAGGTATCAGGTAGGTTTTTGGGACATAGTTAAAATCAACCCATAGTCAAAATAAATCCTTCAATTGGTGTTGTAACACCTTCTAGTCTGAATGTCAAAATGAATGAAAGGGCAAGGAAAAATTGCTAAATATTCTCAAATACCTTGCATGATGCGGACAAGCGGCGTGTAAAATCAAAGAAAAAAAGATATCTAAGGAATACAAGTGAAGGCCAACCCTTCGCAGGGATGGCCATCGAAAAGATAAAGGATTCCTTCTCACGATGGAAACTGTAGTGCTTGGCTAAAGACGGGAAGCCCTAGACCCATTTTATAGGGAAAAAATAAAAACCATAAGTAAGAAGAAAGCCCAAAGTATACAAAATTACTTCTGCTATACCTATACCTAGATCATTATAAGACAACCTTAACTCACAAGTAGGCATAGGAGCTACTTACCAACATACATGAGTAGAGATGTAGGCTATTAATATGCAAGTAAAAAGTGAATTCCGCACATCTCTTAAGAGCAGCGGGTTCAGAATTGGCTTTCCTTAATATCATTAGCAGTAGGCATAGGAGCTACTTACCAACATAAATGTGTAGAGATGTAGGCTATTAATATGCAAGTAAAAAGTGCATTCCGCACATCTTTTAAGAGCATCGGGTTCAGAATTGGCTTGCCTTAATATCATTAGCAGTAGGCATAGGAGCTACTTACCAACATACATGCGTAGAGATGTACGCTATTAATATGCAAGTGAAAAGTGAATTCCGCACATCTCTTAAGAGCAGCGGGTTTCAGAATTGGCTTGCCTTAATATCATTAGCAGAAATCTTTCCCAAGCTAAGTGCAACTATACAACGAAAAAGAGAAGGAGAGAAGGACTAGCTGGATATGTATCTTGCTCTGATACCTTTACTTTTGTCTCTGCTCCTATAGGGTTTGATCCATAGTTGATTCTAGCCAGCCCAACCTTCCCCAAATATGGTCCAGTGAGGTATGCGCTATGTTGGAATTCCCAACATTACTCCTTAATCATTGTATCTTTTCTCAATCATTTCAGTTTGATAGTTGGGCAAGCAACCCCCACATAGACGTTAACTGCATGAGTAGGTTAAGGTAGTTCTGTGACAGATGTAGGGAAAGAATGTATGTTAACTGCATGAGTAGGTTAAGGTAGTTTTGTTGGAATAATTCTTACAATAGATTGGTTTGGATTTGGTTTCAATCTGTTGAAGATTTGTAGGAAGTTTTTGAGAGGTTCTCTCAAGAACTATCTCTATGTTTGAAGATAGTTTGATCTGATTCCAACTATATATATACCTGTAATATTGTGTGTAATATTGAATATAAAAATATTATTTGTGTATAATCTTGTGTTATGGCTGCTCTCACAAATTTTAAGTTGGTATCAGAGAAAAGACAGCCTTGACTCTCTCACGAGAAGGGCTGGAATATGAATAGATTGGGAGACGATTCTCTTTACATAAGTAGCAAAGTTCTTTGTTGAATTTCTTAATTTGCTGTGAAAACCGTTGTGGACGTATTGAGCTGCAAGATCTGTGTGATCCATCAATCTATGCATCGAGATAAGGAGCCGTAACTGCAAACACCAAAGGAAAAACGCTGCTGCCAACATACTATTTGGTATTGCTGCTAAGAACCGGTTGTGATTATCATCATCCACTTGCAGGCCTCATTCACCAAAGAAGGGAACAAGATTTCTGTAGCATCGACTAGAGCGAATGGCATATCCGAATCTGGGTAATCTTTAAAGGAGTTTGGTCTTTATAATTTTCTTCTAATATATTGATTAAAGATGGAATAATTTGTTTGATGCTGACAGAAAAAGGTTTTTTTGCATGGAGTTTTTTAAGTAGAAGATAATATTTTGAATTAGTGTTAATATCTATTAACAATATTTTGAGTTTAAAATTTTATATGAAGGAGAACAAATCAATGTACAGAGTAACATGATTTAAATCAGTGGTTCTCAATGTTCTTCGATGCCAAGGGAACACATCACAGATTTGAGTATGTCTACAAGTCTGTTAAATGTTGAAAGGACTTGTTGTACTTTAGTGCTTCAAGATCGTCACTTACAAGTTATCATTGTATTTGTGAGTGTGTGTTAAGAGGTCAACTGTATGATTGACTACTGAAAATGTCTAGATCATTGTCCTATATAACTGTTGAAATTTGCTCTTCGAGGGAATTCAACAGATGGTAGTGTATCCATAGGATAATTCAGTATCGAGATTGTCCTTCGGGAAGTCAAGAAGTGTCAATTCTACAAATTCGTCAATAATGGTCAGAAGCTGTGTTATCTTAAATGAGTTGAAAGGGAAGCTCAAAGTTGTGGAGAAGAAAGAGCATATACCGGAAGATTTCAAAGTGGATGGGAGTGTTGATGAAGACCAGTTAGACAAAGAAAGAAAATGATTAATATTGTAATTTGTTATTGAGTATTGTAAGTTTTTGTAATATAAGCATTATGGGAGGGTGTTGGAATAATGCTTACAATAAATTGGTTTGGATTTGGTTTAAATATGTTGAATATTTATAGGAGATTGTTGAGAAATTCTCTCAAAAACTATCTCTATGTTTGAAGATAATTGGATCTGAATCCAACTATATATACCTGTAATATTGTGTGTAATATTGAATATAGAAATATTATTTGTGTAATCTTGTGTTATGGCTTCTGTTACAAATTTTAAGTAGTTCCACGACAAATAACCCACGTAGCTTGATTCAGTATTGGTGTTCAAAGCAGCACATGAATATATCGTTGTGGCATGGACAAAAGGAAATATCTTAGTTGTGTCATAGATAGAAAGCTATGTCGTGGCATGTTTGTAACATAAGAAAACGAAAACATTGCCCGTCCACCACTTGTGCACTGGGTTGTATAAACATGGTGAGTGATGCGCTTCACTTTCCTTCAGTCCATTCGATATAGATATAAATTAGTGATATATAATCATGAAGTGCACATGAAATGCCTTTGCCAGCTGCACTTGAAAGTTTCACAGAACGACAGGTAACCAATAACGATTAAATAACAGTTTGGAAAACCATATTTTATTATTTTAGATTATTCTGGTTGCATTGAGTTATGTGTCTTCATGGATAGGATAGAAAACCATGAGTGTCCCAACTACACTTGCGTACTTCCTAACATGATAGGGGACAAATGTAGTTTAATTTCCATAACATGTTTGGTTTATTAAAATAATAATTGATTTAAGGTGACGTGCATGTGAACAATGTTAATATGAAAAACTATAGAATTTAATGATCTTACAAAGGTATTGGTGTACTTCCATGTTTCTGAAAAGTTATTGATGGATTCTGGAAAGTTATTGAAGGAATTTTACTTTGGAATAAGTTATCATTTAATTTAATATTAAATATAATAAAAAACAAATCTTTTTCAATTTGTTGAGAAATAGATAATGATTTTATTTCATCAAAATCAATGAATATTTTGTTTTTTAATTTTTTAAATTTGTTTGTCACTTGATAGCCTTTTTCACAACAGGTTTTTCCAATTAAACTTAGATCTATGATCATTGGTTATTGTGGGGATATGGTCATCCTAAACTTAACATCCACTAATACCATCAATCGCCCAATCTTAGATGTTGGGGAATTGTATCTCCTCCTCTTTTTCTAATAACAGATAGAAGATCCCAACTTCAACAAGAGGTTAGCATTATCAGCTTATCACTAATCATGTTAGATTTATTTATGAAGTATTTAGGATTTTTAGAAAATGAAAGGTAAAATTTTTGAATTTATTGTATTTTTTAAAATCTAAATAAATAAATTAGTGCCTGTGTGTCTATGTGGCTTCCTGCACTTTGATTGAACAGAATCATGGCCTGCACTTTGATTGAAGAGAATCATGGATCCACAATGCTAATGAAAAATTAGATGTTTGTAATATAAAGTGCCTCCAAAACTTGATTCACAATATAATAATATAATATGAACAAGTTTTCAACTTGCATATTCACTTCAAAATTATTCAATAATAGTGCACAATTGACATTCTACTTCAAAATAATTCAATAATGGTGCACACTTGACATCCTAAGAAATATTGGATGTATTAATGGATGTAAAGACCATGAAGTGCATAGGATTTAAAATTATAGTATATGTAGTATGCGACGATTGTCAGATATTAATCATTTCACCGTCTAGATAGCGGCGGATCGGTGGCCACCTTAACCTTTGAAGGCAACAAGATTCTACCACCACCTTCATTAAATTTTATCGTTTCTAAAATCAAAGGGGCAATTTGTGTTAGTTATAAATAAATGAAGAACGGATTGTAATTGTTGTGGTGATCTGAATAATCAGATTTTTAGAATTGAAGTTGTTTCGAATTCTCTCTGTGGAATTTCTGAAAACATTTTCGAATTGAATATGTTATTTTTGCGTGCTCTACGTTTATGATTTTCTGTTATCGAGTTTGTAAACTCTTTTAAGGGTTTTTCTCTTTCGGGACTTCCACCGGCCTGTGCAATAGAGCCATTACTCTCCAATCGCCACGACCGGAAGCACTAGGCCCCACGCATTCTCGCAATATCACGACTTGGGGGATTCTTGCATTTTCTTTTGTGTTGGGTGCTTCCAAACGCTGATACCCGATACCACGAGGTGTTGGTCCCACAGCCTTCTCGCGATTTCGGTCTCGACAATTCTTCGTGTGTTTTGTTTTGGGTTGAGCGTTCGAAAACGTTGAAACCTCGAACCCTGATTGACCCCCGGTTATTCACATTTGGTATCAGAGCCTGCAGTGCACCCTTTCAGTTGCTCAATTCAATACTGAAAATTCCTGTTGGTGCCAAATTTGATCTACGTGAAGGTTTATTTAATTCCTTTCAAATTTTATATAAATGGCTGTGTCTGGTAGTAGTTCTTCTCAGGTGCAGGTTCCTATACTGAGTGAGAAGTCATATGACTCTTGGTATATTCAGATGAGGACGAGTTTGCGTTCTCAAGATTTGTGGACTTATGCTATTGATGGTTATGCTGAGCCAGCTGATGCTACAACATAATTGGCTCCGTCTAATGCTGACCGTGTTTTGCTGAAGGAAAACAGGAAGAAGGATAACAAGGCTCTTGGATTAATCCAGCAAGGATTAAATGAATCCATTTTTATGAAGATTGCTAGTGCTACATCTTCGAAGATGGCTTGGGACATTTTTGAAACCTGTTATCAAGGTGTGTCCAAGGTTAAGACAGTCAAGTTGCAAAACTTGAGAAGGGATTTCGAAAATCTGAAGATGAAGGATAATGAAAGTGTTGATACCTTCATGACTCAAGTAATGAGTGTTGTGAACCAGCTCAAGCAGTATGGAGATGATGTTGAGAATAAAAGAGTTATTGAAAAAGTGTTGAGAAGTTTACCCAAGAAGTTTGAGCCTATTTTTGTTCCCATAGAGGAATTTAAGGATTTAAGTCAAATGCAAATTTATGAGTTAACTGGTTCTCTTGTTGCTCATGAATCTAAGATATCTAGATATGAAGAAGGATCATTGGAGCATGCTTTCAAATCCCAACTGCATGTTACCAGAGGTAGAGGCAGAAGAAGGTATTATAATTATGGAAGAGGAGGTCGATTTTCTGGTCGAAGGGACAACAGAACTGAATCAGAGTCTGAGGAGAAGTCCCAACAAAATCCTCCTAATTTAAGAGGGAGCAACAACAAACCCTGGCAGCAAGAAAATCGGAGGTATGATAAAAATAAAGTACAATGTTATTATTGTAAGAAGTTTGGGTATTTTGCTAACAAATGTTGGAAGAAACAGGCAGATTCTGGAAAGCAGTCTGCACATATTATAAATGAGTCTAAGGATCATCAAAACCCTGTGTTTTTTACCTGTAATGTCACTCAAGAAAGTGCAAATGATATTTGGTTTTTGGATAGTGGTTGCAGTAACCACATGACTGGTAATAAGGATTTATTTTCATTTATTGACAATAGTATTCACTCTAAAGTAAAACTACGAAATGACTGTAAGGTTACCATTAATGGTAAAGGTGTAGTTCTAGTTTACACTAAAAATAATCAGCGAAGAAATATTGCCAATGTTTATTTTGTGCCTGGTTTAAAATGCAATCTTATTAGTGTTGGACAGTTGTTGGAGAAAAAGTACAGAGTGTTCTTCAAGAAGAAGGTATGTACAATCTATGATAATTTCCCAGCAAAATGTTGATTGCAAGAGTAGAGATGACCAAGAATTGAATGTTTCCACTTGTTATGAGAAATGATTTGAGTGGTTCTTTGAATGCTTATAAATATGGAAGTTTAGATGATTCTTGGTTATGGCATTTGAGATATGGTCATTTACATTTTGGTGGATTAGATCTGTTACAAAAGAAACAAATGGTAAAGGGGTTACCTTGTATTCAACAACTTGCAAGCTCTTGTGAGAGTTGCATACTTGGTAAGCATCACAGAGAGAAATTTGTTTTAGGTGTTTCCTACAGAGCAAAAGCTCCATTGGAAATTGTCCACACAGATTTATGTGGACCTATGCAAACACCTTCTTTAACTGGATGTGTTTATTTTATGACTTTTATTGATGATTTCAATAGGAAGACTTGGTTGTATTTGTTGAAGCATAAATATGAAGCTTTTGATGTTTTCAAAAGGTTTAAATCTATGGTTGAGAGTGAGAGTGGTCGAACCATTAAAATTTTAAGGTCTGACAGAGGAGGTGAGTATAAACTAAATGAATTCATTGATTTATGTGATTTTCATGGAATTAAAGGGTAGTTTATTGCTCGATATACTCCACAGCAGAATGGAGTGGCTGAAAGGAAGAATCGGACTATCATGGACATGGCTCGAAGCATGTTGAAAGAGAAGCATCTTTCAAATGAATATTGGGGAGATGCGGTTCTTTGTTCTGTTTTTATCTTGAATAGAAGTCCAACCAAGACCATGAGGGATTGTGTACCTTAGGAAGTCTGGGATGGTAAGTCTTGCAATGTTTCTCATTTTAGAATTTTTGGATATGTTGCATTTGCGCATGTACCTGCAGAAATGAAAAGGAAGTTGGATGACAAAAGCGAGAGATGTATCTTTGTTGGATACAGTGAAGAGTCTAGGGAATATAAGATCCACAATCCCATCATCCAGAAATATGTAATCAATAGAGATGTTCAATTTAAAGAAGATGAAGCCTGGGATGGAAATATTGACAAATCAATTTCAGAGGGAGCTGTGTTACCCCGTAAAGATGATGATGGAGCTGAGCAGGCTGAAGGAGATGGAAAGATGGTTCCACATGCACATACGCCTGCAACAAGAAGTCCAACAAGGCAAGCACCATATTTTAGCCCATTTCAATTTAGAATGCCCAGAACTCATGAGCGTGGTGAGCCATCTGGACATGGTGGACATCAAACGAATTCATAGTTAAGTAGTGAATCAAATCGTACTTTATCTTCATTAAGAAACATATTTAAAGGATAGAAGACTAGAAGCTTAAGATAATTGTATGATCAGAATGAAGAAGTAGATCAGACTTCAAATTTTGCATTAATGGCATGTGATCCTATAAGTTTTGATGAAGCTACTAAAGAGGATGTCTGGATAAAAGTAATGGATGAGGAGATTGATTCCATTGAAAGAAATAACAGTTGAGATCTTGTAGATTTACTTAAAGGTAAGAAAAATATTGGTGTTAAGTGGGTTTACAAGACTAAGATGAATGCAGATGGTGAATTTGAAAAGTACAAGGCAAGACTTGTAGCTCAGGGGTTTAGTCAGCAACCCGATATTGATTACAATGAAACATTTGCTCTTGTAGCTAGAATTAACACTGTGAGAATGGTCTTAGCTATTGTAGCTCAGAATAAATGGATCATGCATCAAATGGACGTCAAGTCTGCATTCTTGAATGGATATTTGGAAGAAGAGGTTTATGTAAGACAACCTCCGGGTTATGAGATTGATAAACATAAAGATAAAGTTTACAAGTTAAGTAAAACTTTATATGGATTGAATCAGGCATCCATAGTTTGGTATAGTAGGGTTGATGAATACCTCATCAGTGTTGAATTTAGGAGAAGTCCAAATGAACCAACTCTGTATACAAAGGTAAACCAGAAAGGTAAAATTTTGAATGTTTGTTTGTATGTTGATGACCTAATTTTTACTGGAGATCTATCTGTGGATGATTTTAAAAATGCCATGAAAACAGAGTTTGAGATGACCGATTTAGGATTGATGAAGTATTTTCTTGGAATTGAAGTGGATCAATCTGATGATGTCATTTTCATTTGTCAAACTAACTATGCAAATGAATTATCGAAAAGGTTTAGAATGCTGAATTGTAAACCAGCTGCAACACCAATGACAACTGGTATTAAACTTAGCAAGTATGATGAGGGATCATATGTTGATCCAACTCTGTATAAGAGGATGGTTGGAAGCCTTACGTACTTAACAACAACTAGACCTGATATAATGTTTGTTGTAAGTTTGATTTCAAGATTCATGCAGACTCCGAAGAGTACTCATTGACAAGAAGGAAAGAGGATCCTCAGATATGTTGCTGCAATAACTGACTTTGGTATCTGATACACATCAAGTTTAAACTTTGAGCTGATCGGATATACTGATAGTGATTTTGAAGGTTCCATTGATGACAGGAAAAGCACATCTGGGTATGTGTTCAGTCTTGGATTTGGAGTAGTGGCATGGGCATCAAAGAAAAAACCCATTGTGACTCTATCTTCTACTGAGGCAGAGTATGTTGCAACAGCTGCAGCTGCATGTCAAGCTGTGTGGATGAGAAGGGTCTTGAATGAATTATTGCATGACCAGAATGATGCAAACTAAATTTTCCATGACAATAAATCTGCCATTGCACTGTCAAAGAATCATGTCTTTCACAAACAGAGTAAGCACATTGATACAAGGTATCATTTCATTCCAGAGCTAGTAACAATTTGTAGACATATTTACGAAGCCTTTGCAGACATATTTACGAAGCCTTTCGGTAATGAATTGTTTAAAATTCATAGAAGGAATATTGGGGTCTGTAAGCTGTAATGCATTGTTTACAACAATCCTGTATTGCATTTCTGTTTTGTTTTTGTTTTTGAAATGATTAAGAGGGAGTATGTCAGATATTAATCATTTCTTCGCTTGGATAGCAATGGATCGTTGACTGCCTTAAACTTTGAAGGCAACGAGATTCTACCACCGCCTTCATTAAATTTTATCATTTCTAAAATCAAAGGGACAATTTGTGTTAGTATAAATAAATGAAGAACGGATTGTAATTGTTGTGGTGATCTGAAGAATCACATTTTTTGAATTGAAGTTGTTTTGAATTCTCTCTGTGGAATTTCTGAAAACATTTTCGAATTGAATATGTTATTCTTGCATGCTCTGTGTTTATGATTTTTTGTTATCGAGTTTGTAAACCTTGTTAGGGTTTTTCTCTCTGGGGACTTCTACCGGCATGTGCAATAGAGCCATTACTCTCCAACCGTCGAGACCTAAAGCACTAGGCCCCACGCTTTCTCGCAATATTGCGAATCGGGGGATTCTTGCATTTTCTTTTGTGTTGGGTGCTTCCAAACGCCGATACCTGATACCACGAGGTGCTAGGCCCACAGCCTTATTGTGATTTCGCGTCTCGGCAATTCGACGTGTGTTTTGTTTTGGGTTGAGCCTTCGTAAATGCCGAAACCCCAAACCCCGATTGACGCCTGATTATTCACAACGGTGACCACAAATACAAGTGCTACAAAAACAGACCAGAGGGTAATTGGGACTGCCTACATCTTATATATATTGTAATTACTTCAAAAGAGCACTTGTTACCTATACATCTAGTCAAAGTATTCATTATATATTTCCAAACTTCCCGACAGGGACTTAGCTGCCATACAACACTTGTTTTAATTTAATATGAATACTTCATTTACTTTTAAAATTGATCGATTAATTTATGAAGTCGAATGTATTTGGAGTTATTTTAATTTAATATGACTACTTCATTTACTTTTAAAATTGATCGATTAATTCATGAAGTCGAATGCATTATAATAGAGTTTATTTGTATTAAAAAATAAAGTTATTAGATTCATTTTTTGAATAAGGATAATAAATTGACTTGCATTGTGGATAATAACCATATATAATGGTTAACCAAAACCTAAAAACATAGACTATCAAAACCTAAAAACATTCATTGAAAGTGGAAATTTACTCTCTTATAAAATATTCACCAGAAATGATTGTATCTTATTTACATACAATAAGATGACTGTAAATCGAAATCTTTTATCAAGAGAAAATAGAGTAGTAACCATTTTAGCCGTTTCTTTAGTTGAAAAAAAAAAAGCTCTTAACGAAATATAGATATAGCTCTCTAATATATTATGTCTTATTTGAATACATTAAAATGTAATCTTGGGACAAATTGGGATTTACGTTTAATGGTTGAGAAGCCAAGAATCCACTGTATATATTATGTACGTCGGCTTTACCTTTATCGTTCGTTGTTCTGGCTTGGCATGAGTAGATGTTGTATCAATTGGAGCTATCTCACTTTAACGTTATGTTTCTCTGCAGCTAGTATGCTGATTCTTACCCCTATGTTCCCACTTCAACATACGTTGCTTCTTTGCCTCTGACTCGCTGCTCTCTGCTAGCTATCTCTAATTCACCTTAGGAACCTCCCTAATATGTTGTTGTTAAATACACTGCCTTGGTACATCATTAGCCTAATATGGAGACTATCTTTTCTTTACAATGATTTTTTTTTAAGTCTCCCTTGTTTCTTCTTCTAGTCATTTTGATGTCGTTGGTTCTTTTTCCTGATTTAATAATATATTGGTAGGCCTGTACAAGATGAATTTAAATTATGAAATTCTTGATATGAATGCTTTTAAACAAATTCAATTGTCACTATTCCACTATCTTTTGGGAGCATTGTGATTTTTTTTTATCTATAGAGACAAGTAATTGTCTGAACATTACTAATAATAAAACATATTCCATTGGATTTCTTCCAAGTTTAACATATTGGCCTCCTATTGGTTGCAAAATTTTCTCCCTCAACCCAGAACTTGAAGAAGAAACAGTATTCAGATTTCATCTGCATGCTGCCATATATCAAGGAAACCTCATGTTTCCACTTCTTTGCTTTTTGTTAATCTTAGTCGTTATTGAAGACATTTTAGGCATTGCGGATGAGGAATACTCTCCCCCATAAATTTTGGAGAATTTAAGTTTGCAACTTCAGTTCATAACTTCCATTGTTTTACTCTTGAGTTGAGTCTAGTTGAGAGCACTCAATGTTGAGTTTCCTTCAGCCAAAAATTGGGAGTCAACTTGTACCACCCATTTCGCTGATTTTATGCACAGAAGTTTCAAATACTAACATTCCATGACTCTGTTTAAAACTATTGCTCATTCCTTTACATACCCGACCATGAAATGAATGACATTCCATTCTTTGTCGCAAAATAGATTTCAAATTTACTGATAAGAGCAGAACGCCATATATTTCAGCTTGTTTCTCTCCATACCATTCTAGATGTAACCTTATGAGTAATATTGAATAGTTCCTTGTAAGGTTTCCATCTCTTTCAGCCCTTATAATTAAATGGCAGTGTGTGGTGTTCGATCTTTACTGATTACCATCTCAAAACACCATCCAAAGCTCCTCAGCGCTGGACTACCTGGGAGAGGATTCAACATTAACACCCTCTAGACGATGGAAAACAACCAAAATACAATTGGGATCGGTTTCAAATAGGAAAACGATGAGAACCACTATGTTTCCAGAAGATGATATTGGCACTGAGATTGTTCACTCTGTGAAACAGTTATTGAATGGAACCAATTGCTAATAGATGAAACCAATTGCTAATACATGAGTTGTTGATCTCAAAACCTTCAACCATAAACTCATTATATTTGTATTTATTTAATCTTATAGTCTTTTGTTACTTTAGTATTGGGGTGTTTGGTGTTAATTACGGCAATTTTTATAAATCTGATTTATGGAAGGTTATTACCAAATCAGTTGATTCATGATATGCATTGCAAATTCAATTTTAGTATCCAATTGATATTTATTATCAATACTTATCAATAGTGTGAATCAATTCTTATCTTTTACCAATGGTGTACATGCACATCAATTCTTATCTTTTACCAATGGTGTACATGCACATAAATAATAGTTAAATCCATATAAAAAGCCAACGAGCTAATCATTTCATTTTATAGCATAGTGAAACTTTTGAGATAATAGGTAAATCCATATAAAATGTTAATGAGTTAATTGTTTCATTTTTATATTGTGAATTTTTTTATCAAATTCAGGAAATTTAAATTATCAATACAACCTTTGAGCGTATGATTTAAGTTTTAGATTGAATTAGTTAGTGTGCAATTCGTTTCAAATATTTAAACAATACACATCCTTTTTTCAAGTACACTGAGGCAAGCATTGTTCTTCATTGGAGATCGTACTAGTGATTATCTTTTATCTTCAAGCCTAACAATTGTTTGGACTCATATAAAAAAAATATATAAACTTAAACCTTATTGTGTATTTGTGTTAAATATATTGTATCCTCAACAGACTAACCGTACACTGCCAGCTGTACTGGACAGTTGTACTTTCTATTTCTGTCTTGCTTGAGCATATATAAGCTCAGCTATTTCCTATTGTAAGCATCTCTTCAAAACACTTAAGTTCTAAGTTCTGTACTTCTTCATACATTTCAATATACTGTTATATTCTCTTCTCTCTGCATTTCTCTTTGCTTCACAATTTATCATGGTATCAGAGCTACAACAGTAAGCCTCTTCACACAGTCGGGAGAGCAACACGATCCTCACAGCGCAGAGCTAACATGCATCTTGAGAGAACGCGACACAGTCTTTTCACAAGGCTTGGAGAGCTGTCCATAATACTCTTTAAAGATCGCCGTAACAAGCTTGCGGAGGTTGCAGAGCGTACTTTTCTCGAAAGAACGAGGAAGCAGAGAACGCAGAAGAAGAAACCTGCACATTTTTTTTTTCAAAGAAGTGTCAAAGATTGACGCAGAAGAGCTGCAGAACAGAAGAAGCTTAAAGAACTCGAAGAATTTGTTCACATTCATTAAAGATTGCTGCAGAAGGCAACATCGTTTAAAGATTTCAAGAAATCGCTCAAATATGTCAAAGATTGTAGCAGATAATGAAGAATTCATGTTTTTTTTTTAAATCTTTGAAAGATTCACTAATTTTTTTTTCGCAGGAGAAAATTCCGTTAAATTCAGGAAAGATCGCGTCAAACACACAAAGAACAACCATTAAGGCTGCAAGATTCATCTTGCGAACAGATTCGAGGCGGGAAATCAGTACAGAAGGGAAGAAGGAGAGCGCGGAAAAGGCGAAAGAATTTCAACCGTCAGATCTTGAACACAGGCCCGACAGTCATTGGATCAAGGAGAAGGTGCACGAGGTTTAGTCCTCTGCAATGCACAGGAGTGATTTCGACTTGTGAAGTCGCGAAATCCTGACGTCATCTTGATCGTCCGATCAAGAGACATGTGGCGAGATCCTATTCCATCGCAAAATCGGGAATCGGGAGTTGGACGAGCGAAAGAATCTGCTCTCCAAAAACTCCGATACGCGAAATCGCGAAATCCCGAAACAATCACAACCATCCATTTCATAGGACAGGTGGCAGCAGATCAACGCGTCAGCACATCGGCATTTCGGAGTTCAGGGTTTCAAGTTGTCAAAGAAATTTGACATCGCAATTCGTGAAATCGCGATACGCAACATAGCGATACGATCTCAGCCGTCCGTTTTTCCGGACACGTGGCGAACATCATAGCGCCCGTCGGCAAATCGGCATTCGAGGTTTCAAGTTGTCAAAGAAAATTGACATCGCAACTCGCGAAATAGCGATACGCAAAATCCCGATCAGATCTCAGCCGTCCATATCTCCTGGACACGTAGCGGACATCGAGGCCATCGTCAGTGCATCGGCAATCAGGGTTTCACGATGACAAAAATTTGGAGCATCGCTAACCACGATATCCCGAGGCTGAATCTGGACTGTCCATCTCTCAAGGACGCGTGGCGCA
>JASDQU010735729.1:176859-187821 GCA_032191745.1 Picea mariana | reverse complement strand
CTATTTCCTATTGTAAGCATCTCTTCAGAACACTTAAGTTCTAAGTTCTGTACTTCTTCATACATTTCAATATACTGTTATATTCTCTTCTCTCTGCATTTCTCTTTGCTTCACAATTTATCAATTTGCACAGTACTATAATTGCTATATTAATCTATCACATATAATTGTTACTTCCATTAGTGTCAACGCTGCATAGAATATGGTGGTTGTAATTGTTGAAAAAACATGAGTCGACAGAATCATATGAATTTGTTGTACATATTAGTTGGTAAGAAGTAAGAAAAAATATAAAACAAAATAACAAAATAGAATTCAATAATACAAGGATTTACATGGTAAAACCTTGAAAATATTGGGTAAGGTATGAGTGTTCTAAATATTACAATTTTCCAAAAGAATATGTTATAAAAATTGCATATGTCTCTAAGAGCCACACATATATAATGTATTCAACATAACTGCCACCATTACATTAATGGTCAGATTTTCCATAAATTTTTCACCTCTTTTTATTTTTATTATTGTTGTCACAATTCCAACAATGTTCACTATGAAAACAATTTAATTGATACCTTGCTCAAGCCCATTCATGAATTTTTTGGCAAGTCAAGATAAGAAAAACAACACCACAACTTCTCTAATAGTATTGGTTTTGTAAACAGACTCTTTGCTTTGCTTCTCTTCATGGCCTCTTAGCTTTGAAAATTGATAATAATGGTTGGTAATGTATTTCTTTTCCTAATCTAGGTAATTTATTCTTTGATCATAGTAGGTTACATGGTGAGGTGGGTAATTTTCTTGAGTATCAAGTATATTAAGAGCTACTCCACCACCATCAATAGTCATACAAAATAGTATTTTATGGCAATATTCTTGGTCTTACTATGATAATCTATATTGATATCCAAATGGATAGCACTTTGACTATATAGACCCTTTAACAAAATTACCTACTTGCTTTCATGAGAGATAGTTATATATTCTACCTTAGTAGTGGATAAACAAAATATTTATTGAAGCTTGAATCGCATCCAAAAAAGAAGGTCCTTATGCAAGAGTAAAGGCATAACCTGAAGTACATATCCTATTGGAAAAATCAACTTCAAAATATAAAACAACATAATCAAAAACTCAATCACTACAACCATTAGAGGTGATACAATAATCACTTGTGCCTCTAAGATTATGAAACACCCATTTCATTGTTGTCTAATGCTCTCTACCTTGATTTTCCATGTATTTATTGACAACATAATTGCATGTGAAATATATGATCATGTACATACAATCACATACATTAAACTTTCTACTAGGCTAGCATATGGTATACAAGACATATAATCATTTTCTTGTTTATCCCTAGAACACAGACTTGAAGAAATCATAAAATGGGAAGCCAAAGGGATATTTATGGATTTCACATTATTCACTTCGAATTTCATGAGTATCTTCTCCACATACTTTTTTTGTGATAACTAAATCTTAGCGTCTTTCCTTCTCTATTCATATAAAAAAATCCTATGCAAATGATCCTTTAGTCTATTGATCTCAACCATGTTTTTTCTTTCTATAATCATATCATCAACACATAACACCAAGATAATGAACATACCATTCTTTGAAAGTTTTTAAGTAAACATGATGTTCATGGCTCTCCATGAAGAAGTCCAACGTCTTGTACCATTGCCTAGGAAATTTCTTCAGGCCATGCTATATATTCTTTGATTTTTAAAACATATATTCTTTTGCGATCCTGAAAATACCATTGGATGTTCCATAAATATTTCTTTATCTAAATCTCTATATAAAATTCAAGTTTTAACATGTAGTTTCTCTAGCTTAATATCAGTGAAGAAACAAGTGCTAATACTACACCAATAGAAGAAATCTTAATAGCTAGTGAAAATATTTCATGGAAAATAATACCTTTCATTTGAGAATACCCTTCTTATACTAGTCTTACTTTCTAACTTTCAAATTTATCATCGACACCCTTTTTCATTTTGTAGATCCATTTGAAAAAACAACTTCTTTGTCCTTTCATAGTTCTACCAGGTCCTATGTTTTATTCTTCTCCAAGGCATCCATTTTTTACTTCGTTTTTCTTTTTCACATAGCGCTTTCAATAAAACTCTTCATTTACTAAAAACAACAAGGTTCCTGATCATTATAAATCAAAGTAATAGATGAAATATAATCTTTGTACCTCTTAGGATGATTTTTGGCCTGTTTAGATCTCCTGGAATTTCCATATTTTCTTGTATATTTTTTTCATCCTCATTTTCTTCTTCAAAATATTATTCATGCTCCCTATTTTTTTGTAGATAGATGGGTTTCCAACTAGAATTGTTGATTTCCTCGTATTTGTTCCTGTTTAATTTCGACATCTACTATGTTTGATTTTATGAGAGGGGATTCATCAAATACTACATCACTACTACAATATGTATCCCTTAACTCCATCACCATAACCATAAAAGATATACTTATTTGATCTGGGGTCGAACTTACAACACTCATCTTTAGAAACAAGAGCGTAGGCATCACATGATTTTTTTTTTTATAATTGAGTAATTACAAGAATGATTTGTTCAAACCTCTTTAGGAATATTACAATCCATTGGAACTAATGGAAACTAATTTACTATATAGAAGGTTGTAATGATCGATTCTTCCCATAAGTCCTACTACAACTTGACATTACTAAGGATGATCCTTGCTCTCTCTAGATGAGTCATGTTCATGCATTCAACCAAACCATTTTTTTAAGGAGCATAAATTATGGTTTATTCCTTTTTATCCTAGCTTCCTTGAAATACTTTTAAAATTCCAAATATGTGAGAATGCCTCCATTATTTGTTCTTAAAGACTTGATTTACCTACTAGTTCTCTTTTCAACCAAAACTCTAAATTGCTTGAATAAATTAAACACATGAGTTCATCTTTTGAGAATATAGTAACAAACCTTTATAGAGTGATAATTTATAAATGTTACAAAGTATGGGGATATTTTAAAAGAAATTGTAAGGGATGGCTCCCAAACAACGTGAGTGAATATAATCTACAATACCCTTACTTGTTTGACTACATGTTTTGAACTTATATATACATTGCTTTCAAAAAACACAATTCTTTCATAAATTCAAATTCAAATATTATAAATATGGAAGTAACTTACCATTTATAAGTAAATTTATGCATTTTTCACTCATATGTCCAAGTCAATGATATCATAAATGAGCAGATTCATTTGCTTCTTTAGCTACCACCACCGCTTCATTTATCTCGATACTCCCATCTATCTTGTAAAGGTTCCAAATATTTGTAGCCGTCATTACCACCAAAACTCCCTTGCATGACAAAACAACACTCTAACCGACTAAGCTATTTCCCCTCTCCCAAAAATTCATCTCCTACTAGACTCTAGTTATTATTAAGTTAGTGCCTCTTTATTAGTAAGCACATGGTGATTTAGAGCACATGATTTTGAGAGCATTCTTGGATATCTCGATATGATTTTAAGTGGTTGTTTATCATGATGTATCAACATCATTGACAATGATAGGTTGATTATCGGTGACATGTTGATTATGAGTGACAGTATCCATGAAAGTTTGAGTCTCTATTTATATTTCATAGTGACAGGGTGGTGCAAGGCAGGAGATTGAAGTCTCTGATGCTGGAGAATTTGTAAGTTGTTGGTTCTTATGAATTTAATATTTTGGTATATAAGAAATCATTCTATTTTTTCTCCCATTTCAGTTTCCACGTAAGCGTACCATGTATATGTTGTTATGATGTGAAACATTTTTTATGGTTATATGTTTATGATATGCTAAATGAAATCATAATTTATAACTGACTCATAAGTTGATGATTACATGTTTTGATTAAAAGTGGTAAAAAGTGATCAATACTGATTCACGCCCCCCTCATAGTATTAGTGAATATTCCAACATTTTTCACAGGTTGTCACAGGACACATGTGCGTCAACAAGCAATGATCATCGTGTGACTATTGTGCTGCAACCCTTGATGATGTAGAAACATATTATTTTTCTAGGGAAGGATGGATCTATTCTAGATATGTCATATTTTCCTTAGATCTATCAGATCTAATGGGTCTAGGATTTGGAGGAATGAATGGAAGAAAAACAAAATTAAATAAAAAAACAAGGAGAGGAAAGGATTGGAAAAGAAACTCATGAGCACATAATCACATAAGCATTCCAGGAATACCCCTCATCGTGAGGGGTACCTTCCATTCCACCTTGCAAATGGCTAGGATCTGTGGAAACCATATGCTGAGTTTGAGGAGGGAAAGGATGGGTTAAGACAATAGGTTGTTGGGAGGGATTCTATTGTGTCAACAATACATGCAGTACCTCATGCTTTTGAGGACACAGATAAGTAGGGTGTTCCTCTCTACATATCTTGCATGGAAACCAAATCTTCCTCTTCTCTTTAGTAGCCCCTCCTATGTTTTCTAGGTCTGAGTAGTCCCTTTCTTACAATTGGAATTATTTTTCTAGTTCTTTTTCTTCTTTCCTATAGGTTCTTTATGTTTCTTTAGTTGTGTGGACTACATTGAATTCACCTCAGAGGTTTGATTAGGGACTGTAGAATTTTATCACTAGTACCAAAATATGATGGGTGTGATGAAACCGAAATGTGACTCATCTCATCGGATAATTGGTTCACAAAGGCATGAGAAACAAGATGAGCGATAACATTAGCACGTAGTCCTGGGTTTGGCCTCTTTACATCATTAAATATCATAGGATAATTATAGATGATATCATAAAGGGTACCCAACCAATATTAAATCAAGTCTAAGTGTTGGGAACGTATGATGGCTTAATCCTCGGTAGTCATCCCAATCATAGAGACATATTTGGGAATGGTTGGAAGGACGGATTTAGCAAACCACTTCATTAAGAGCTTATCAAGGATTTGTTTCTTGATCACTCTATGCCTTTGTCACCACTCATGAATATGATCATAAATGTGAGTGGTAGTATCCTCACACACTGAAGTCAAGAGCTCCATCCATATTTCATACCTAAAGGGAAGTTGGTAGTGCATAAGGAACACCATTGCTAAGTCATTGAATCTTTTAAAGGAACCACCTAGTAGTTCAATATACCATTTGGTGGTAGTTCTAGTTAGGGAAAATTGGAAAATCTGCAGGCTCACACTATCATCCATCAATGAGTTGGATGAGCACCATAAGCGATATGTCATGATGTGCACCATAAGTGGTATACCATGATGTGCGTGGAGGGGTCCTCTCTTGAATTTCCATTGAACTTCGGGATGTTATATGGCATATTGGAAAGCATTTTCGACCATGAAGGGTTATGGGATATAGGGTCATTTTTCAATCGTAAAAAATTAGGAAAGTCTAACGCTGTGAGGAAGGGAAACAATGTATGAGAAAATGAATACTTGGAGGGAGTTGAAGTTGTTGTTGTCTGAGTTCAACCTTGTGGCCCCTCTATATTTGTACTATCGGAGGGTTGAGGATCTCTTGAAGAGTGGCTTTCCCTATGAATGGTGTAACTTCAAGGAGCATGAATTCTCTAAGAAAAAAACATTCCCCTACGAGTAAATGTCGACCCTATAGGAAAATCATTCCCAAAGTTAATCCTAGGAAATAAACCCCCAGGACTAGATGTGTTAACAAAGGGAAAGCCTCCCCATAGTGTAAATTTCCCCCCAAGGAATGTTACCTTAGGAAACGGTGTGCTAACTGAAGTAAATTTGAAACCTCCTGACATATTACTACTCCCATCATGATTAGGGACAACCCTGAAACCACTACAAACATTCCACCCAAAAGGTACACCCGTACCCAATGATGTCAGGCCACTCATAGGATTGGTGGGAAACAAAGGCATGGGAAACAATATGAACCACACCATCAGTATGGAGTCCTAGGTTTGGCCTCTTCATATCATTCAATATCCTAGGAGAAGGAAGGATGATATCATAAAGGGTACTCAACCGAGAGTAAATCAAGTCTAATTGTTGGGAATGAATGATGGCTTTCTCCTCTTTTGTTAAACCCTAAATAATGGCTCATTACCCATTAATTGGGGCATATTACATTAGTAATTTTATTTTATTTATGTCGTTTTTAGTCCATTAGTTGTAATTATAACTCCTTGTCTCCTATATATACCAAGGAGACATTTTCATTTGGAATCATCTTGTAATTGTACATTTATGTGGGCATAAGGAGGTTGCCCCCTCGAAGAGGCTTATTATCTGAATTTCTCTCTTTTTCGAGGTGTTGAGTACTTATTCTGGGGTTTTTCTATGCTATGTTGACATTTGGCTCTTAACATATGGTATCAGAGCTCAAGGTCTTGGGGTTTTGCTACTACATTTGAGACACCTTGGAATTTTTGCTATACATTTTTTTATACAATGCTTCAGAAGGAATGGATTGGAGGATATTTATCACACAGATCAAGGTATGTTGGGTTAAAATTTCATCTCCGTAGGCCTTATACCTTCGGAGATACATCCTATGCAATATAGGGTTCTAGAATCATCTTGAACTGAGTCATTGTGGAATTTTTGCTATAAAAATTTTTCTGTAACGTTTCAGACCCTGAAATATGAAGGCTATTCATAGAAATTAGTAAGGTATCTGTAGTAAAATTTTCAGCTTCTGGTTCATCTTACATTTTTAGATACACCCTATGGAATATAGGGTATCTGACTAGTCCTATTGACTAGTCTCAAGAAGGTGTTCTAGGTAAAAAAATCATAACTTCTTCCTAGAGTATCCAAATTGAGTGAAACTGGTTGCATTGGATAGTGAACAGTCTATAGTATTTCTCGTACGATTTTTAGAATTTTATATCAATAATTTTGTGCGGGGAATGCTATACAAGTGAGATCTTCTAGAAAGGAAAAAAATCATCAAGTTGTGGGGAAGTTACCGTAAATTCCACTTGGCACATCCAATTTTGATCAGACCTGTGGCACTGCAGAGAAGAAATATCAGAAAACTACAAAAAATAAATTTTCATACCCAGAAGGGCCGAAACTTTAGATATATATCAAAAGAAAGATTGTCTAGAAGAACCACCTCAAAATCAAGGTTCAAAAGTGATACTTGGCCAACATGCCACCCAAAAATGGAACTTCTACACCAAATAAGCCTCCAGAAAGTCCTACCTGGACTCTTGATGAAGGTGAAGAAATGTGTAGGGACATAAATGAATTACAAAAGAAGACATTGACAAATATGAACTACAATGGATGATGGATTCAACTGAATCTAAATTGGAGGAAATAATGGATACTAAGATGGATGGTTTAAAAAGGGAGATCATGGAAGGAATGAAAACTTTCCTAATAGAGAGGACACCTGAAAGTGAAAATGTATCCCATTAAATGCATGATGAGGACACAAGGAAGATGAATCAAGAATGGAGAAAGTCCAACATTGGTTTGAAGACCAACCACGTTCCTAAAATCAATATGAGGAAGTTTGATGGCAAGGACCCAATCACATGGATACTTCAGATGGAGCAATTCTTTGATATACATAATGTGCCACATACACAAAAGGTACGAATTGCTTCTTTATATTTAGAACCCAATCAATTTGTATGGTATAAATGGCTTTGTTCTCACAAATCACTCGTCACTTGGACAATTTTCATGGAAGAAATGATAACACACTATGAGGATACAAGGAGCAATACCTTCTTTATCCAATTGATAAATCTCAAGCAAAACGGTTCAGTTACAGAGCACATTGAGAACTTCCAAAGATTGAATATAAAGGTAACATATATTCCAGATGAGCACTTGATTGATGTATTCATAGGAACTTTAAAGGATAACATTCAACATGAGGTTCGCCTTTGGGAACCCAAATCATTGGAGAATGCATTTAGGGTGGAAAGAAATGTTGAAAGTAAAAATATGGATATGGCTACTAGAAGGGCCAATCCTAACAGCTATAGAGAGAATAATGCTCCTTCTTCTAAAACACCTCAACCTACAAGGTTGACACCTCAGCAATTGGAGGAAAGAAAAGAAAAAGGTTTATGTTTTAATTGTGACATCAAGTATAGTAAGGGACATAAGTGTGGTGAGAATAAATTATTCTACATAGATTGTGAAGAGGAAGAAGAACNAGGAACTTTAAAGGATAACATTCAACATGAGGTTCGCCTTTGGGAACCCAAATCATTGGAGAATGCATTTAGGGTGGAAAGAAATGTTGAAAGTAAAAATATGGATATGGCTACTAGAAGGGCCAATCCTAACAGCTATAGAGAGAATAATACTCCTTCTTCTAAAACACCTCAACCTACAAGGTTGACACCTCAGCAATTGGAGGAAAGAAAAGAAAAAGGTTTATGTTTTAATTGTGACATCAAGTATAGTAAGGGACATAAGTGTGGTGAGAATAAATTATTCTACATAGATTGTGAAGAGGAAGAAGAACAAGAACAAGAACCATCTCAGGATAAAACGTAGAAGCAATTTCGTCTGAAGAGTTGAATCCCACGATGTCCTTTAATGAATTGTCTAGAATTAGCACTCCTCAAACCCTCAAGATCGAAGGATATATCAAAAAGGAAAAGGTAATAGTCCTAATTGATTCTGGAAGTACTCGTAATTTCATTCACTATAAATTAGACAAAGCTCTCAATTTCTTTGTATATCCAGCACCATAGTTTCAAGTAATGATTGCAGATGGAGGAACTATCAATTTCTCAGGAAATGCGATAAGATCAATCTTACTATGGGGGAATATGTAATGAATAGTTCAATGATTTCTATACCCATGGGTGGTGCTAATGTTGTACTAGGAATCCAATGGTTACAATCATTAGGAACAGTGGATTTTAATTTTCAAGAACTTTTCATAAAAATTTTATTGGAAGGAAAATAAATTCAGTTAAGAGGTATCATAGGGAAACCCGGTAAGGTGATAATATCTAATGGCATGACAAAATTATTGAAAAGGGGGCATCAAGGTGTTATTGCACAACTATGCTCACTAGATGTTCAAACATGTAAGCCATCTATTCCACTAGATATTCAAGGGATCATTGATAAACATTCCAAAGTATTTGAAGATATTCCCAAAGGTCTTCCACCCACTCGAAATCATGATCATGATATTCACCTAATTCCTGGGAGTGTTCCTCCTAACATCAGGACATACAGATACCCTTATGCCCAAAAGAGTGAAATTGAGTGCATGGTTGAAGAAATGTTAGAGGTTGGCATTATTAGGCCTAGCCAAAGTTCTTACTCTGCACTGTTGGTAATGGTATTCAAGAAAGATGGATCATGGCGTATGTGTCCAGATTATAGAGAGCTCAACAAGATCACTATTAAAGATAAGTTTCCTATTCCCATCAGTGATGAGTTGTTAGATGAACTACATGGAGCAATCTATTTCCCAAAGTTGGATCTTCATTCAGGGTATCACTAGATTAGAATGAAGGAAGAAGATATCCCAAAAACAACATTCTGAATTCATGAAGGACATTATGAATTTTTGTTCATGCCTTTTGGCCTTACAAATGCACCTTCCATATTCCAAGGGTTGATGAATTCCATTTTCAAGACCTTCCTTTGAAAAACTGTGTTAGTGTTTTTTGATGATATATTAATCTATAGCAAGTCTTGGGAGGATCATGTGCGACATGTTGAAAAGGTGCTACAACTACTAAAGGAGAAACAACTATATGCTAAAGCATCCAAATGTTTCTTTGGAGTGAAGGAGGTAGAGTATTTGGGTCATATTTTGTCTCATGAAGGTGTCAAGGTAGACCCTAACAAGATTAAGGCCATGATGGACTGGTCGATTCCCAAAACATTGAAGAATCTTAGAGGATTTTTGGGTTTGACAGGTTACTATCGCAAGTTTGTTCAGCAATATGGAAGAATAACAACACCTTTAACGACACTAACTAAGAAGGATGCATTTTCATGGACTCCAGAGGCAACTAAATCTTTTGAAAAACTTAAAGAGGTGATGTGAAAAGCTCATGTCTTGACCATTCCAAAATTCACAAAAACCTTTATTGTGGAATGTGATGCCCAGGGAAATGGAATTGGTGTTGTCCTAATGCAAGAAGGAAGGCCCCTAGCTTTTGAAAGTGGACCACTCAAGGGAAAGGACTTACACAAACCCATTTATGAGAAGGAAATGATGGCAATACTACATGCATTAAAGAAATGGCATCCTTACCTAATAGGTAGGCACTTCAAGGTCAAAACAGATCATGATAGTCTTATATACATCTTGGAACAAAGACTATCTTCACAAGAAAAACAAAAATGGGTAACCAAGATATTGGGTTATGATTTTGAAATCGTCTATCAAAATGGGAAGAAAAATGTTGTGGCAGATGTACTCTCAAGAAAGGATGAAGATGTTGAGGCCTTTCTTTGTTCTATCTTGATTATCCAACCTAATTGGATAATAGAAGCAAGGGATGAATGGAAGAATGACTAAAAAGTGTGGACTCTCATTCAAAGGTTGCAGCAGGATTCCAGTGCATCAAATACATTTACATGGAAAAATGATTCACTATGGTACAAATATCACTTATATTTATGTAATAACTCCCAACTCAAACAAAAGGTACTATTGGAATTGCACACCTCTCCAGTAGGAGGGCACTCGGGATTTTTGAAAACCTACCATAGGGTCAAGAAGGAATTTTTTTGGGATGGATTTAAAACTGATGTTCAGAGGTTTGTGGAAGAATGTTTGGTTTTCCAACAAAATAAGATGGAAACAATTAAGACCCCAGGTCTTTTACAACCATTAGCCATCCCAAGTCAGCGTTGGGAGGAGGTTTCCATGGATTTCATCACAGGGTTACCGAAGTCTGAAGGAAAGAGTGTCATCATGGTGATTGTTGATAGACTGACCAAGTACACACACTTTTGTGCACTCTCTCATCC
>JASDQU010735729.1:146596-176839 GCA_032191745.1 Picea mariana | reverse complement strand
CAGATGTACTCTCAAGAAAGGATGAAGATGTTGAGGCCTTTCTTTGTTCTATCTTGATTATCCAACCTAATTGGATAATAGAAGCAAGGGATGAATGGAAGAATGACTAAAAAGTGTGGACTCTCATTCAAAGGTTGCAGCAGGATTCCAGTGCATCAAATACATTTACATGGAAAAATGATTCACTATGGTACAAATATCACTTATATTTATGTAATAACTCCCAACTCAAACAAAAGGTACTATTGGAATTGCACACCTCTCCAGTAGGAGGGCACTCGGGATTTTTGAAAACCTACCATAGGGTCAAGAAGGAATTTTTTTGGGATGGATTTAAAACTGATGTTCAGAGGTTTGTGGAAGAATGTTTGGTTTTCCAACAAAATAAGATGGAAACAATTAAGACCCCAGGTCTTTTACAACCATTAGCCATCCCAAGTCAGCGTTGGGAGGAGGTTTCCATGGATTTCATCACAGGGTTACCGAAGTCTGAAGGAAAGAGTGTCATCATGGTGATTGTTGATAGACTGACCAAGTACACACACTTTTGTGCACTCTCTCATCCCTTCAAACACAGTACAACTTCCATCGCATTCATGGAGACAATTCAAAAGCTATACGGTAGCCCAAAGATTATTGCAAGTGATAGAGATCCCATCTTCACTGGACATTTTTGGAGGGAGATGAAGTCGTTGTTGTTACAGTTGGACCTTGTGATCCCCCTATATTTGTACTACCGGAGGGTTGAGGGGATCTATAAGAGTGACTTCCCCTAGGAATGGTGGAAATTCATGGAGCATGAATGATTTAAGAACCAAACATGCCCCTAGGAGTAAAGGTGGACTCTATAGGAAAAACATTCCCAAAATTAGTCCTTGGAAAGAGTCCCCAAGACTAGATGTGTTAACAAAGAGAAATCCTCCCCATTGTGTAAAATTTTCTCAAATGAATGATCCCTCAGGGTAGGGTGTGCTAATCGAAGAAATGTTGAAACCTCTTGATGTACTACTACCCCCATCCTGATTGGGGGCAACCCCAAAATCACTATAAATATTCTTCCCAAAAGGTACACCTACACCTGATGATGTCGGGCCGCTCATAGGATTGGTGGAGGTGGAAAGATTTCCACCTCCCATGCTGAAACCAAGGCTCAGACCCCCACCGGAAAATGATCTATAAGTGCGCATCAAAATTGTTGGGATGGGCATAGGAATGCTATGTATACTAATGGATGGAAATAACAACACAACCAATGTCTCCCATATGGATAGAGAAGTAGAAAAATACACGAATGGTGTAGATCCAATGGTGCTAGGGATGGTTATGTGGGAATCATGGGGATCTCCTCGAGGGGATCTCCCCCAATCCCACTTGATGATGGGATGGATGTCTCAGCTACACTAGACAAAACACTCGATCCTGACATGGTGAGAGGATGAATATAACAAAGAAAAATGATCACTAAAAAACTTACCTTACCTAGACAAGTAGAGGTGCATCTGGCTTAGTCAAAGGAATATTAAAATTTGGTGGAGGACATTCATATACCCCCTCTACTTCGATGAAACCAGTCTCATCAAACCAAATTTTAGTCCCTTCAAATTATTTGTCACCTATCTTGCATTTTGTTAGAGACGGTTGCAACATGGGATGAAGTCCTCATAGTTGACAATATCGATGTTATGGTTCAACCACGGTGAATGTAATATGTGAAAATACAATCACAAGTCAACCTAAGTTTGACCTAGAATTGGACTCAAAGAGTATACACCACTAATCAATCTAGGACAATAGAAAAAAAAATAATTGACATAGGGGCCTTCCGAAAACCAACCCTATGGAGGAGATGAAGTCCCAACAAGAATGGATAGAGACGGTACTAGGAGCAGTTACGATGATCTACATGAAACAACTCCGATTGGTTCAAGTACCCTTTACTGAGGAAGACACCCTCGGGGGGAACTGATACCATGAACGAATGTTTTCCCCAAGTACTACAGGAGTGTCCCATCTGCAGTCACCTCTATGGCTTCCTAGGAATGGTCACTAAGGATACCACCTTATAATCAATGACCCAAAAAAAAGTCGTAGGTCTTACCACATGTAAATTCAAGTTAACTTATCCCAAACCTTCGAAGGTGTGGCACCAACAAAACCCTCTTATATGTAAAAATCGAAGTGGTTTCACAAACACCAAAATAAGAAGAGAGGTATAATCTCCGTACTTTCCCTGATGCGAGCTTGTGCTTAACTATTGTGCTAGAGGAGGCTCATGGATTTTCCACTCTTTAATTAATTCTATTTTTTGTTCTTGTGGCCTTGGAGATTTTACTCTCTAAACCTATTCCAAATTCCTAAGTGTATCTACTGTTGGTTCACAATAAAATAAAATTTTCTGATAAATTTTAGATTACACGATTCTTTTTAATGGATGTTGTTTAAGTCAAAGGGAGATGGATGAAACTCTTTTGGTGCTGTTATGACTCTTGACACAACCAGGAAATGAAAATATGCTAATGAAAATCTTTCAATTCAATGTAATCTAGCTATGGGAGGGAAAATATTTGAATAGGAGACCTCACACCCCAAACAACCAACAAATAGTTTAGATCTGAAACATTTCAATGATTGAAACCAAACAATGAACCAATGCACACTTTTCACCAATGATTTAAAAGTAATCAAGCATGATTTTTATATATATATATTTCCAGATGAAATGCAAATGTCTATTAATCTAATGAATAAGACAAAAGCACAAGGAAAACTAGAAAAAAAGAAGCAAAAGGGTTGTAGGAAATTGGCAGTGATTTTTGATCAACCCACTCCAATGTCTCTACAAAGATCAAACACAAAACTCACCTAGGAGGATGGATCTAGTAATGAATAACAATTACAAAAGGAAAAACCAATGCTAGTAGTACCAAACACTACTAGATCTGTTCAGATTTGTTGGATTCACTGCCCAACTTCAATAGATCTCTTAAACAGAAAATGAACCTATCCACAAAATGAACACAAGCCACACAAATGCACTCCAAACACAACTTGAAGGAAAATGAGGGACCTTGTGGATTATAATAACCAATCTAATCTGAAGGGCCTATGATCTAGGTGGATATCGGTGGCCACCACCTTTTCCAACTGGCTCAAAAGAGTTTTTGGACAATTTTGGCGATTTACTATTTTTAGCAGTTTTAACTTTTGGGGCCATTTTGAGGGCCTAAATGAAGATTTTTCTGGATAAAGCTTCTCAATGATGGTCAAAGGCATAATTGATCCCCCAAAATGAATCTCCTCAACGATACCTTTCCAATGGACTATCATACACCTAAAACGGAGATCGTATGCAAAAGTTACGTCCCCGGGAAGTTGATGTACTAACTTACCCAAACAGGGCCCACATGACTTTTGGCGCTTCATCTCCTAGGGTTTGGTTTTGGGATGTATATGGTTTTTGGCATTCCTGTTTATTGTAAAAATGCCTTCAGAGCCTCATTGTAATCTTCTTCTTGCGAATGAGCACAACCGTCACATCTCTTCTCAGAGATAAGACGCCACCATTCCAACAAGATTGTTTCCGCTGGATTTTACAGTTTCAGCTTATTCGCTTATTGAATAGAAAACCAATTTTACTGTATCTCTGTTATTTTGTGTTAAGCACCTGCTAATAATATGTAGTCATTTCATTCTTCTCATAAAATTTGGATCAGTGGTATCAAAGCGGTCTGCTCCTTGTCGTCTTAATGCATGTCCCCAATGAGGTAGGAGTACAAAGAGTTGGGTCTCGATCTTGTTTCTCTTTAGGACAAAAGATCTCGCATGCCCAAGTGATATCTCATGGTAGGAGAAAAGAAATATCATGGGATAGGACATCCTTTCAAACTATTGATTGAGGAATCCCTCACACAACAAAGAAACGAGATGATGTATAGTTTCGCGCAAATCCTTCGGTGGCTACCAACAGGCGACACATCTTCTTTGAGTAGAGGCGTCGCCCCCTTCAAGGTTCAAATAAACTTAGATATTCCTATATTTAAAGGTCAAATAGATGCAGATGTTGTATACAAGTGGTTGAATCTACTAGAAGGGTATTTTTCTATCCATAACTTTTCGAATAGAGAAAACATTACTTTTTTTCTCCTCAAAGTCATTCCCCATGTCAAATATCGGTGCGAAACATTCTGTGAGAAAAAGGAAATAGAGGAACCCTTATTATTTACAGTCACAACCACCTCGGAATCCTTCATGGATGCTATTAAGGAACAATAGTACCCTGTCGGAAGTTATGACGACTTGTATACCAGATGGGCGACACTGCGGCAAGAAAGAGGCCCAACAGAGCTAGATTTCACAAATATCTTCCATACCTTGAGCACCAAGCTCGATATCAAAGATTTAAAGTGACATATTGTGCTCAAGTATCACAATGCTTTGCATAGATACATCGATACTGAAATGGAATTTCTGGACACCTCATCCTTGGGCGCGGCCTACCGATATGCCGTCAAAATCGAGCAGAAGCTTAAACAAAAGACTCGATAATTTGGGCCTAGGAGCCCCTCACAACAAAAGATAGGAAAGGGAGGCCCCAACTCATAGAACAAAGGATAGAGCAAAGATGCACAATATCAGGAAAAAGAGTCCAATCCACAAGCAAAGAAGGACACTGGAAAGACAAAGAAAGATATCGAGAAGTGGTGCCACTTTCATAAGAGCCCTTGGCATAACACTGTTGACTGCAGCTCAAAGCAGTCACTGGTGGCTAAAGTGAAAGCCTATGAATCATATGCAGGTTCTGACTCTGAGCTAGAACCAGAAAGGGGAAGATGCATCATTGACGTGTAACCCAGTGACACCGTTGCTACCACCAAGCTCCAACCTAGTGAACCAGACAAGCCAGAAGAAGGAGAACGCCTCTTCCATTTGTAGATGTGGGTAAAAGGAACCTCGCTGCACTTCATTGTTGATAGTGGTAGCCAAAAGAACCTCATATCAGTAGAGGTCGTCAAGCGGCTGGCCCTACCGACAACACCGCACCCACAACCCTACACCATTGGATGGCTCCGCCAAGGAAGAGATCTCCGTGTCAACCAACAGTGTCGACCATCATACGGCATCAAGACTTTCAAAGATGAGGTATTGTGTGATGTTTCTCCTCCCAAAGTTTGTGATGTAATTGTAAAGGATACCCGAGGCAGTTCCACCTAGTGCTATTTCTTTGATCTCTGCTAAGAAATGCAGGAAAGTCATCTCTCAAATGGGGAAGTTTGTCTTCTTCGTGATTTGCTCTTAGAATAAGAGAAATATCAAAGCCACATCTAGGGTATCTTCGGCCGACCTCTCCACATAGCAGAAGCAAGTAGATAAGGTCTTGGAAGAATACTCAGAAATCTTCTCCTCACCTATCGAGGTACCTCTGCACTGCCAGGTCAAGCACCCCATCGATATGACCCCCAATGCATCGTTGCCCAATAGGCTAGTCTATCGCCGCTCTCTATTAGAGAATGAGGATATTAAGCAACAAATCCAAGAAATTCTCCAAAAGGGGCACATCCGTCCCATATCATCACCTTACAGGAGCCCAATCGTGTTGGTACAAAAGAAAGATGGAACCTAGTGACTCTTAATAAAATTGAAGTCAGAAACCGGTACCCGATTCCCCGAATCGACGACCTCCTTGATCAACTCATGGGGGAAAAATACTTCAATAAGATTGATCTGAAGTCTGGCTACCACCAGGTCCCGATAGAAAAGACAGATGTATGGAAATCTGCCTTCAAGTTAGAGGAAGGCCTTTTTGAATGGTTGGTCATGCCCTTTGGTTTGACAAATGCTCCAACCACTTTCATGAGGATGATGGATGATATCTTTTGACCATTCACCAATACTTTTGTAGCGGTGTATATGGATGACATTCTCATTTAAAAAAAGACTTGGGATGAACACTTGCAGCATATTCAGCAGGTTCTACACACCCTGTGACAACACAAACTATATGCCAACTTGGAAAAATTCTTCTATGGCATGGATAGGTTCCATTACCTGGGCTACATCATTGATAAACATGGCATACATGTGGATCCAGCCAATATCCAAGTCATTCATGACTGGCCAACCCCAACCACAGTCACTGAGCTTCAGAGCTTCTTGGGCCTTGCCAATTTCTACCGCAGGTTCATGTTGGGATTCTCCCATATTGCATGGGCCCTCAGCCAAATAACCAGGGGTGGTGGTAAGGAAAAATTTGCATGGGGTTGGTCCCAACAACAAGCGTTCGATGATTTGAAGCAACACTTGTGCTCAACCCCAGTACTTTCACTACTAGACCTGCAACAACCCTTTGAGATTGAGACATATGCTTCAGACTATGCGGTGGGCATATTTTTCACTTATCACGAGTGCCTCGTGGCCTATCATAGTGAGACACTATCAGATGTTGTCTGTAAGTACCCTACTTATGACAAAGAAATGTACTCTGTTGTGCAAGCCTCCCGCTAGTGGAGACATTGCATTCTTGGGAAGGAGACAATCATCCACACTGATCATAAGCCACTGCAGTTCATGTAGACATAAGGAAAATTACAGAATGATCGCCATCAAAAGTGGTCCACATACTTGCAACAATTCCACCTCAACATCAAGTATAAAATAGGAAGCACCAATCTCGTCATTGATTGCCTCAGCAGACCACCAGTCGTGGCACTCACCACGGTCCTAGACTCTTATGACTATGAGACCTTTTGATGGCCCCAAATCTATGAGACAGACCCAGACTTCGCCATCACCTACAAAATGTTGGGTGCAAATGAAGTTGTCGATAATTTCCATCTTCAGGATGGGTTTTTGTGTCGTCTGGGCCATATCTGTGTTCCATCAAGCAAGAGAGTGAAGCTGATCTGGGAAGCCCACTATAGTCGGGTGGTAGGAAAATTCAGCATAGAAACAACAGTGGCGATGCTACATAAACAATTCTACTAGCCAAAACTTCGACAGGAGGTCAGCAAGTATATCAGGTCCTGCATTGCCTACACTATTGCCAAACCGACCACTAAGAAACAAGGCTTGTACACCCGTCTTCCTACTCCTGACAGGGCATGGGAATCCATATCAATGGACTACATGTGGGGCCTCTCGTCCACCAAGAAGGGAAATGACTATTTTTTTATGGTTGTTGATGGCTTTTCTAAGATGGCGATTCTAGCTGCTTGCAAGAAGAGCATCACAGTAGATGCCACTGCCAAGCCCTTCTTCGAATGAGTCAGGGTACATTTTTGAATCCGACAAACCATTTTCTGAGATCCAGACAGTCATTTTCTCAACACATTCTAGTCGAGCATCTGGTCACTTCTGGACACCAATCTCACAAAATCCATGACCTTCCACCCCCAAAGAGATGGCCGACCCGAAGTTGTAAATCGAATGATTGTGCATATCCTTCGCATGTATAATTCAAAGCACCCTCATACATGGGATGAGAGACTTACCTATGTCCAACATAGCTACAACCGAGCCCTTCATAGCTCAATCGACCACATCCCCTTTCAGGTGGGGTTGGGATTCCAACCATTGGGTCCCATAGATGTTTCACTTCCCCTTGCGGTCACCTTGACCAACTAATCTCCTTCTCCAACTGATGCTGACAAAGCCACCCAGTTCATTGAGCGGATCCAACACATCTGGCAATAGGTTCAGGATATCCTACAAAAGTCTAATGACAAGTACAAGTAGCACCATGATCCACATCGGGTGCCACATAAGTTTTAGGTGGGCGACAAAGTTTGGTTGCACTTGCAGAAAGAACACCTTGATTTCGAGCATCGAGAGAGTTCTCACAGGGAAATATCTGGCTCTGGGGGCGGAAGGTCGTGGATTTGGTGAGATTGGTGTCCAGAAGTGACCACAGGTTCGACTAGAATGTGTTGAGAAAATGACTATCTCGATCTCAGACAATGGTTTGTCGGATTTGAAAATGTACCCTGACTCATTCAAAGAAGGGCTTGGCAGTGGCATCTACTGTGATGCTCTTCTTGCAAGCAACTAGAATCGCCAGTGGAGAAGAGTCTCAAATTCTGGTGGTTGTTGGTAGGTATAAATTAATACCTCCAACACTCCCCCATAATTTCTACTACTAATTACATCTTACATCAATATTTATAATGCCCAATGTTTCTCTCAAATACTCAAATTGGTCTTGTGCTAAAGCCTTTGCAAGTTGCTCATTTGATCTGCAATGTCTCCTCCTTAACGAATACATGTCCTGGTTAGGTCTTTATCTGAGTCATGTCATCATCTTCAGTTTCTATCTTCATATGGTTGGGCTTCCTTCAATGTGATCCCATTACAATGCTTAGAAACCATCACATCAAGTGGTTTCTAACTGGTGCTTTTGGCTGACCACGAACCTTTATGATAGGGAATTTGATTTACATAACACGCACTCACTTGAGTTTCATCCTCAAACATTTTTTGCTTCTTCTTTTTTCACCTGCAAACAACTGATCATTGATGTCCATATAAAAAGAGATCCATCTATCGAGATACATGCATACCATCCACTGTACTCACCAGTTCTCTTGGTATCCTTTTCATGTACATAGTTCATCAATACATTATACTCCTTTAGTCATAAATCAGTCCCAACCAACTCACACTCTGAGATTACTTAATCTCACATTCCCCCCCTTAATCGAATATCTAACTTCTCTAATCACCATCAAACCTAGATACAAGTACACCTACCACCCTCGTATCTACCTAGTGGTTAATTCCACTTCTTGATGCCGCATCCACTCTTTATGCCTAAGAGGGATACATGCTACATGATCACTCTAATCCATGTAGGCCTGACTCAACAAGGTTTACTAAACACCTAGGGAATATAGCTTGCCTTGTCTATGGCTAAGCTTTACAACTTTGGACCAACAACCTCTTGGGGAATATAGCTTGCCTATGCCTATGGCTAAGATTTACAACTTTGGACCAAAACACTCTAGGGTGTCAGGTACATACAAGAAGCATTATTTACTAAATTCCCAAATTATAAGCCCATTACATATAAACCCATTCAATATGCCCAATAAGCCCATTGCTTATTATCACTATCCTATCACAACATATACCAAATATTATCCACTTCTATCCGAAAAAGTGAGTGCACGGGCTTTGTATGCCTCTATAAAGAAACAACGCTGCAAGAAGTCTTCCAACTCCAATTTGAAATCACACATGACTCATACTACCTTTAAAATTTCTTTTGTAAATACCCAGACTAACACTCCAATAAGACATTTTACTTTCTCCATCACAAGACAAGAGGAGAACATTACGTGTTCCTCTATTCTTCAAGAAAAAATTCCATTCTGAACATATCCTGAAATTATGACAGTCGAGGATACCACATCCCGTCCTAAGATTTTGTCCAGCACATATCCAATTTCGATATTGTGGGCATGCAGATTTTTACCCCATGGGAGAGCCTTCATCTTAGCACATCCTTGCAGCATCGAAGCATATTCATTTATGGACAGTATTGAAAATACTAAGTGCCTCCTTTAATCGCCCTTCCTTGCAGAGTACATTAATGCCTTCAACAGAGCTAGACTTCTCCACGGTGATGAGAGATGGTCCTTCGCAAGCTTGTAAAACTAGTCTTCGAATTCGCTCCCTCGATGGTGCCACCACCACCCATTCCTTCCTTGAGTGCATCCTCTCCATACTGATCATAAATATCTCTTTTCTCATGATCACTAAGTACCTCATATGCCTGAGCAAGTTCCTTAAACTTTTCTGGATCTCCACCCTTGTCCGGATGGTTTTTGATAGCAGTACCTCATATGCCTGAGCAAGTTCCTTAAACTTTTCTGGATCTCCACCCTTGTCCGGATGGTTTTTGATAGCAGTTGATAATGATTACAACTATGGCCAAAAGACTCCCATGATTCTCCATTTTTCTTTAAAACCATTGAATAACATCCCAAGCTAAAACACACCAATAATTACAACGACCAAAAACATAGTAGATGCAGCCCGCATGCCCAAATAACCCTAAATGCCAGCCAAAACCTTTCGCCAGAATCTGTGAATCGTTATAATGCACAACGGCCTGGATGAAGGCCTGAACACACGACAACGTATCCTCACAATCGAAGACAAAGGAATCCACAAAAACCCCATCACAGTGAATTTGCATCATCATGGCAGCATCCGCGGGGTTGATATCCCGTCGGACCCGAACACAACCACCAACAAACGACCCAATTGCTTCGTCAATTTCACCAATTCGAAAGGCGGGCAAATCCCGTTCGCGAATGTATAAAGCTCGTCCTCATCCTCGTCCATAATCTGCATATCTACACCACTGGGCGTTGTGGGCGACTCCTCTCAGGATCCTGGGCCCTCCAGTGAGGGAGTGAGCCCAGTGCTATGCTCTGATACCAAGATGAAAGATTAGAACCAAATGAACATGCAATAATGAACAAACACAAATTGTATTGCTCAATTGATAAAACACATACATCCGTCTGGTATTTATAGAGGCCATGGAAGACTCTCGAGCATTGAGAGAGTTTTTAGAGGGAAATATCTGGAAGCGTCCGTGGATGTCAGTGGAGAAGAGTTTCTAAATCTGGTAGTTATTGGTAGGTAGAAATTAATACTTCCAACATAATTGAATAGTTTTTTGCATTTACATTTTATAAGATAATAAATCCATCAATTATTTAAGAATATTTTTTTTATCTTTAATTGTATTAAAATTTACAAAATATTAATAGTAATTTTGAAATCTATTAACATAATATTTATTAATGTAAATGCCATCATTTGCAATCTTTCTTTATTTAGTGTTAATCTTTCATGATCTAATCAATGCATACTTTATTTATTTAATGTTAATCTTGGACAATATAATCAATGCATAGAATAGCATCCTTGCATCCCTTCTCTCAAAAGTTACATCTGTAGGCATCAAATATTATAGGATTATAAAAATGTTTGATACTCGATAACTTTAGTTTGTTAAATTTGAGTAAATAAAATGTTAACTATTTTGAAAACAGGCTATATATTAGAGGGTTAGGGTTTGTATTATTTATAAACAAATTAAATATTTAGGTTGAATTAAATGACATTTTGGATGTTCTTGTACATATCTAATCTCAATTATAATTATAAAATATTTATTATATAAATATTTCCAATAATATTATACAATTGAAAATATGCTGACACAAACTATTTCAATGAATTTTAATAAATAAAGAAAATAAGTGATGGATGGATCTAAACTGCAGAAAATTTCAAACTTATTAGGCCCACGAAGATCTAGGTACACGTAAATTTATTATCCATTTCTTTGTTACTAGGTGACAAAGGTTTAGCTGCCACTGAATTAATAAAAATTACAAAAACCTGGGGATCGAAGTATAATCATATTTTTGAATCAGGTCGGGAGGTCGGGGAAAGGAGGTAGAGGAAGAAACATCAAAAGTTTTCCCTTACTCACATAAAGTTATTCTGAAACTAAGCAATAGCGAATCAATGTTATTTATGTCCAGAGTGGCTACCTAACAGGCACATTTATATGGGTGTCTTCACTGTCCCATAACTGCAAAGGATCTGTGTCTTCACTCTCCCATAAGTTCATATTACCACAGAGAAGAAGCTCAGACCGTGAGAACTTCCAGGAACTTATCCTCACTTTGATGATGACGCTCACCGAGGCACTGAATAGGAACGAGTGGCCACGACCGAGGAGGCCCTTGATATTTTTATTGAGTTGGTGGGCATTGAGCCACGGTTCCTCGTTGACAAATCGTTAATGTGGTCGGAAGCATGGATCGCTGAGGCCGAGACTCTAGAAGGAGGCAATTCAACTATAGTTGATGTGAATAATGAAGGAATGGAACGCGCACGAGATTATTGATTTTGCAGGAAGGAACATGGTACTTGTGTTGATTTGGCGTGTGCAAAATCTAGGAAAAGATTGGTTTGGCGCGCTGGTTTATGTTTCACATGCCTGCAATATATTTTGGGTCCATATGTGATGTCTAGCCTATTGGTAGCTACAATGACATGTGGGAAAAAATGGTGAAAACACTTTCATGCTTTGGTAATGTAATAATTTATTTTGTGTATGTTTTGGAATAAATTAATGTATTGTATCTTATTGAGTTTAGCTAACTCAATAGGGGTATAGTTATTTTTGTTAGAATTAGCCACTCTAGCAAACAAGGATTCAACACAAATATTGAACAAGGATGTGGAAAGTCCATGTAAAATAAAAATGAAGAGGAAAAGCATAAGCAATGGTGATGCCAAGTAAATGGACTTGATGGTAACATCTCTATTGATGTAAAGCATTTTTGAATGCTTGTTGTACCTGAACTAATGATACATATACGATGCACTGGGTGCATGATCAGTTGTACCCAACACCTCAAAGTTTGGTCAAAGTTTTTTTTCCTCGTTATAGGCATGTTAGCTCCCCATGTTTGTTGTAAGCCTTGCTATTCAGGAATACATGTTGTGGTGCACATTCACACATAGTTATCCTTTTCTGCATGGAGAGGATGTGGATCAAGTTGTGGAATAGACCACTGTGAGAGGTACGGGAGTGGCAGGTGTACCCGTAGCCTAAGCTTGATGAAGGTCGAAGAACCTAGAGTCTTTGATTCAATGCGGAATGTGAGATGAAAGAATCTCAGAATGTTTGGGACCAAGTTATAAGTCTCAGAGTTTGTGGGACCAAAGTATGATTAAGGAAGAATTTTATATTTGATGAACCACTTAGGTGAAAAAAATTTCTACAGAAATGGTGAGTACATCGGTTGATACCCATGTATCTCAGTAGATGGATTTATTTTTATATGGTTTGTAGTAAACAATTCATGCATGTACAAGACCAATAAGCAACCAGTTTGAAATTGAAGCCCATAATAATGCAAGTCAAAGGATGAAGATGACAAAAGATGAGGACATAATCTAGATGAAGACCAAGACAACAAAATCCATCTCAAGAAGATATGAAGATAAACATTAAGGGGGTGTGTTAGAGATAATGTTTATCTCAATTTACTATTTAGGAGATTGTTAGTGAGTTGGTTTTGAGAAGATTGGTTTGCTCCTATTTTGATGTGTGGTTGAGATATTGTCTCAACTAATTGATTGTGTAATCTAGGTTGTTTATCTATATTGAAACAACCATGTTGTATTTATATGTATTTGTTACATTAATTCAAGTGAGTATGTTTTATTTATTATTTCTGTGTAACACTCTACTCTCCCATTTTATCATACTAATGGTTCATATTTTAGTTATCACCTCTTTTCATCTATTATGAACTTAACACCATGAAAAAATAATAGAAACAATCACTACTTAGAAAATAATGAAAAATATCATTTTAAATTGTCATTAGATTCAAACAAAAAATAATGGAAACAATCACTAATTGGAGAATAACGAAAAAAATCATTTTAAAATTGTCATCTTGATGATTAAAAGGTTTGGGTGAAGTGGAAAAAAATTAAAAAAACATTAATTATAATAATATTTTTTAAAATTAAATAATTATAAAAATTTGTAATAAAATAAATCATTATAAATTTATTTCAACTTTCAAACATTCAATTTAACTTTGAAACCAACACAAATAATAATGCTTAATTTAACCTTTAGTGACAAGTAAATAAACAAATGAACATAAATGATGATCCTTAATTTAACCTTATAAAGTAATAGATAGTGACAAGTAAATAATTTAGACCAATATTACACATAAATCTAAAGCCACTAAAAAGATTTCAAAAGATAGAGCCACTCGATTTGGCAGAGAAGGGGCAGACGTGGACTTCAACAAGGTACTATACCCAAGTGTCGATTGCTCTAGAAGTAGGAGTTAATTTCACCAACTTCGCATTGTTGTAGAGTTTTCAATGGTGAGGATCATTCTATTGATTCTCTCTCGGATAAGCCAACCCTCTTTCGAGCCATCATCCACCCATGTGATCAATGTCAGTGGTTTTTATGCCAACATAGGTAATGTTGCTCGTTTGGGGTCGAACACGTCTTTTTTTTTTTGGCTTCGTGTAGCTTGTCATTTTCATTTGCAGGTATATCTCATTGTTTTTTGGTTTCTTGTAGCTCGTAGTCTTCATTTGTAGCTATATCTCATTCAATGGCCTCCTTTCAAAACCCATATGTATTTTGTGTGTGTGAATTGAGATTGATCCTTGGTGCATTAGAATGTGTGTTATTTTTTCTAGTTTGATTATACTATTGGGTGGGCAGAAGATAATGAGTTTATGCATATTTTTTTGATGTTTTAAATTTATTTTTGAGAATGTCACACCGCTAACACCAATAGTCATCAACAATATTGAAACATCATGTGCGGGAAAAGAAGGTAGGGATGATCATGATTTTATCCACAATTGTTAATCTGTTTATAAGCATAGGAGTTAATCCCATCTTGGCAAGGGGAAATCAGATGCTTGAAACACAGTCAATAATAGAAAAGAGGGCCCAACAATCAATCATAGGATCAAAGACTTAGCTCTCTCGTTTGGGCTTGACATTGCCCCCATTGGTTCATTATTTGCCTCTCCACACAGTCTTCATTGTTGGAGCCGTAAGAAAGGTTCGGCAACTACTGTATCTTATAGTAGTATTATCAGATCATGCCCAAAATGTTCCATAGAGAAGAGGGATGTAGATATTTCTCTCTTTTGAATCATTGCTTCAAGAAGGCATTTATAAGCACTTCTTTCTTTCATTGCCTCAAAAGATAGGTCGACTGAAGGGTTACCCAAGACCCAATATATTATCTCTCTTATCAAATTGCCGAGAGAGGGGAGATAGTTGCGACTGAACCCCCGATGGTAGGGACAAAACTGAGAGCTGGAGGACCCTAGATGACTTCTTAGAAAGGAAGAGCTACCTACGAAGGGGGAGCAAAGCCAATTTGGAATGCATCGAATTGTGTCAATGCAACATTTCAAGAGGGACAACCATACCACCCACCCAACCCCGCAGAGGGAATGATGTGTCGGAAAGTCATCCTCATGTTATGTTCATCCACAAAAACAACATGGTCTAAATGCACAACCTCAAAAACGACGACCATAAGTTGCTCTTTGATGGAAGGATAAACGACTTGCAAATGCCTTTAGGTGCTATGAGAAACACACCATATGCATTAGAGACTCTGAAGTTGATAAATCCATGAGAACATTCAACCACGAGACCCAACATGCTAGATTTCACAATTTGTGTGAATGAAAGGAGAGCACAATGCTACCAATTATTCTATTGGGAAGGATGTTGCTTCCAGTGGATGAGGATCTATGGAAAAGATAATCTAGGTAAGGACTTAACACCTTTACCTTGTGCTGCAAAAAACATTCATTTCTATAGACCTCTTTTATGCATATATCTAGAACTAGTTATTTTTATGCATATGTTCAATATCCTCATGGTTGGTGGTTGGATCTTGCCCATCCACTGCAACAAAACCTTCTTAGACATATTTTTACAACTTTGTTTTCTAAAAAATTATTAAATAATGATATAGAGAAAAAATCACAAAAAGAAGAGCTTCATCAACCCAAAAATTTGATTTACCAAAATAGACTCATTGCGCTCCCAGACATGCATTTGTCTTGGTCCAGATTTTCTCATAACATCTTCTTTCTTAGGTTCAACAGCTTATAGTCTAGGAGCACCACCTCTTTAGGTAGACTCAGAGTCCATTTCATGGCTATGTTCATAATCTATCTGGTGTTTCCCTTGCATTGAATTTCCTGCAATTATGGCATCAATCTAGTTGTTCTCACAAAGAAGATCTTATACATTTAAGATATTGATTTGTCTGTCTCAACTTGTTGATTGATATATCTATATGCTTTTGAAATTCAAGAGTGCGAGGACGGTGGACTCCATAAGAAGGACAAGGGATGACCAGGATTATGAGATAGGATGATGAGATGATGCAGAATCACATTAAGAAGGTCAAGTCTCAGACAAGAAGGACGAGGGAAGACATGAATATGATGATGCAAAATGAGGATATAGTCAAAGAGAACCCTCTTCATGTAGAGGCGATGAAGACAACATAATGCATCGACTGCAGTGTGAACCTATAGGGTAACCATGCATGTAAAGGCAATGAAGACAACATAATGCATCGATTGCAGTGTGAGCATGTAGGGTAACCATGCATGTAAAGGCGGTGAAGATAACATAATGCATCGAGCAGAATGCATCAACTGCAGTGTGAACATGCAGAATAACCAATAATATAATTGAGTTTTAATCATTTTTTAAATGAATTATAAAACTTGACAAATAGGAAAATAATATTTCTTTCCACCTCGACTATTTAGTCCCATCAACCAAAGAATAAAATATCCCATATTTTAATTCTTTCCCTACTCTTGGGTTCTTGAACCACACTTCTCTGTAATTCTATAAACCAAAGAATAAAATATCCCATATATTTTAATTCCTGCCCTACTCTTGGGTTCTTGAACCACATTTCGATAACCTAACCCAATTTTGAAATTTAGGTTTTATTAATGGAACATGGAAATTAGAATTGGCCTCTCTCAAATCTCTGGATGATCTTTCATTTTTAAAGAACCTAGCCGCATATGAAAAGGCAATACGACAATGACAAACAAAAGTGAAAAAAAATGCCAAAACAACGAGAACCCTAACCGTAACCGCAATCCTGAGGCCAAAACATTAAAAAAAATGGCCTGCCACAGGGCATATAACAGACCTAGGATAGGAAGCGACTCTTCCAACTTCACCTTCTTTCAGAATGTCGTCCAAATCCACTTTCTTTTGGGCCTAGGATCGATGGTAAACTTTCTGCAGAATTACATCAAATTCTACTTGCTTCTCGTTCAGAATGTCGTCCAACTCCACTTGCTTTTGGGCCTAGGCTCGATGGTAAACTTTTTGTAGAATTACATCAAATTCCACTTGCTTCTCGGCATAAAATTTTCGACACTAAAAGAGATATACATGAGATAGACAATTAAAAACTCCTGGTTAATTGAAACACTAACATCGAACCCGGCTTGAAACGACAGCATTAGCATGCCTGGTTAATTGAAACATTGCCGAGGCGGATCCTAGCATTCTTCACATCCAACGACCACACGCACCCACCCACTATCATTAAAAAAAATTATTTATTTGATATTCATAAAAGACATATACCTGATTAATCGAAACATCTACACGGATCACTAGGTAATGTCTTTCTTTTCTTGATCACTAGGTAATGTCTTCTCTCCTCATAGCGGTTAAGTAACGATTGGGGAGGTGGGTGGGACCAATGCACAATTTTCTAGAGTATAGAATTTCTTAAGAGCTACTCCACCATCATTAATAATCTATCCTAAAAAATGGTATTTTATAGCAGTATTCTTGGTCTATGATAAGCTATATTGATAGCCAAATGGATATCACTTTGACTATGACAGTATACATTCACCTTGTACTTCACTTTTCTAAACTCACTCGATAGACCCTTTAACCAAATTACCTACTTGCTTGCATGAGAGATAGTTATATATTCTACCTTAGTAGTGGATAAAAAAATATTTATTGAAGCTTTCACATCCAATAAGCAAGTCCTTCAAGATCAAAGGCATAGCCTAAAGTAGATATCCTTTTGGAAAAATCACCTGCAAAATCTAAATCAACATAATCAGAAACTCAATCACTACAAACATTATAGGTGATAGAATAATCATTTGTTCTTCTAAGATAATGAAACACCCATTTCACTTTTGTCTACCTGGATTTTCCATGTATCTATTGACAACAATAATTACATGTGAAATATCTAGTCTTGCACAAAACATCACATACATTAAACTTCCTACTGCTCTAGCATATGGTACACAAGACATATAATCATTTTCTTCCTTATTACTAGGACACAAACTTGAAGAAATCTTAAAATGGGAATCCAAAGGGATATTTATGGATTTCATATTATTCGCATTCGCATCGAATCTCATGAGTATCTTCATGAAATACTTCTATTGTGATAACCATATCTTACCGTGTTTCCTTATCTTTTTTTTTTTGTATTCCCAAAGTTTTCTTTGTTGCTCCTAGATCCTTCATATAAAAAATCCTATCCAACAGAGCCTTCAACCTATTGATCTCAACCATGTTTTTTCTAGCTACAAGTATATCATCAACATATAACACCAAGATAATGAATATACCATTATTTGAACTTTTTAAGTAAACATGATGGTCATGGCTCACCATGAAGGAACCAAACTTCATGTACTATTGTCTAGGAAATTGCTTTAGGCCATACAATGACTTATTGAGTTTTCAAACAAACCTTCTTTTGTGATCCAAAAAAACCATTGGATGTTCCATAAATATTTCTTCATCCAAATCTCTATGTAAAAATTATGTTTTAACTTCTAGCTTCTCTAACTCAAGATCAACAAAGAAACTAGTGCTAATACTATAGGAATATAAGCAAGCTTAAAAACTAGTGAAAATGTTTCATGGAAATTAATAACTACATTTGAGAATACAATTCTTATACTATTCTTACTTTGTACCTTTCAAATTTATCATCAACACCATTTTTTCAATTTGTAGACCCATTTTCAGCCAACAACTTCCCTTCCCTTTGGTAATTCTACTAGGTCTCGTCTTTTACTCGTTTCCAAGGAATCCATTTTCTTTCTTCATTGTTATTTTTCACATAGAACTTTCAACAAAATCAATCATTTTGTAATAACAACAAGGCTCCTCACCATTATCAATCATCAAATCAATAGATGAAATATAATCGTCATACATATTAGGATGATTTTTGGCCTAGGTAGATATCTTCAGAGTTGGTTGTGGCATTTCCACATTTTCTTGTATATTTTTTGCATCCTCATTTTCTTCTTCAAAATATTATTCATGATCATATTTCTTGTAGATAGAAGAGTTTCCAACTATTTTTTTTGATTTTTTGGTACTTTTTCCTGTTTCATTTCAACATCTACTATGTCTGATTTTATGATACGGTATTCATAAAATACTTCATAACTACTAATGATGATTTTTTGGGTAGTAATATCTCAAAATATGTATCCCTTAACTCCATCACCATAACCATAAAATATATACTTCTTTGATTTGGGGTCCAAATTAGAACACTGATCTTTCAATCCAAAAAATGACTTGTCCAAAACTCTTCAGGAATATTACAATCTATTCCAACTGATGGAAACTAATTTACTATATATCAAGTTCTAGTGATTTCTTTATCCCACAACTCTTGATGCAACTTGGAATTACTATGGATGCTCCTTGCTCTCTCTAGAAGAGTCATGTTTATGCATTCAACCACGCCATTTTCTTAAGGAGCATAAACTATGGTTTCATTCCTTTTGATCCTATCTTCCTTGAAATAATTTTTAAATTCCAAAGATGGGATCTCACCTCCATTAATTGTTCTTAAACACACGACTAACCTGGCAATTCTCTTCTCAAACAAAACTCTAAATTACTTAAACACATTAAACACATCAGTTTCTCTTTTGAGAATATAGTCCCACACATTTATAGAGTAATCATTTATCAACATTACAAAGTATTAGGATCCTCTAAAATAAATTTTAAGGGACAACTCTCAAACATATGAATGAATATAATCCACAATACCCTTTCTTCTCTGACTGCCTGTTTTGAACTTGTATCTACATTGCTTCAAGAAAAACAATTCTTCTACAAATTCAAATTCAAATATTATAAATATGGAAGTAAATTACAATTTATAAGTGACTTTAGCCATTTCTCCCTCATATGTCCAAGTCACTAATATCATAAATGAGTAGATATATTTGCTTCTTTAGATACAACCATGTTTCGTTTATTTTGGTACTCCCTTCTAACTTGTAAAGGTTCCCAATATTTCTATCCCTCATTACCACCAAAACACCCTTGCGTGACAAAACAACACTCTAACTGACTGAACTATTTCCCCACTCCCAAAAATTTATCTCATGTACTTGACTGTATTTATTATTAAGAGAGGGCCTCTTTATTAGTGAGCGAAAGGAGGTCCAACCAAGTAATGTGGATTGATATCTGAAAAGCAACAAGTGGAAGGATTTAGGCTATTCCGTAGTGAAGTAAGTAAATGGTGAGTTGGTGGGATGAATGTAGGTAGCAGGAACCTTGAACCATCAGTTGTTTTTCCCACCCAGGCTACACTATAATGGGAAGGGTATCAAAGTATTGGCGGATCCCCCTATTTCTTAGAACCGCTTTTCACTAAGCTGAGTGAAAATTAATTATAAGGTTAGTCCAGATGAAGACCTTACCTTGTTGTAATGTGATTATAGAAAATATGTTCCTTTCCATGCCATAACGTGGGATTATTATAGTTTTTTAATCCCACTATTACTCTCTTTACTTGTCCTTACCCGTGGCTAGCCTAACCCTGGCTAATTTTTCCATCTCTGATCAAATAGCAAGGGCATGCCATATATTTATGTGCTTATTATACATAATTACTTAAAAAAATGGTAGTCACATATCTTCAGTTTTCAATTCTCTAACCTGAATTGTGAATTTATAACCTACATAATCCAAAACTACCAAGGAAATTATTATTATTTTTTAGTTGTGGTTGATATATTATCTTTATGAATATCCATACAATACCATTGAAAATTTTAATATTGATGCTCCCAATACCAAGAATCTTACAAGAAGAACAATACAACCATCAATAGCTTGGTAAGAAGAAAATCAACTCCTATGTGGACATATATGATATGAAGCACTAGAATCTGATAATTATTCTTCATGATGTCATGAGGTATTAAAAAAATATAGTACTTCATCAACCATAAATAAAATCATCTCCCGAGGGAACCTAGGAATGGCCATGCCCTTATCTGTTGCTGAGGTTGCGTACAGTATTGTCCAGCAAGTCTCGACCAACCCTGATCCAGCTCCCCCACATGAGCTAGATCTTGTTCTCGATCTTATTAGGCTCAAGACTTTCTCGCTTCTCACGACCCTTTGGACTTAGTCTTTCTCTCTGACGAGGTGTCCCTGGAGGTAATGATTGGGCCAGACAGACCTTGGGATGATCTACAACATATATCTTATTTCTTACCCGAGATCAAGAGAATAGAGGCAGAGAGTTCATCATGACCATGAACAAATATGTCCCTTGTCCTATTAATCATCTGGATATGCTTGGAATATATTTCAAGGGAAGTATGGAAAGTATCATTGAAATGATTCCTATTGATATCTCTAGACCCCTGGCATCGTGGAAAATGTCTTCGTTGGAGCGGATTTTTCTCCCGAAGAGATTCATATATACACTGAATTGTTTAAAGAATTATGTGATGTTTTTTCCTGGTCTTATGAGGAGATTCCAGGCATTGGTCCATGTATTTTTGAACATGAAACCATGACTTCCCCTGATTTCAAACCTGTTTGATAGAAGCTTCGCCTAGTCAATCCTCGCAAAGAAGTGATGATAAAGGATGAAGTAGAGAAACTTATCAAGGATGGCTTCATATACCCTGTGCAATATATGGAATAGGTATCAAACCTTGTTCATATCAACAAGAAACAAGGTACCATCCACGTATATATGGACTTCTGCGACCTAAAAAAAGCTTGTCCGAAAGACAAATTTTCAACCCCATTTATTGACCAAATCGTCAATGAATGCGTGGGTTGTGAGGTATTTTCATTCATGGATGTTTTTTCCGAGTACTATCAATTTCAGATCAATCCCAACGACCAATATAAAATGAATTTTATTTGTCGTTGGGGTACATTCGCGTTTAAAAAAAATCATTTTTTCCTTAAGAATGATGGAGCCACTTTTCAACGTCCATGTCGTTTTCTTTTCACGAAATAAAATAAATATTCGAGGCATATTTGGTTGATTTGGAATCATGTTCTTGTTAGAGATTTGATCATCCTTCCCATTTATGACTTATATTTGAGAGGTGTCGCTACTATCAGATTCGCTTGAATCCAAACATGTGTAGTTTTTCTCTAACATCGGGATGCTTATTAGGTTTCATATGTCAACAAAATGGATCATAGTCAATCCTCTTAAGGTTGAGGTAATAGTTCAATTGCCTCCCCCACAAAAAATCCCTCAACTTTAGAGTCTACAAGGGAAATCCAATTTTCTTCGGTGTTTTGTTGCCAATTATGATGAGATCACTAAAGGGTTTATGTGTCTTTTAGAAAAAGGGGTCCCATTTTGTTGGGGTGAAACAACTAAACTCTCTTTCGAATTGTTGAAACGTGCCTTGATGTTTTCCCCTCTGCAGAGTCTTCTAGATTATGGAAAGGATTTATTTTTGTATTTGTCTGCCCCAAAGTCGACCATTGGCATGGTCTTGGTCCAAGAGGGTGACAAGATCAAATAACATGTTATTTATTATCTTAGTCGAGGCCTGGTTGGACCGGAACTCAACTATACGTATGTTGATAAACTAGATTTGACAGATGTCCATGATATCCAATGGTTTTGTCATTATATATTACTTTGCAAGACCACTGTCGTTGTCGTTGTGAACCCTTTCCAGTATCTGTTGACACAATAGGTCATCGACAGGAAAATTATTCGATGGATAGTTATCCTACAAAATTTTGACTTGGATTTTGTTTCGGAGAAATACAAAAATTCCTTGGTATTTGACGAAATAATCTCGGAAATTTCGGTCGAAAGTGGTGATATTTCTCCCGAAGATTCACCTATCAATGAAGATATTTTTCTTATTGCATATTCAGACCCCTAGTATGGATATATACTTGTGTATCTTCAGAATTTTAAATTCCCTTCTTCTGTTTCTTGTGATGAGGGTCAACCAGTACGTCACCAAGCACGGAAGTATCTTATCCTCGATGACACTTTATATTGTCGAGGAGTGGATTGCATCCTCCGTCGATGCCTAAACCATGAAGAAGCAGATCTTTTTTTAAACGAATGTCACACCAAAGCACGTGGAAGTCATCTGTCTGGGTTGGAAACAACCCAAAATATTCTACGTGGTGGATAATTTTGGTCCTCGTTAATCAAAGATTGTGTAGAGGTAGTTAAGAAGTGTCACCCATGCCAGATCTTCTCTTGGAATATGTGGGTGTAGCCAGCTCCTAAGTTCCTAGTTATTGTTTTAGGTCCATTCACCAAGTGGGGAATTGATTTCCCTACACATCACCCAGTTTCTGCCAGGGGTCATCGCTATATCATCGTAGAAGTAGACTACTTTACTTAGTTGGTCGAAGCTATGTCGATATTTAACAATGATGGGGAAACAACTTCCCTATTCATTTTTAACCATATCGTAGCCATGTTCGGTATTCCAAAGGTGATTTTCACAGACCATGGTAGTCACTTCCAGAAAAAAATGATGTCTGAATTAACATCAAAACTTAGGTTTAAACAAGAACATTCGTCACTATATTACCCACAAGCAAATGGTCAGGTAGAAGTTGTGAATAAGTCTCTAAAGACTATTCTTCAGCGAATGATTAATTTGTCCAAGTCAAATTGGAATTTGATGTTGTATTCAACACTTTAGGCATATCGAAATTCAGTAAATACTGCTACCAGTTCCTCTCATTTCCAACTCATTTACGATCCAGAGAAAACATTCTGCATTGAATTTCAAATCGCTTCTCTGAAGTTGGCAGTGGAACTACTGCCCAACACTACACCTCTTGAGGAACGTATTTTATATCTCGAGCAACTCGATGAGAAGCGTCGAGATGCAGCCTTGGCCAACGAGCCTCATAAACAACATGTCAAGTGTTAATATAATCGGTCCATCTGCCCTTGGATTTTCTCCAAAGGTGATCTTGTCCTAGTCTACGACCAAGAAAAAGATCCCTTGGGGATAGGCAAGTTAAAAACTATGTGGCTTTGACCTTTCATTGTGAAAAAAGTATTAGAAAAGGGTTCTTATCATCTTGTTGATTTCTAGGGTAACACCTTAGCGGAGCCTAGAAATGGGCTCTACCTTAAGAAGTATTACGCTTAGGTCGGTCGCCTGATCATGACTTCTTGTATATCTGTATAGTTTGTTTTATATATTTTTGTCTTTTTTTTTGTGGACGTGTAGTCATTATGTTTTATTTTCACTATGGTAGATGTCAAGTGAATCTAATGTCTATGTTGGGTTCGCAGACAGTGCTAGATGACACACTCGGAGGATTTCTTCTACAACTTGGCTGATTTTTACACCTTGTGGTCATTTGATGTATTTGTGAGGTATTTGTTTAGGAGAAGTAACCAATAATGTTGTTGAGTACAATGAAGTGATAGAATTACTACGTGATTCATTGTCACATGCTATTTCTCACCTCGAGGTTTATTTCGATGCTCAACTGTTCATGTCCCAATTAAATGTTGTATATCGCATTTACGATCCCACTCTTCACCAGAGATTCCTTACGGTACGTCTCGCAGAATGCTATTTTGATTATATTACTTATATTCATGTTCCTAGGAGATGTTATCAACTAATTGATACTTTGGCTAATCAAGTATTAGATTGGCATGTTGCCCACATATAAAAGTAAAATGCACACATACACAAGTAAATACATTTTTAAAAAATGTTCATCCATAAGACATAAAAGATGTATATATAATATATCTAAAATATAATGTCATGAGTACAAAGTGGGCCATGAAGCCTCAAATATAGCCAATATACATTGTCTTCCTTAATCCCTCAATACATAGTACGAAAAGTTCCCTCGGCACATGTATGGTCCAATACTATATAAGGTCTAAGTGTAGATTTTAACCTTGTAAAATATTTACTGCAAACATATTTTCAGTAAAAGAACAGAAAAGATACAATGGCAAATACAAACATTACACAGAGATTTTTCCCCTGGAAACCCTAACCAGGAAAACCGACATCTTCTATATTCATTCATCGTGATACATTTTTTACAATATAATATACATAAAGGAGCCAACGGCATCCAAAACCCGAACCCAATGACCTGGATTAGTCAACAACCCTAATTCCTTAACCAGAAATAGAAAACCATCGGCAAAGAAACCATGTGCCAAAAACCACCTAAATATGTGACACGTTTGTCGAGGCATACATTTTTTTCTTAGGGGCGCTGCCCCCGAACCCCCGCGCGGGGGGGGGTCACCCCCTTGCACCCCCCATCAAACCCTCCTCATGCAAAGAATATAACACATACCCAACACTAGGCCTACTAGCCCTGCAATAGTGAACCACAATGTTCACAACGCATCGAAATAACTAGACCCAAGTCTTGGGCACCCCACTACATGTGGGTGCATAGCCGGGGGAAGATCCTCGATCTCAGCCATCTGAAATGCATGAGTGAGAGCTGTCAAGTTACTCTATACTCGCCACAATACCCTATTATCTTGTTCAGCTGGGGGTCCTCCTGCAGCTGCTAGTCCTCCTACTCGTGTTGGTCATACCTCTGGTCAGGGACGATGCCTAGTCCTGCAAAAGTTGGTCAATTGCACTGGTCCCATGTCTATATCTAATAGATCTTTAAGTTAGTACTCTAGCATTAACATAAAATGGATAATATGTAAAAGTTTAATAACTTAAAAAAATGTGTTACCTATCTCACTTCTCTCCTCGCTAGGGGGCATGGGCATGTCGGGACCTCTCACAAAACTGATTCTTGCATATGGACATTCCTCTATGACGGTAATCTACCGGGTCCACCCGTCAAAACATTTGTCATCAAATGCCTCCTAGGTTCTCCCTCCACCCTGTCTAGGAAACAAAATTGCCCACATGTAGAATGTCGAAAAGGAGGAAATATGCCCCCGTACTATCTCCATCGGGCTAAGACTAGGCACTCTTGAAGAAGAAGAAAGCGCATAATACTGTTCCAAACCTGAAGTTCTTGTTCATCCTCCTGTGATAGCTTGTGAGTTGTTTCTTCATGCATAATTTCACGGGAGGCCTTATGGAGTGTTGCAGATCTTGTGATCTGCCCAATCATGAAGAGTACGATGCGATGGTGGAGGCTGGTAATATTGTGTATTGACACATGATATCCTACTTTCTCGGTACCATCCTCACAGTACATCCCGATTTAGTCCTCCATGTTGTACGACCCTGGAGGCAAATCCCTCAGATTGATCGGTTCCCCCCTCTTATAGAGGCCGGTCAAAAAGTAGATGTCCTCTATAGTTGGGGTCATTGATTGACCCTCTAGCATGAATGCCACTGCATTGGGGTGCCAATACTTTACCAAATGGTTTATTAATATCGTTTTTCCCTCATGAATGGACACTAGAATAACTTCCACATGCCACACTATTTTAGCATAGAAATGGCCCTAATATCCTCCTTGACCAAGAAATCAAGCTCCTCATGTTCCATTTCTCTCTAATGCACATACATCCCGTTGCAAAAAAGTTGGAGAGGTTTAGTCCTTCTTGTTTCTTTTTTTTATCATTAAATGAGGTGTACGCGGGTTGCCTTTAAGACAGTCGTGTATGTACATGGGCTAAGTATTATTTTTCCTCCATACATACGTGGGTTGAGCATGGACAACCCACGTACATAGAGACATGACCCTTTTACAAGGAAGCGTGCCTCCAAAACATGAAATTGAACATAAAAAGATGCATAAACTTGAAAGAGAGGATGATTTGTGCTTACTTGGTCCAAGTGTGAGGGTTTTCCATTCACCGTAGCTCCTTCAATTCATGTTTTGAGGAACACGGTTTTTGACATTTTTGGTTATTTTCCAAATTGCAATCATAAAAATGAGTTGTCCACCTCTATTTATAGAAATGTTTGACCCTTTTTGCCCTAATTTGGTCCCTTTTTTCCTTTTTCTTGACTTGGTAGTTACTTAAGTTCTTTTTTGAGATATCTTTGGGTAGTTCTGATGAACTTGTTCTTTTAATTTGGTGTTTTTCTTAAGATGGGTTGTGCTTATATCATCCCATGGTAAAAGTATTTTTTTTTCAACTATTGCATATAGGTTAGGTTTTCACCCCCTGCATTTTGCATATTGTTGACATTTTTGCTTTTCCATACGATCGATCCCACCAAAGTGCGACACAGATCCTTCGTAGCTTCTTTAGTAGCATCATAATTAGGTGGTAGACCCTATCTCTACATATATGCCCTAGGTAGATCCTTTGCTACATTTTGGTGTCCATGCTACAAGTTTTATCCATAGGCTTGGGAGTCCTTGTTAGTCCTTCCATGATTACGTATTGAAGACTCATTCTTCTTTCTAGTCATCATTCTTGACTTTACCCAGGAGACTCCCTAAAGAGAATGGTTTATTGTCTTTCAAGATCACTTAAACTTTGAAAGAAATATCTGGAGAGAGTTCATTTATTATTTTCGATCTCGTCTAGATTACTTGATAAAATAAGCCCCCCTGGAGTCTTCTTTAAGCCATTTTCAGACTCTCTAAAAATGAAAAGATTGTTGAGAGATCTTGTTTCCCTTCGCTCTCGCCAAGCTCAAATTTGAAGGAACATCTGTCCGACGGTAGTTTTCCCCTTTTTCAGTATGGATAGTTAATTTATGAATAAAGATATTCACTAGGAGCTTTGGTTCGCTAGGAGAGTATTTTTAGGCATAAGTTTAACCCTTTTTCGGGCCCAAGGGACTAAATTTTGAAAAATGGCCATTCACCATGGTTTTGGTTTATCTCTTTTTCAGGCGTTGAAGATTACTTACGAAAAAGGAAACCCCTCATAGTCCATAGTTAAGATATTTTCAGACTCCCTAAATACGAAAAGATCGTCGAGTCACCTTGTTCCTTTCACACTCGTTAATTGGTCCAGAAAGAACATATTTTTAGCATATATTTAATCCTTTTTCCATCCAGTATATTATCCAAGAAAAAGGTATGCTTCGGGAGATACGTCTCACCGGGAGAGTTCTCCTAAATTATATTTTATACTTTTTCGGGCTAAGGAGACTAAACTCAGAAAACCGTTGTGAGTCCATAGTTAAGCTATTTTCAGACTCCTTAAAATTGAAAACATAGCTGAGAAATTTTGTCTATGTCACACTCGTTAAAATGGTTTTGAGGAGACATCATCTCGGTATAAGTTTAACCCTTTTTCAAACCAACTGGACTAGTTACGAAAAAGGAACTCTCTGGAGTCTTCTTTTAGCATTTTTCAGACTCTCTAAACGTGAAAAACCACCGAGCTTACCTTCTCTGGGCTCATGAAACTTAACATGGAAGGGGTCTTGTTGTGTCATACTTAATCGCATTGTGTGTCTCATCCTTCCGTCATTGGCCTAATTCTTGCTCCATATTTCTATTCAACTGAACCTTCAAATCATTCCTTAAATGCAAGCCTTGCAACACTTTTTCCCTTGCGATTTAACACCTTGACCCATGGAGGAATTTTCTCGAGTGTCCTTATCCTACACATGTGTCATTGCACTAAGAACCAGTATGAACATAGTTACCAAATTAATGAGAACTGTGACCTCAAAACGAGAACTCTGGCCCAAAAAACCCATATTTTTCCCAAAAAAACATGAAAATCAACCCCAAATCAAAAAATGGTGCTACCAGTAGCACCATTTTTTCAAACGGGTCAAAATTACAACATTTTTCAAACATGGTCTTCAAAACTCATACAGTAGCACATAAAAACCTTCAAATCGACACTTAAATAAAAAAATGATCTTATAGAATTTTTTATTTTTTTTCAAAACGTTAAATTTATAGATATTTTGAAATCGTATTTTAGCAATTGGTACCATTAAAACCAAAAACGCAAAATCAACCATCAAATTGAAATGAACTGCTACCGATAGCACCGATTTTAAATTTGGGATATTAAAGTGATATTTTTTTAAAAGTGATAATCGAAATCATTGTTACTGCAAAGAAAACGATCAAATCAACCCTTGAATGCTTACTTTTTAAATCTTGTTTTATCGCTCCAAACACAACATAATATATAATGCCATGAAAACAATACATTTAAAAATATATATTCAAAACCTAAATTTGGAAAAAAAAAACATTAAAAAATGGTGAATAAAAACAAAAACTAAAAAAGAATGAAAAAAATAAAAAAATTTCCCAAAAAACAATAATTTATAAAAAAATATATATTTATTTTTGAAAAAAAAAAATAGTAAAAAATCCATTAAAACTTTTAAAAAAAAATGACAAAAAAAAACAAAAAAAAAAATACTAAAATCATGTCAAAATTCAAAAAAATCTAAAATAAAAATATTAACAAAACATTAAAATTAAGAAAAATTCATTGCAAATATAAAAAAAAAAAAAAAATCTATATAACTATATTATATAATAATAATTATTGAGTAAACACTCATGAACAGTTATGTGGAATAGATAATGCCAAGTTGTGTAGAGTACTTTGTTTAATTTTATATTCTCTTTTATATTAAATGTTTTATGAAAACATAATCTTATAGGTAAAAGGTATGCCAATTATATCATGTAGGTTAAAAGTATCGTAATTATATCGTGTATTTAAACATTAAAAGTAAAAAAAAAAAAAGTAAAGTATTTTTAATTATATTATAGAATTTTTAAATGATATCATATGTCATATAATCATGCACCAAACAATTTTTATTTTTTTTTAAACTATTTTCCAAACATTATTTGATAATATTAATCAAAAAATTATTAAACTGAAATTACTAAAAAAATTGTTAGTTATTTTTTATTTTCAAAAATTTAAAATATGTAATGTAATATGTGTTGGCATGCACAACCAATCATGTTGTAGATTTGTGTATTGTTGTAATTCTGAGTGAAATTTAATGTATTCATAACATTACTTTAAATAAAATTTACATAATATTAAAAAGAAATTCAAAATTTCATAAAGTGAAAATCAAAAATAATTAAAAGGATAAATAATTATTCGAAAAATTGGTTTTAAAAACAATTACTCTTTACCAAATATAAATAGTTTTCCAAGTTTTAAAAATGACCTGGGTGGAAGTAGGGTATTAATTAACAAATAATAATACAGATCAATGAAGACATATCAATTATTATTATATAATAATTGAATAGTTATATTCATGGGTTTTGTTGAGTTTTGTTGGCTGGAGGACCGAGGTGATGTTGGGTATCGCCCTAGCCCCCCACCCGCGCAAGAGGGAGAGGCTGGGGCGATACCCGACATCGCCCCGGTCCTCCAGCCAACAAAACCCATATTA
>JASDQU010735729.1:113584-138477 GCA_032191745.1 Picea mariana | reverse complement strand
TGTATCAGAAAATTTAAAATATTAAAAAACCACCTAAAAATGGAGGGGGGTGCTATCGGTAGCACCATTTTTAACAATGGGGTCAAAAACCTGACCCCCTCAAAAACGAGAACTCTGTAGAGTTCTCGTTAAGTTGGTAACTATGTCTATGTTCCATGCCCTTAGAACTATTTTTCTTGCTGAGGACACATGTTCCTCCATTGTAACGTAACATTCTTTAAATATTCTTTTTCAATTTTGTTAAAACTTTGAAACAGATAAAAAAAAAAAATATTCCAAAAACAGGGGATGGGATGTACACTCTTTTTCGGTAGAAAGATAGTCTCCCTTGGAAAAAGCACATCCTTCCATTTGTTTTCCAAGAATTGGGATCTAGTGTGACCTTAGGAAGTTGTTTTCGTTACATAGAGTTGTGTCCTCCATTTCGTTACTCTTCCAAACATATGGAGATTTTGTGGTGCCTCCTATATCGCAGACTTATGTCAATTTTTATCTTTCTGAGTCTCATAATTTTTTCGTGCTTTTGTCCAAGGGAATTTTTATTCAACCTAAGTCGACCATTCTACAGTTTATCTCTTGACTTTCATGAGTCATCCATTCCGAGAATCCAATCAAGTTCGGCTTCAAAGTTAATGAAGTTTTATGCCTAGTGATCGAGATCCTCCAGTCTCTCCCTGACGACATGTCGAAGACCTCAGGGTAGTGAGTCTTATACTACTATTGTAATCCTACCTGATTTTTGAATATCTTGAGGTCATTGCTCGAGCTATGAAGTCCTCATCTCCAGCCACATGCGTCAATGCTTCTTAAAGATGCATATTGTATTTGTATATCTTCAAATGATTTTGAGATGTAAATCTATTGTATATTGCTCACGGCTACACTTTATATAGACATTTATATGACATGGATCTGAAGTTTACTTGATTGACATCCATGATTAGTTCATCTCGAGCATGGGTATGCCTGCCTCAGAGAGATTATCATTGTTTTGCAGATGGCACGCTCTCGAACTATGGTCCTAGGCTAACTCAAGTCCGTACCTTCTCGCTGGTAAAGATATTGCAATGTATTTCAACCATGAGTTGATCTTATAACCTCACACATTAGGGGGCATCTGTTATAGTCCAAAAATTCTCTACCAATGCATACATGGCATTGGCATTTCCACTTACATATTTTTCCTAAATACTGTTGAGGCTTCCTCTTAAAATACTATTTTTTGGAAGATCTACATGTTTTTTTGAATTGATAGCCCGCATACAAACGTGTGTTGCATACTAGTTAGCCCTTATACATATGTGAGCTGCATAGTAGTTATCTTGCGTTTACCTCCAAAACTTGCAAAAAATATAAAATTGCAAGGAATTTGACGAACTTTATGGGCTATTGAGGGTTTCCAACCATTTTACCCATTGTAGCCCGTCTCCAAACTGAATAACCATATTTTTCTCATATAAAAAGAGGTCTTGGGGTCTCATTGCAATAAAAAACAAGAGAATAAGAAAACTCCCCCAAAATCCCTTCCCCTTTCTAGCCCAAGATTTGCATCCTTCTCTGAGTTTTGGCCTCAACATTCCCCTTAATCCCTTTCTCCTAATACAACCCTTTCTCCTTTTCCAAGAGACAAGTTGGTTGTGAGAAGTTTGCATGGGATTGGAGCATTTGGAGCCACGATAGAGGATCCCAGACATGTTTTGCGGAGCGTTTTTCAATGAAGTTTGTAATATTTGTAATCTTAATATTGAACAAAAGAGTTATTTCCTGTCCCAAACATTGTCTATTTGATTTCATTTGATTTATGCATTTATATCCATATATGAATATTGACAGTGAAAGTAGAGATCATATATTTTGTAGCATTGTTTTCCAAAGCCTTTTGCAGGTCAGCTTTGGGAGGAGACCAACAATATATGAAGCTACAAAGTCGAAAGAGGTCTACATGAGCTGCGAGGACAAAAGTTATGCCAACTAACCTTCTTTCCTCTCTCTTGTCATTCAATTTCGACAGTTTTGGGGTAGCTTAGGAGTAGAACTATCTTTTAAGGGAAGTCAGTGCTCTACATGTACCTCGACCCAGTATAGGGGGATTTTCCCTACTAACACTTATCATTCTATTTACTCTGTTTTTTATTAAGCAGGTATATAATAATAAAACCCAATAAAAATAACACAGGCTTAGTTAGAACCCTATGTCACACTTCTACAATGCAATGGGAAGTCAAGGTGTCAAACCCATTTTAGAAGTTAGAAGGAACAATGATAAACCATTGGTCAAGGGTAAACAAACCAAGTCGTACCCTTTGTGATAAATCAATGCACCTAGCTTTACTTCTCTTAGAAATTCGATCCATTGTATGAAGAAAACCCACAGAGATATTATCAATACTTGTGTCAACAACGAAACTATTAGAAAGTGGAAGTTGAGTGAAACAAAATTATAAATGAAAAGATAAAAAAGTTTAGTAAGAAGAGGTGAAAGAATGCCTTTCTGTGTATTTAGCAAGTTCTATATCTTTCATCATGCAGTTAGTAAGACTAGTTTTATCTTGAGATGTTTAATGCTAAACAATGACCCATGATAGTGGTACCCTTGTGATCCACGTAACCCTTTCCATGATGGAGGTATACCTTTTGTAAATCGAGTGGATAAAGTTATGCAAGTATTGATTCTAACTTGTTAAATGGGTCAAGTTATCTTTTTCGTAAAACTATCCTAATTTAAATTTTAATCTAGCCTAACTAATATAAATTCTTAAACTAATTCTAAATTTACTTTATGCCTATTGGTGTGTGATATTTATTGTTGGTACTAACGGGAAAAAGGAAAGACCTTCTCTCTTAGAAGTCGCTTCAAAGAGGCAATCTTTCAAGTTAGCTGAAACGAGGGCTCAACTAGGCCACATGGATGCTTTCTCCTATATAAGGATACTTAAAGAAATGCAATAAATTAAACTAAATGCAAATGCAGATAAAAAAAATAATGCAAAACATAATACCACAGACCAGCTTGAATCCAAATAAAAATGAAGCTAAAAGGTCATCAAAATAATTCTAATACCTATTATTGTTCAAGTAGATATGCACGGAAAGCTATCTGATCGCTTTCTACATATATCTGAATTCAAGTGAGATTTGCATTTGAGCTAATAAATCATGTGAAACTGTAGAAATAGTTCTATATAACAACAAGAATAAAAAAATGAATATGACATTAAGTTGATAGATAACTAGCAACTTAATGCATAATATCAGTTCTAATTCTACCTCTATCCAATTCTACAAGATAGCTTAACAATGATTTTAAATAAGCATGATTTATTCTAATTCAGCAATAGTAATAGAAAATATAATCATACCAATAAAACAAAGAATATTAAATCTCAAAAATGAACAAGAATGCTCAATAATGATTACAAAAATAAGGTGTTCTCCTTTGTTAATCCAACATGTAGCCAATCTTCTACAGGATGAATCCCCTTACAATAGTGCAAAGAGATTAATATCTTTCAGAACTTCCAATCCCAATTGCCAGTCATTCCATACTCTTTTATAATGAAGTTCTCATAATTTAATAATTATAATCTAAAAATAAGATAGTGGTTCCTTAAAATTGGGCCACATCCAAAATCGAATCAAGGCTAAAACAAGACGTTTCCCATATCAATGCATCCAAATGGTTTACAGTTCTAATCGTCGAAATGAATGCTTTTCTCTGATTTGACATATTAGCTATGCAATCCTACCATAATAGATATCGCAGTAAATATTTTGACACCTATAAAAACAAAAATAAATAATATATATAGAAAAAGTGACTGCAGAATTTCAGATTTTGTAGTTACTCTAATTTTAGGAAGATAAAAAAAACTAAAATGAAAAAAGTAATTGCACTCTTAACACAAGTATAACCAACACTCCAAGCGCATTTTCCCTCTTCTGATATGTGTACTCTTCCTCAACGATTATGATTTGATGAATAACTTCCTCATTATGGTAAATTCCTCTGCTTTATTGTTCGTCGTGTGAGTCAAACTGTAAACTTTCATCACTCTCTCTTATGGTTGACTCGCACTCGCACTCTCTCTTATGGTTGACTTCCAACACGATTTGAAGTTGGTCGTAGATTGAAAAATAGTTTATTTCATCAAATCATCTTTTGATTGACACATGTATTAGTATGCCCTTTCACATTTCAAGAGGATTTTCTATATAATATCAATACGTACTATCCTCCTTGATCACGTATAAAGTGATTTTAGTTTCTACTTTTTTTTCCCACACATAGATTGACTTGTTGTTTCCAAGTTCGAACCATGGATTTGTCACCAGGTTATCTTTACAAAAACAAAACATATTAAACGTGGTATAACTAGCACAGCCACATAATTGTGGTTGATGAACGTCGAAAGGCATCTTTAATTTATTAAACCTAATTTTAATATAAACCCTAATTAGGGTTTGTAAATAAAATTTGCTATATCCATATTTGCTATATAAAATTTATTAACCCTGTCATCAGGCATAAAAACTATTTGGGTTAAGCTGCGTACCATGGCTGCGTTAAGCTATGTACCATGGCATTGCATTGTCCCAATTGCTTTGATATTTAGGGTTTACCTTTCAGTTTATATGTTGTCCCGATTGCTACATCTATGCGCCTGCCGCGGTAAAAAAATGACGGTGAACTGTAAAACACACAGAAGAAACGACACAGTTCATAATCCACGCTGCCACAAGCGGCCATACGCATCCGCCCATGAATAATAATTTTTGTTGTTATTTCTTAATCATTGAACGTGGCAATCTGGTGGTGATCAAGTAATTCTTTAATCTTATTTAGTAAATGTGAAAAAGTAATCACATAAACATACGTCTTCATAAATGAGCGGAAGTTAATTTATCAAAATCTCATCCATTGATTAGAGAGGACGACGAAGAATATGCCAGCATCTTCAATTGCCAACCCTAAGATTGAAATTTATGATTAAAAGGTGATTAATTGTGCCCATTGTCAATAGGTATACGCCTTTCGGTGTAAAAATAGAAACTTGAAAAGACATGAAATAAATGCATTTGAAAAGATCTTGTTTGAGTAAATTTTGTTTTTTCAAAGAAGGGAAATTATAAAAATGCATAATTTTTAATCACAAATCCAGGGCTTGTAAAATAATACATTATGCAAATTCCAAAATGTTAGATTGTCTCTATTCTTTGAAAAATAATTTTATAAGATGTGAGTCATTTATCTCAAAATATAACTTTGAATTAATTTATTATTAATTTATTTTAATCCTCCAAAGTGTCCATTTAATTCTTTACATCAAAATTTGATGAAACTGATGAAACGTTGTGATAAGCCAAATTTACGCAATTAGACATAAAACCATCTTATGTAAGTTCATATGAGAATGCATATGATATGAAAACAACATAGTCAAATGGCACATTTCAAGAATGTATGTGGAAAAAGGTGTTGAAATGACAAATAAATATGATACAAGAACCCCACCGCCAAAAACCTAATAATTATACAAGATGTATGCTTTAGGACCTAATAAGGATTGGGTTAAGTGATCTGGATTATTTTCGGCACAAAATGAAAGCAGAGATATAATAAAGAAATATACAGAGATATCTCAGATATCCAACAATATAACATAAATGTATGAGAGATGCAATAATAAACACAGAGATATAGTAATACAATTTCTATTAATGAGCGAAAATGTACAAAGACTGTAAAATTACAGAGTGAGACTCACTAGAATGGTGGAATCTTATCTCTGAGAAGATATGTGATGGCTACTCGCATTCGCAAGAAGATGATCATTACAATGAGGCTCCAAAGGCCTTTTTAACATAAGTAAAATCCAAAACCTTAACCCCAAAAGATGAAAATCCAAAAGGTTTGTGGGCCCTGATGGGGGTAGTTGATACGCCAACTTCATGGGGGCATAACTTTTGCATACGATATCTGTTTGGGGTGCTCGATACACCATCAAAAAGGTCTAACCGAGAAGAGAGATATTTGATTAGCCTAGATAATTTCCTCGAGCAGTTATCTCGGCCCCAAATCCCCAAAAAAGTCATTTAGGGCCTCAAAACGGCCCCGGAAGTTTGGAACCCAAAAACCTGCCGAAAAGTTGCCAAAATGGAAAACTGTTTTTTGAGCCCATGGAATAGGTGGGTGGAAACTGATATCCACCTAGATCAATCCTCCCTCCTTAGGAAGCAATGGTCTCCATTGCGTTGAGTTTCCAGGGGAGAGGTTAAAGTGATTGCTGAATCTGAATCTTGGTAAGTTGCTTGCTTTGCTCGAGACGTCACATTGCTCGGTTTATGGAAGGTTGTCATGAACTTGTTGCTAGCGGGGTTGGATCTTTTGAACCAGTCGTCCTACCTGAGATGACTGTGTGCAGAAAGAATCTTTGTGTTCTACTGCAATCTTGTTGACCTGCTTCTATTGAAAAGAAGGTGCTTGGGATGAGGCTGTAGTGGTTGCAGTATCCTTTTGTTCCCATTTTGAACAAATTGTGAAGAAGATAAATTTTGTAGTATGAGATACTACCTTGCGGCACTGTTTACGTGGAATAGTAGTCAAAACTAGCTCTGGTATTATTTAGAGATGCCCCCCTAGAGAAACATGATGTATCCACATGCTGTATCCACATATATGGCTATCCCAAGCGAACATCACAGACATCTAGTGGGAAAACATCACATAATACCTCATCCTTGAAGGGTTGGATGTTGTATGAAAATCAACACTGATGGTTGACATGAAGATCTCATCCCTGGCGAGGCCACTCAATGTTGTCGACAATCCCAACTGTTGGATGACCTCTACTGAGATGAGTTTCTTCTGGCTTTCGCTGTCAATAATAAAATGCAGTGAGGTCCTATTCACCGACATATCTGAATTAAAAATGTGTTCCCCCTCTTCAAGATCCGTTGGCTCTTCTGGTTGAATTATTGCGGTCACGACAATAACAATGGGGTCTGCATCGTTGATCTGTCTTTTCCAATATTTTCAGAATCACATTCTGAATTAGTGTTCAACTCCTTATCTTTGATCTCAGCCACCAATGACTTTTTTGAGTGACATTCATTGGTGTTGTACCAGGGGATTTTGTGGAAATCATACCATTTTTCGATGTCCTTCTTCGTCTTTCCATGAACCTTCTTTTCCTGTGGCTTAGAATGGTTTTCCGAAAGTTGTTTGTTAGGGCCATGTTTATCATATTTTGGTTGTTGCATATTTTCATACCTAAACTCCCATTTGTTCTGGTGCTTAAACTTCTACTCGATTTTAACAACATATAGATAAGAAAAACCGAGTGATGAGATGTCTAGAAAATCCAATTCAGTTTGGATGTATCTATGTAGAGTATCGTGGTATTTTAGAACCAAATGTCGTTCGGAGTCCTTGATACCTAGCTTGATGCGTAAGGTATGGAAGGTATTGGTGAACTTCGAAACTGCTTGGCCCCTTTATTTTCGCAGTGTGGTTCATCTCATATACTGGTCCTCATAGTTTCCAATAGGGTAATAATGTTCCTTTACCACATCCACAAAAAAATCCCAAGTGCGCTCAGCCCCATATAATACAGACTCTTCTGTGGAGATTTGTTCCCAGTAAATTTCCCACCAATGTTTGACATGGGGGAGAGACTTAAGGAGTGTGAAGGTGATATTTTCCCTGTCGGATAAATTATGGACAAAGAAATAACCTTCTAGCATATTTAACCATTTTTCTAGGGCATCCGCATCTATCTGTCCTTCAAAAATGGGAATCTAGAAATTAACTTGTACCTTGAAAGGAGAGGTGATTGTAAAGTGGTCATTTAATGAATATGTGTTTGTTTCTATCGGAAGGTTTTGAGGATGTGGGAAAAATTCTCCATCATTTTGTCCCTCTGTCGCATGAGAGATTGCTCAAGCAACAAATGAATATAATCTTTTGTTATGTCATTTTTCTTTTCTTTTTCCATGGAGGCTTTCTTGGGTGTGTGAGATCAATTGTCTTAAAGAGATACAAGCTTGAGACACAACTTTATATATTTGGACTTCGTCAGGGACATGCACTGAAAAACGATTAAGAGGAGCCTTCTCTGATACCATTGATCCAGATTATTTTCGGCACAAAATGAGAGCGGAGATATAATAAATAAATATACATAGATATATCGGATATCCCACAATATAACCTAAATTTATTAGAGATGCAATCATAAACACAGAGATACAGTAATAGGATTTTCTATTAATGAGCGAAAATGTACTAAGACAATAAAAATACAGAGTGAAAGACTCGCTAGAATGGTGGCAGCTTATCTCTGAGAAGAGATGTGACAGTTACTCGCATTCGCAAGAATATGATCGTTACAATGACGATCCAAAGTCATTTTTAACATAAGTAAAGTCCAAAAACCTAACCCCGAAAGATGAAAATCCAAAAGGTTTGCGAGCCCCGATGGGGGTAATTGATACATCAACTTCTCGGGAGCATAAATTTTTCACACGATCTTCATTTGGGGCACTCGATACACTGTAGGAAATGTCTAATCAATAAGAACAATTTTCTACTGGCCCAAGTCAATGCCTTTGGAAAACCCTTGGGCCCCAAATCGACAAAAAATGTCGTTTAGGGCCTCAAAACAGCCCCAGAAGTTTGGAACCCAAAAAACTGTCGAAAAACTGCCAAAATGGAAAACTGTTTTTCGAGCCTGTGGAATAGGTGGGTGGCCACATATATCCACCTGGATCATCAATCATTTTTAGATCACCAAAACCCAAAATAATCAATGCAAATAAGCACATGAAACCAAATATTAAAGTAGGAAGATCATTAAACCAAGACCCTCAAACCAAATAAAAGAGAATCAAATGTGACTAAAAGCAGTTTTTTTTTTTTTTTTGATTTAATGGCAGTCCCTTTAATTTTATAAAAACTTAAAAGGGGGTTGTTTTTTTCCATAACAACAAGGAAAGAACCTAGATATGGTAATAATCAGTGAATGCATTTAAAGAAAGGTTAATGTTATAAATGTGGTGGTAATCCACCATTACTATGATTTGGTGATACTATATACATACATACATGCATACATGCATACACTAAATAATATTTCTAGAATCCTAGAGATTGGTGAGTAATTCATGGTCCTTGTAAATGTAGATCACTTAAGCAATGAATTATATTAATAAGAGGGTGATAACAATTAAACACTATGAGTATGAAGGTTAATGAAATTTGAGTCTAAATAAAATAAATACATAGGTAAACATAATAGATCCCCTGGCGTGATAAGAATTCCATATACTCATAGAGACGTGAAGTTACGAAGAAGTTAATATGAACAAAATTCAACATGTAGAATATCAAATGGAAGGAAATAGAGATTAATTTCCTTTGCATGGAACTTTGCGAATGAATTGAATTTGGGGTAGGTACCTTGTCATGCCATTGTTATGATAGTAAGATAAGAGATTAAAAACAATAAGTGTATAAAGGAAAACAAAAAAAAGAGGAAATCTATGCAAATTACTCTAATTGCACCAATAATTGCTTAAAATAACAACAAAAAGATATTTCTTGTTATTAGGAGTCATTATAAATGGTACAAGAGCATGGTTCAAGCACTAGGGCCATATGGGCTCAAAAATAAAAAATAAAAATAGTTTTTATAGTACATGTACACATACAGTCATAACTCTTGTTTAAGATCAAAAGAATTGGCGTCAATCGTGTTTTGCACATATCTGAATGAAGAAAACCAAGCGTCATGGTTGAATATCTTGAAAAATCAACACCAACTGGTCTACATATGTATGTAGAGATAAATAGTGAACAACCTCAGGATAGATGTTTAGGACTGTTGGAAACCATGCATAGCATAAAGGCGAAATTACAGAGAATACAGGAAGATAATGAAAAAGTACTGAAGGCTACTAAAGAACATGAAGAATTAAATGAAATTTTAGTTAAGAACATGACTTAAATGAAATAGAAAAATAATTTAGCATGGAATTCTAGAAATGATAAAAAGGAATTTTTCAATGATGAGTCACACAAGCATAAATATCATCGAGAGTTTAGTGATAAAACATAGCTACTAACTTAAGGAAGTAGTGAGGATAGATTTGAAAATAATACCTTAGAGAAGATTGTACTCAAAACCAATAAAATAAAGTGGCACGATAATGAATTGGTTGGTGAGTTCAAAAAGATTAGACCACCCTGTTTTGTTAGTGATTCTGAGGAGGGGGAAGAGGCTTGGCTTCTGAAAATGGGAACATGTTTTCAAATCTACAACTACTCAAGAAATTTGAGCGCTAGGTTGGTTGTGTACCAAGTGAATGGTAGAGCTTCCATTTGGTGGAAGGATACTAAAACAATGAACAATATTAGGAGCAATGAACTGAATTGGAATACATTAAAAAAATATTTTAAACAAAATTATTTAACAAAAATAGACTTTGACGAAAAATCCAAGTAATTTCATGATCTGAAACTAGGACAGATGACTATTGAGGATTTGGTTACTAAGTTTGTAAATTTGATGAGATATGTACCTTACCTTAGAGAAGAAAATGAAAAGTTTGAATGCTTTATGAGATGTCTTCATCAAGCATACAAGGATAAAATTGAGTTGCTTAATCCTAAGAAAATTGGATAAACTAATAAGGCACACAAAGTTATGTTTCACTCAATTCAAGCAGAGTTCTGAAAAAAATAAATATGGAAGAATAGGAAGTGGGACGTGTATGATCCTAGGAAGAAGCAATTTAAGCATCCATGACAAAAATCACATAGCACACTGGTTAGGCCAAATAGATACAATGGAAAACAAAGTGTATCAGTTCAGAACAATAATAAACCGCAGATTTGGTAAATAAAATAGTTAGGCCAGCTTTATAGTGTTGGGGTTGCAAAAAACTTCACTAGTACCGAGTGTTTCGTCTAAATAAAAATAGGAATATGACAGTACACAACATCCACGAAGAAACAATGGTAAGTGACATGGATATATGTACTCATAAGACTAATGGTTCCCTAGAAAATCGACATGATGATCATCAATCTTCCATGGTGGAGATAGAAGGTATGATTAACCAAAAACTTATTCATATTTTAATAGACCCTAGTGCAATTCTAAGCTATATTTCATCTATGTTGGTAGAAGGTTGTAAACTAGATAAAATTAAGGAAGTCGTTTCTAGTATAATTAGCTACTGGAATGAAACAAATGGTCGTAGAATTGGTAAAAGATTGTACTATAATTAAGGATGAAATGGAGACTAAGGTAGATTTAAACATCTTATTCTTGGGATCTTATGACTTATTGATAGGCATGGATTGGTTATAAAAGAATTATTCTATCATAAACTCCCATGAGAAAACCTTTAACTATTTAGATGAATCTTGTAAAGGAAGAACCATTAAAGGAATACCACGTGGTGTGTCGGTAAGACATATCTCTACCCTATAGTTGAAAAGGAATGCATTGAAAGGATGTGAGATATATTTTTTGCACATATCTGAAAGAAAGGATTAAATGCTTGAAAATATGTTGACCAAAGATCCTATACTAAGGGAATTTCAGGCTTTGTTTTTGGAATAAATTCCAGGATTACCTCCTAGACAAGACATAGAATTTACCATATATTTAGAACTCGGATCTGCACCGCTTTCTAAAACCCCTTACCGAATGAGTACTCCAGAGTTGACTGAACTTAAACTGTAGCTTCAAGATATGAGGGATAAATAGTACATCAGACCTAGTGTGTCTCCCTGGGGAGCACCAGTCATGTTTGTTAAAAAGAAGGACTTAATAATATGATGATTAAAAATAAGTATCCTTTTCCCAATATTGATGACTTGTTTGATCAAGTCAGTGTTGATTTTTCAATAGACAAGGTTTAAACATGAAGTTCATTCCATTTTAGCATTTTACTTAAACCATAACCAATTATGTTGTAGCAACCAAGATCACAAGAAGAAACACCATGCACAAGTACACAATAAGTATCCCGGGAAACCCTTCTCAACAAGGGAAGAAAACCCAACCAAAATCCTTTTCTATATTCTTCAAGAGAAATACTTTTACCACCAAGAAAACCTAGCACACAAGAGGGTGCTTTCAAACCCTAGAAGTCTAGCACCCAAGAGAGGTGCACACTTTTCCCAAGAAGATGTACTTGAGGAAATTTCCAAACTCACACAAAAGATATGATTCTTCAATGGGGAATTTACCTTTACTTATATTAGACTTGACATGTCAACCAAATTGTCTATTAGTACAACAATGTCGACCTTTCTATCTCACAATATAATTAATATTAACCAGATTAATTATCTTTTACATTAATTATTAATTACATTAAGCTGGGGTCGACCTGTACCCTTTACATTACAATTAGGGTTACAAGCAATTCAGACTCTTGAAAAATATAGCAAAGGATAGCATAGACCCAATAGTGTTGTAACGACCCCCATCGTTACGACTACAAGAGAAGCGTAATTTTTTTTTAGATAGGAAGGAAACGATGACAAATAGTTGAACCCCACAACCTGATGACAAACACAAGCACCAAAATCAACAAGTAGACAAGACGACTATGAAATTCGTACAATGCAATAATTTCCTTGAGTAGCAAAATCAACCATACATTAATTAAAGGACGTTGTCATCCCTCGAAGAAATTCTCCCTCGAGAATCCATTCTACAATAAGTCTTTATTATTTAATTAAGATTTTAATTACATAAAGGTCTCACTACCCTTGTCATTTACTAACATGAAGTTCCTTGTAGCCTAATTCAACTCCCTCAGCCCGATCATTACCCTACCCAAACATACAATCCTTACATCAAGATAGTTGACATATCCACAATGTTGTCTATCAACTAGGTTTAACCATGACCATGCAGTCTAACTATAATATCTGACTAAGAAAGATGGTTGGGTAGCATGTCTCTTCCGATCTATAAAAATTCCATAATGAGATCTAATAACTAAATGATGTAGCTGCTAAGATGAATAAGATTTTCTCATTAAGAATAATCGCTCATAAAAGGTTGCTCATTATAAACATAAATATTGTTTCCTTATTATTATGCAGAATACCTATAATAAAATGTTGTCCATGTATTTATAATAATTTCCATTACAAGTAATTCACTATTCCTAAAATTAAATGTCACAGGATTCAGGCTAAAAATCAGAAGATAGAACGTTAGACAACGTCGAAAATAAACTCAATTTTGAAAGAGCTGGCATCAAATCTTTTGTTTCAGGTGACAAATTTGTTTTTATTAGCATTTTACCATTATCTTTAGACACATACATAAGTTAACCACGTAGATAAATTGCTGCATCTGTAGCACAAATTCTAAGATCCCATTCTAACTAGCCCATGACATTATCCATGGTTTCTGAATCCAATACATCGTTGGCACACATTATATAAATACAGACTTTCAAAGAGTAACTCATTATCATTATTATAATCACAGGGTATAATAATTTTCCTATTACACTGCTATCCTAAATAACATAGAAATCAATTGTTAAATCATTGTCATCATAATCAACGCGGATATAAATTCCAGAGAAATAAAAATGCAGTCACACTAAAATCGCTGACATAGAATTATTTTAGCAGTTCATAGGATAGGTTGTCAAGGAAATCATTGTCCAGGTAATATCTTTACATCACCATCATGGACAACCCCCAAATTGTTGTCATAAACTGATTGTAAAATCGTTGTCTGGTTAATAAAGGGCATGCATACTTCTTTAATCCAACGCAGACACACTCATAAAATTGCAGGCAAAAATATTAATGTTGTCATAAAAATCCATGAAACCACGGGGTAAATAAAGAAGTGGTTGGGTAATATGATAAATATACAAATTGTAGTGCTATAACGTCAAGAAGAACCGAGTTGGATGATGGGTAAAACCCCCATAAAAATGAATTGAAAGATATGTAAAAGTCTGACCAGGTATAAGCTAACAATATGTCTTATAATGGTCTTAAATTCTATAGCTTGATATTGCTATTTTTAATTATGTAGCAGTGATATCATTGTCTTTCCCAAATCACAGAGATGCTATGTTACTGATGTCTATCCCAATGCAATGGTAATGCCAGGTAATTTGCCAAGACAACGTGGTGGATACTGGGTAGAAATGCCCATAAAATCACATGCATATCATCCAAAAAAAATGCAGTCATAAACAAGTTCGTATACATAAGTAGATTCGTTGTTATTCAAGGTAAGAACGCAGGAATTCAAGGTTTAAATTCACTCCCATTAAAAGAGTAAAACCACACTCATTCCAATATTAAAAACACAAGCATACAAGGTACAATGTCACTGCCATTAAAAGCATAAATTCAGTGTCATTCCAATATTAAAAAAACAAGCATACCAGGTATAGTTTCGTTGCCATTAAAATCATAAATTCACTGTCATTCCAATATGAAAAAACAAAAGCATACCAGGTATAGTTTCTCTACCATTAAAACCATAAATTCATAGTCATTCCAATATTAAAAACGCAAACATAAATTGCCAAGAAAGGTATTAAAACACAAAGTTGCTACACCAGGAAATGCATCAACGCAGAGGATCATAAATGGTTCGCTGAGGTAATCAATCACAACAAGGCACAAGACAATCACTCAACTAGAAACCATCAACATGGGTAGACGGTTTGGAAAAATCATCCTTCGCTCATCATCCACACACAGAAAAGCATGGCATTACAATCTATAGGTTGATATGCACCGAAGTGACGACTGTCGATTTGTCTCCTGGCTGACGGCTCAGGTGTGGACTAGTGAACTAGGGATGAGGACGAATACCAAGCATAACTCTTTATAAAAATCAACTAAAACCAACAGAACAATCGCATCATTCAAGGATCAAATGCCAAGGGAATCAAGTCAAGAAACGAGCTTAAGGCTATGGGGAATTTAAGTTCTCGGTTAAAATGATAAGTCAAACATTTTATTTACACAATTAAAAGTACATAAATGAAAGCGTAAAGTCAATAATAATCTACCATGCAGAATAAGAGCATGCATACCGTATCCCAAGTCATTTTCTATGAGTCGTTGTCCCGCGTGCTCTGTGTCTCTCCCGCTTCCCGACCGATGAGACTTCACTAGTACCTCCCAACCAACGCTAGGGGTACTCTTCTTCCCCCTTAGCCCCCCAAGCCGCAAAGGGGCCATGCATACTGAACCAGAGAACAACTAGCTCCCAGCTCACCTCGCAAGGCCGAGCTACCACTCCTCACCGAACTAGGTATCCCAACAACCACTAGATAAGTTCGAAAAGTCTAAAATTCTGCAGCGTAACATTACGCATCACAAAGGGGATCCATCATTCTCCTCCTCCCTCCTTTATATACAATTTTTAAGTCACTTCTTTCCCAAATTCCCATTTAATTTATTGTTCAATAATTTAATTCATAAAAAATCCTCTCCATACATGTGTCACCCATCCCCTTCGTTGCACCAGAAATTAATTTCATTAATTATTTAATTACTCCTATTTCCCTGACCCACCTAAAAGCATTCCTAGAATCGCTCCTAGGTGTCCCCATATTCTCTTACACAATTTAATGACTTTCCCCCTTGCTAATGTACTAGTTGAATTCAATTTAGAAAGTTCTTAAAGGAAAGATTCCTTACTAAGTTGGTGATTCTACTTTTTCCTTATGTTTCCCCCTTTTTCCCTTAGTTTCCTAATTCTTTTAAATTTCCCTCTTTCCCTTTTTATCTAAACTCAAATTAGTAAGTGTAGAAAATTATCTTTTTCCCTTTTTCTTTTTAATTAATAAATTTTAATTAGCATGTGTAATAAAACAATCATTTCCCTTTTAAAATTTTAAATCCCTCAATAATTTTATTTTAATAATTTAATTAAGGTTCTTACCCCCTTTTCATCACATGTTTAATGATGATTATTATTGTTTTTATTTTTTACCACAAGTATTACTTTAGACCTAGATTTTAATTTTCGAGGCTGGGCGACATTTTATTAGGGAATTTGTTTTTAAATCTTTCTTATCACATTATTCGTTCTAAGACCATCTAGTTTTATTCACTTATTAGTTAACAACGCGACACGCCCTTTAGAACGCACCAGGTGCTCCAAGGGTGCCACTCGCCTCATTTTGTTTTCCTTGCGTGATGTGCCCTTTAGGACGCACTATGTGCTCCAAGGGTTCCACTCAACTCATTCCATTTTCCTTTCATGACGTGCCCTTCAGAATGCACTACATTCTCCAAGGTTGCCATTCACCTCTTGACTAACTTGGTAGACATCAAAAACCCCTGGAGTCAATACTCCGTCAGGTGATCTTGTCGGAGACTAAGGGCCTCTAATAAATAAGGCCCCTACCTTATTGCATGCCCCTTAGAATCATCGTGAGCGACTGTCGCATTTTTCCCTCACGACAACGTGGGTCTTCTTGAACTAGGTAATCGTTAACCTATAGTTCGAGCCACGATGGGAGTGCTAGTAGGTTGTGGCAGGGCTGTTGTCCACACCTCTCCCTCAATGTCTCTAGTAATCGTGCGTGACCCCTATGCTCCACATGTGAGACTGGTCGGAAAGCTATCATTATCCTACATCATCAAATAATCATGTCAGAACAACATCAATAATCATAACATCTAATTAGATGCACATATGTCATATATAGAACAATCAAACCCCAATAGTCCACTCCCTAAGTCGATCCGGAGTCCAAGGGGTTTCATCAATCCCTCTTCATCCTTGAGGTCCAAAATCCTGCACACTTAGGAAAACCGAGTCAATAGCACATGCTTGTGTCAATATAGCAAAGTAACATGTCATCAATCCATAATGCCTCATAATCATAAGCAAATGCCCAATAGTATAATAATCTAGATCACTTGCAATCAAGTGTCCTCAAAGGACAAGTTCACTCAGTGCAGGAAAGAGCAGGATGTTATAAGTGCTCAGCCACTATAGGCACATCCGTAGGGATTTCCATATCTCTATCTCACTACGTCTCACGGGAGCACCACACTCACTAGTTCTCAGCAACTAATATCACGTTCACCCATGTTTGTCCACATGCACGTCCACTCAACATATCATCTTTCCCACTGCATTACACACGAGACTCATATGAGTTTCATCATCTCAATTTTTTTCTCAGAGGAGGCTAATACATCATCTTCATCTCTGTCTCATGACGATGCTCCAAGCTCATGGGAATTCACACGTTCACCTTTTTCTCAGCCACAGGCACGTCCAACTTAGTAGATATCCTTTCTCACTACGTTACACATGAGAATCATCTCGAATTCTTTTCAACTCTATGTAAGGAGGAGGCCATCAATACATTCGAGTTCTGTCTCATATAGGAACCACACACCCATCTCAGGGGATTTCTCTCAAGTCGACTCAATTAGTCTATATCCTGGAAAATGTCTCATGCAATTGTAATCATCAACACTCCCTCTCATCTAGAGATACATTCTCCATCAGGCCAAGTGTCATACATAAGTACTTCAAACTTTTTCTTGGTTGTAGTCATCAACACTCCCTCTCAACTAGGGAGGAACCCTTTAGCAAGTGAATTTGGTGAATATGTATGAAATCTACTCATGTGTAGGAAGGTATTGCATGTGTAGTATTTTCCTCTGCATCATGTCTTTGATATAGTGATATTTTATCTCAACGTGTTTCGATCTATCATGAAACATCGGGTTCTCAAAGAGATTTACACACAACTCTGGTTATCATCATAGAATTCATCTTATGATCAAGTAAATTTGTCAGAAGCTTGTGAAGCCACAATGCTTCACACAGTCAATGATATATACTCAGCTTCTATGGTACTCAAGGCCATAGAGATTTGTTTCCTTCTGCATTAGGAAACCATGGCACACTTCACAGTATAACAACAACCGTATGTTCTCTTTCGATCCACTGTATTCTCTGCTCAATCTGTATCGGCATATCCATGCAAACCTAATTTCACAGTAGAGGCATATCTCAAGCCATAAATTATTGTGCCTCGTGTATATCTCAATACATGCCTTATTTCTGTCCAATGAGTATGTCTCGACTGATTAATGGATTGACTAGGCACATTCATTGCATAACATATATCAAGACTGGTGTTTAACTAGATACATCAATCATCCAATCAGTTGTCAGTACATATGTGGATCAATATTGTTTGAATCATCATCCCTTTATTTGTTTTTCAAATCCATCATCATTGGTGTAGACATGGATTTGTATTTTGTCATACTGAACTTCTTTAATATTCATTGTATATTTTCCTTGAATTAGGGAAATCTCATGAGTCCTTTGTTATACTTCTTGTCCCAAGAAGTAGTGCACAATAGATGGATTCTTTCATCTCGAAATCAGAGGTTGAGGTTAGCTTGTATCAAAAAACACGGCTTCCTGAGTAAGTCATTAAAATTAGGCTCTCGTCACCAACAATTTTATTGTATAGGTTTGAATCAACAACAACTTTGCTGAAACCCAAACTCCTCAAGAATTCATCTATCTGATGTAGTTTCCAACTCATGGATGGTGGTATAGATGAGAGTGCATATTTATATTGGATCAATATGTCTCATCATGGTTCACTCCCTCTGTTTGTGAGAATCTTCTGGCCATAGTTTTGTATTTATCGATACTTCCATCGACTGTATAGATCCATTTAGAAGTCAGCATAGATTTTCCCTCTCGTCTACGAATGATGTCTCATACTGGTATTCTTTTGTTTATGAAATTTTTTCCATACTTGTTCATCGATTACTTCTCCATGAAAAGGAGTCTCAGAGTCAAAGGAGTGGCTAATGGTTGAAGGGTAACTTTGAAAAACTCTTTTGCTTTATCAAGATGTCCCTTGAGGGACTTGTGTGTTTCTCTACCTTCTTGGAGAGTTCTGTCGACCCTAGGCAGACCTTTTATGCCCTACTGTAATATCTCTAGTCATATCAACTGGAGCAGCTGAATTTGCTGGAATAGTGTCTGTCTTCCTTTGAACTTTTGATGGTATTATCTCTTCCTTATTTTCATTTTGTTTTGACTCCCACTGAGTCAAGTAACTTTCTCATAAGTCTCAAGGATGGAAGTCTTCTTTTATTGCTTGTTATATCTTTTATGTCTTCTTGAACAAAATAATAATCAATTAAATAAGGTTTGGATTCTTATACCATGGATAATGGTCCAAGTCTTGAGGGCTCCCATACTAGGGATATTACCCTTGAACCTTCATTTATTAAGAATGCAATCAACTATAACATTAGATATCAAACAGTTTACCTGGTTTGTAGTCATGTTTAGTTCTATGTTTTGTTTAGAGGAAGTACTTCTCCTCTCTCTTATCTTCATTATTTTTAGGTGGGTCTAGATCAATGTCAGCGGTGGAAGCATATTGTCTTCCCTTCTTCCTGGTTGGACAATTTCTTGCATAGTTCCCATATTTGTCACATCTGAAGCAATGAATTTATGAAACATCTCTTCTCTGATTATGACCTAAGTTTAAAGAAGACTTCTCATCTATGAATGCTTGTCTCAAGATTCTTTTCAATCTTCCTCCTTTCTTTGGATAAAGTGAAAGAGCATGATTTTCATCAGGGAAATTTTCCACTCCTCTATTTCTAAGTCTAATTTCTTCTTAAGTACAGTTTGTCCACAGATGATCAAAGGTTTGTAGACTTTCTCTTCCACTGATAATTTGAAGAAAATGTTCCCAATGTTTTGGAAGGTTGTTGAAAGTGGATAAGACACATTCTCTGTCGGACATGATTTCTCCAATGAATTCTAGTTGTTCTTTAATATATGATATATTCATAAAGAAGATAGGAACTATATCACCTTTTTTTATCTTGGTACTTTGAATCTCACTCTTCAAGGTAAGGGCTCTGAGGGTGTTGTCACTTTCAAAAATTTATTTTAATGCATCATACATTTCATAAGCTATATTCAGGTTGGAAATACGAGGTAAGAGATGATCTCTTACTGAGTAGATGATTATTTTTCTTGCCTTCACATCTTCTTCCTTTCTTATATTCTTCTCTTCATCAATTGATGTATCTGGTAAAGTTTTTGTTACCACATCAAAAAGGTCATATTCTTCAAGGGTGACGTAAATCCTTGACTTCCAGGAGATGAATTTGCTTGCTCCATCAAGCCTATCTTATACTAGAGTTGTGTTCTTCATTTGTTCAGATTTCTTCTCAAACTCTCGCCAACTAGACTTAGAAAACCTAATGGTTAGGTTGGACTAGTAAACTTAGTTTTTGTTGGGATCATGACTGCCAACAATCAACTTTGAGAGTGTCACATGAATTCTTGTTGAGTTGAAAGGTTTCTTCAAGAAGTTGCAGAAACCCTAAGATCAAGATTTTGTAGAACATTTCGGCACCCTAGAAACCCTAGGGCCAAAAACTAAAAATCCTCAGAATTTTACTTTGAAGGTATCTGGAGATGCGTTGAGGAAGGTCATACAACTTGGTCCAAGATTTAGCTTCAACTTCCACTTGTAAAGTGATGAAAAGGATGATTAAGTGAGGGTCATAGAAATTTTTACAGAAACCCTAGAGGTCATACGAAACTATAGAAGGAGGACGATTTTCCCTTTTAAATTCTTGTGCAGGGTTTCTTCAAGATCTATGTTATGATACCATGTTGATTTTTCAACAGACAAGATTTAAGCATGAATTTAATTTCATTTTATCATTTTAATTAAACCATAACCAATTATGTTGCAGCAACCAAGATCACAAGAAGAAACACCATGCACAAGTACACAAGAAGTATCCCGGGAAACCCTTCTCGACAAGGAAAGAAAACCCAGCCAAAATCCTTTTCTATATTCTTCAAGAGAAAGACCTTTACCACCAAGAAAACCTAGCACACAAGAGGGTGCATGCAAACATGAGAATTCTAGCGCCCAAGAGAGGTGCACACTTTTCCCAAGAAGATGTACTTGCTGAAATTTCCAAACTCACACAAAAGATATGATTCCTCAATGGGGAATTTAACTTTACTTATATTAGACTTGACCTATGAACACAAGTGTCTATTGGCACAACCTAGACGACCTCTCTATCTCACAATATAATTAATATTAACTAGATTAATTATATTTTACATTAATTTTTAATTACATTAAGGTGGGGCCGACCTGTACCCTTTACATTACAATTAGGGTTACAATAGGTCTGCCTCTTGAACAATATAAGAAGGGATATCATACACCCACTAGTGCACAACCACTATGGGTACATCCATAGGGATGTCCATATATATATCTCATTGCTTCTCATAGGAGAACCACACTAACTAGTGCTCAACCACTAGGATCACGTTCATGTGTGCTCTTCCACAGGCACGTCCACTCAACATATATTCTTTCCCACTACATTACAGAGATTCATCTGGAGTTCATCATCTCAACTCTCTGCTCAGAGGAGGCTAATACATCGTCTTCATCTATGTCTCATAATGATGCACCCAACTCATGGGAATTCACACGTTCACCTTGTGCTTAGACACATTCACGTCCAACTCAATAGATCTCCTTTCTCACTACATTACACAGGAGAATCATATGGAGTTCTTCTCAAATCTCTGTAAGGAGGAGGCCATCACTACGTTCCAGGTTTGTCTCAAATAGAAACCACACACCCATCTCATGGGATCTCTCTTAGGTCGACTCAATTAGTCTGTGTCTTGGAGAATCTCTCACGCAACTGTCATCATCAACAGTCAGGGAAGATAAATCTTTTAAAAGATAGACTTATGATCATGATACCATCAAGTGAGGATTAAAAAAGAAGACATTCATAAAACTACTTTCTGAACTAGATATGGAAATTATGAGTTTGTAGTTGCCCCTTAGCTTAACAAACACACCTTCTACATTTATGTTCCTAATGAACAATGTATTGAGAAACTATTTAGACAAATTTGAATCGTGTTCATAGATGACATATTGATTTATTCAAGGACTAAAGAGGAACATGAAGAACACCTAAGACTGGTTCTACAAACACTTAGATAACATCATTTGTATGTGATGTTTAGTAAATGTGAATTTTAATAGGATAAAGTCCACTATTTTGGGCATGTAATTTTAGGAGAAGAGATTTCAGTCGACCTATAAAAAGTCAAATCAATCTTATATTATCTATTTCCAAACGATGTGTTGTACATGTGTGATGTTTCATGGGCGTCACAAGGTATTATTGTAGATACATAGAGGGGTTTTCAAAACTTTCCTATCCAATAAGCTGTTTGAAGAAAAAAGGAAATCATATTTAAATGGACTTAGATATGTCAAGAGAGCTTTAAAAAGCCAAAAAAATTATTGACAACAACATCTATCTTACATATAACATACCCACATAAGGACTTTGTAGTCTGTATGAATGAATCATTAGAGGGTTTAGGAGGTGTATTATCACAAGATTATTTTTTATCGCTTATGAATTAGAAAAGTTGAAGCCTCATCAAAGAAACTATGTTAAACATGACCTGCAATTAATTTTTATTATAGATGCATTAAAAATGTGGTGACACTACCTGTTGAGTAGGATATTTCTATTAGAAACTAACAATATCAGTCTCAAGTATTTCTTTGATCGACCAAGCTTCAATTCAATACAAGAAGGATGTTAAGATTTCATGAGTGAGTATATTTTTGAGATAAAACTTATTAAGGTAAAGTAAAACAAAATAACATATGCACTTAGTAGAAAACTAAATGCAATTCTTAGCAGTAACAGACAAACTGATCTGAAATGGAGAAAGTGAAGGTGATGAAAATTATGGGTAATTATGAGAATGTTTTTAGAATGGTAAGTCTATTGGTGATGAACCAAAATTCAATTGTAATCAAGAGGGTCTAGTACAATAAAAAAGTAGAATTTACGTTCCAAACAACACATAATTGAAAAACTTGATACTAGATGAAATACATAACATATTTAGGACACCTTGGTTAGCAAAACACTATAACATCATTGAAGAAAGAGATAGAAGCTATGATTAACCATAAACATATGTCCATTTCAATAGATAGTGTTGCGAGTCTAAGCTTTTTTTCACCTACGTTGGTAGAAGGATGCAAGCTAGATAAAATTAAGGAAGTATTGTTTAGTATAATTAGATAGTAAAACGAAACAAAAGGTCATAGAATTGGCAAAAAATTGTACAATAATTATGGATGAAATGAATGCTAAGGTACATTTAAAAATATGACCCTTAGGATCTTATGACTTACTCATAGGACTGGATTGGATTGAAAATCATTATGTTTTCATAAACTGTTGTGAAAAAACTTTTAATTATTTAGATGAATCTAGTAAAAGAAGAACCATTAAAGGAATACCACATGGTGTGTCAGTAAGACATATCTCTTCCATATAGTTTAAAATCAATGCAAGGAAAGGATGTGATATATATATATTGTGCAGGTACCTGAAAGCAAAGATGAAATGGTTGAAAATATGTTGACTAAAGATCATATACTGAGGTAATTTAAGGATGTGTTTCCAGAATAAATTCCAAGTTTACATTCTAGACGGGACATAGAATTTACCTTAGATTTAGTACCCTAGATCTAGGACAAGCGAGAGAGGATAGATTAGCATACCTTAACTTTGAAGGTTGTCTTTGTGTATCTTAGATGTTGAAGCTCCTGAAATGCATCTCTAGCTCTTGCACCCTGATTCATGCACACAAGCAACAAACAACACTAGTCTCCTTCTTCCTCTAGTGTTAGAAATCGATAATTCTATTTAGATATAATTTGATCTGTTACTCTTAATACCAAATCCAAAGCACTCATGATTAAAACACAAAAAATTTGTGGGAAAACTAGTGATCTATTATTTAACATAAAGAGATTACACCAAGCTTATACCTTTGATGATGATGTAATTCTCCTTTGGCTCCTTGCTCCTTTCTTCTCCCCAACCTTCTTGATCAGGCTAGGAACTATGATTTATGGTTTTTGTGAATAGGAAAATCACCCCTACAAATAAAAAACATAACTCTGCAATTCAGTCTTCCTCCTTCTTGTTCAAAACTTGCCTTTGTTATATATATATCTGTGGAAGAGGCTTGGGAGATCTTCCAGAATTTCGAGAGACCACTAGAGACTCGAATGTTGTGAGTTCCAAGGCCCATGCCACGAAGATAAAACTCATCCCTCGCATATCTCTTCCTAACTCCATGAGTTTAGAAGGTTTGACATATCATCGCCTTTTGCACCATATCTGGTGTGCAATGATTATCATGTGTTGTCTTTTATGAGAGCAGCAATGACCTCCAAAATGGGCCCAAATCTCAAGCAAAACATGTATTTTGGATTTCATCTTCTATTGAACTCCCTTCTGGCGTGTAAGGTGGAAATTAAGGCTATAACAAATGAGTTGTCTATGTGAAGTCGCAACAAACTCACCTCACTTCCCCTTATGTAAAAGAGGAAATTTGGGTAGCACAAGGATAACAAAACTCGAGAAATGTGGATGGAAGCAAGTGTATCTCAAACATTTGGTATAGTGTTGCGAACATAACCTTAGCATACAGACCTTTGGTATAGTGTTGGCAGCATAACCTTGGCATACAACTACTTATGAAAAATGGGAATAGAAGCTCTCATTTATATATATTTTCAAACATTTGGTATAGTGTTGCCAACATAACCTTAGCATACAGACCTTTGGTATAGTGTTGGCAGCATAACCTTGGCATACAACTACTTATGAAAAATGGGAATAGAAGCTCTCATTTATATATATTTTCTTAGAGATGAAAGGGATGGACATGGAACTAGGTCAAATCTTGGCCCATGTCTCATTA
>JASDQU010735729.1:96190-112910 GCA_032191745.1 Picea mariana | reverse complement strand
TTGAAGACATTCAGTATCCAAACTGTTCTTCTATATACTGAAGGATAGTCGAAAGCAAAAATCCGACAGATGAAGGCAAGTTCATAGAATGCATCAATAATTGTCAACTTTTATCACGGAAGCCCCGATGAGCCAAGTTGTCAAATTGTCCAGTATACAAGTGCAAGAAAGATGGTCAGAGGTGTTTTGACTTTATGTGTGTCAGTGGGTAGCTCGAAGAAGAGGAAGAAGAAAGAGCGGAATCCGTGTGATTGCAGAGTGAGTTTCAGTGCTGAGGAAGACCAGATCAGATAGACAGATGAAAGTTCTAGTGTTGTAATGTTTTGTGTTGTATTGCAATTTGTAAAGTAAGCATTAAGGGAGGGTGTTAGAATAAAGCTTACTTTAGTAAGAGATAACTGTTGTAACTGTGAGTTTCAACAAGACTGTTGTAACTGTGAGTTTTCTAGGTTTACTATTATTAGCTAATCAGATCCACTTAAGTCAGTGATATGCACGCTATATATGTAACCTCCATTTGTTTGTTAAGCAATGAAAAGCGTTTTGTGTTGTGTGAATTAATTCTTCCAATCTTTATTTGAGAGATCAATATATTTCTCTCCATGGGACTTATCCGATGGCCGCTACAATCTCAGCCGTTGACTCTTCCCTGACGGTTGTTGTTTCCGAAGAGCTCATCGGCGGAGGTCATGGCGAGGGCGAGGGATTGCTATGTGCAATTTGCCATGATATGTTTTCCATGGGTGAGCCTGCAAAACAATTGCGTTGTAGTCATATTTATCACGAACATTGCATCTATGAATGGTTGTATCTACGACTTCAATGCCCGCTCTGCAGAGACGAGTATTAGTAGCTCTGCCTGAATGTGTAGCTCTCTGAAAGATAATGAATCCCATCAATTATTTAAGAATGTTTGTTTATCTTTAATTGTAATAAAAATTGCAAAATATTAATAGTCATTTTGAAATCTATTAACATTCCATAATATATTTATTGATATAAATGTCATCATTTGCAATCTTTATTTATTTAATGTTAATTTTTAACAATATAATCAATGCATAGTAGAATTCTCGCATCAAATGTTATAGGATTATAAAACCTTTGTTAGTGGATGAATTTAGTTTGTTAAGTTTCGAGTAAATAAAATGTTAATTATTTTGAAAACCTTAGGATTATATATATTAGGGGTCAGGGTTTATATTATCTAAAAACCAATTTAAAATCTAGATTGAATTAAATGATATTTTGGATGCTTTTTTACATATCTGATTTTAATTATGTGGTTGTGCTAGTATATAATTATAAAATATTTATTATTTAAATATTTTCAATAATATTGTACAATTGAAAATGTGCCACCACAAATTATTTCAATAAATTTTAACCTAAAAAAGAAAAAGTGATAAACTAAAAAAAAGTGATGAATAGGTCTAAACTTCAGAAAATTTCAAACTTATTAGTCCCACGAAGATCTAAGTACACTTAAATTTATTATTTATTTCTTTGTTACTAGGTGACAAAGGTTTAGCTATCAATGACAAATAAAAATTACAAAAACCTAACCTAGTCATTAAAACATATTCATATTTTTGAATCAGCTAAGGAGATCGAACAAACTATGTACGAGAAAATTCCCTTATTTACATATAGTTATTCTCAAACTAAGCAATATCTAATCAATGTTATTTATGTCCATAGTGGCAAATTAAGCAACAACTAGTAATCAGTTATTTATGTTCATAGTGGCTCCCATAACTATGGAGGATCTAACTCGTCTAATACAGGGGCAGGGGCCTTCATATGGGTGTCTGCACTCTCCCATAACTGCAGAGGATCCGTGTCGTTTAAAACTGGCACGTTCATGTGGGTGTCTCATTCTCTTGAAGTGATGGGACGTAAAAAATGGGCTCTGAGATTTCATGATATCCCAAAATGATGGTTAAGAGTTTGACATGTTGCTGAGTTCAAGCAAATTGTAATTACAGATCCAAGATTTTATTCTGGGATCATTGATTTCTCTTGCACGGCCATGGACATAATCGATTACTCCCACACAACCATGGACAAAATCTCGAACTCTTTCTCCTGCTTCGTACACCATGCTGCTTACTGCATCATGTCTCTTCTCGGCCGGAATATCCTGTAGCACAATAATGCATCATGACAAACTTAACCCATCACCCATTGCTTTTACAAATCTTTTACCAATCTGAGAGATTTGGGAGCAGTACGATCATATCAAAGCATACGTAGAGGAGCTTAATTATTACTCTCCAAACACATCTTGATGCCATAAAGATGAGAGTGAATGTACACATGTATTTGATCCTCCAATTTGATTCTTGTTTACATAATAGGTTTCGAAGAACTTGTAATATGAGGATGAAGAATTTATTATATGTAAAAAAAAATTAAAAAAAAAATAGAAAAATATAGCGATGTAGTTGCATACAAATTTAATAATTTGTTTAATTTAAAAATTTAATTATAAATAAATAAAATATAGTTGTTTTATATGAATTATAATTGTGTAAATTTTTATTAAAAATAAATGAAAAAATAATAATTTTCATTTATATATAAATTTATAATAATTTAATTTATTAAAAAAATATTATTTATATATAAATTAAAAATCAACATCTAATCTCACAAAGATAAAAAGAATTGCTCAAAAACAACAATATTATTCATTAGTCAATAAGAAAAAATAGATTAGTGAATAAGAAAAAGCTAGCAGTAAGCCTATGAATTACATTAATATAGTAGCTTAGTATTAAAAACTAAAATGGACTAGGCAAACAATACATTTGTACAACTAAAATGGAGGATGCCAACTATACATATATACTAAAACTGAATAAATGCCTAGTTCCAAAGAACAAGGAATCTTTATTAGTCCTTGCCTTTGGCTGCACGGACTATTAGAAATAGGTACGCTGGACTTTTCTCATAAATCGATGTATCCGTTAACTTTTAACCCAAGTTTTTTCTTTATATTTTCCTTTAAGATATATAAGACGCTTTGTCTCGTCCAATTAACATCCCAAGGAACTTTATCTCATTCAAACAATATTTTTTTTCTCTTATTTGGCCTCATATCGAGGCAAAGAGGCAAATGTTGAGTTTAAAACTTAGGAAATGATTCATGTATTTATTACGCCGAAAGGCGTATACCTATTGACAATGAGCACAATTAATCAGCTTTTAATCTAAAATTTTAATCTAATGGTTAACAATTGAAGATGCTGGCATATTCTTAGTCGTCCTCCCAAATCAATGAATGTGATTTACTCTTCATAACTTCCTTGTATTTCTGAATGCATCCGTTACCCTGTTTACTTTTTAACATTTATCTAATCATATTAAGAAATTACTGTAGCACTATATGATTGCCACGTTTAAATGATTAACCTTTCAAATTACCATTTAGATTTCCTCAACTGTCCAAGCGTTTCATTTTCTGGCTACCTGTGCATTTCATTTTCGTCTTTCCTAACCTATCCACGCGTTTCATTTTCTCCACGGATTTCAACTGTCTGCCCACGATTTCCTTAGCTGTCCCACGTTTTCTACAATTAAAACATCCCCTTTTGGCGTTCTCAGCCGCGAAATAGCGGCTGTGCTAGTTTTACTTCTCTTAAACTGAATTAATGCTAGATTTTATCGTGACATTACATGTCTAAATTTTATTTTTTCTCTCTAATGTTTAGTGTATGGATGTTAATCATCAAGTGTTCACTCTACATGGATGTTAATCACCAAGTGGTGTTTGAAGTCCACTTTGTAAACACATTTATATTTACTTGAAACCCCATTCTCATCTAGATCGTACTCCTTACTTAGCTATGCTTTGAGAGATACCCTGTAGTTTGTATGCTTTGAGAGATACCCTGTAGTTTGGATGCAAGATCCTTCGACACCCTCTTGGATGTAGTGTCCTTCGACACCCTCTATAATTTCTTTGTCCATCTATGATTTGCATGCAAGATCCCACGGGATAATAAAGTAAGGGGAACAATGGAGAAATGCAAATCTGTCCTCTGCAACTCGAAGTTTTTCTGCATCCCTTTTCCTATCCACTCTACCTTTTCCAAGATGTTCATCTTCCCACTACCCTTTTCATCGCTTTTCCTATCCACTCTACCTTTTCCAAGATGTTAATAATTGCCACTACCCGCGCTCGCTAGAATTTAAAATTTAACTCATTGTCACAATTTTTTTCCAAGATGCTCCTCTTTCAACTAACCACCTATATAAGAATTTTTAACTTGTTGTCACAAACCAATTTTCTCTATTAAACCCCTTCTGTTCCCCATTTCCAATCGTTGCGCCTCTACTCCAACCTTTGTCTACTCGAAAGGCCTTGATCTTTCATTTGTTGATTTCATCTAGTGATAGGCTTTGCATGAAAAATCGTTCCAGTTTTGGGCTCATAATTCCCCCAACTTTATTCATCTAGTTGGCATAGATAAGTAGAGAATTTCTAAAAAGAACCATATGAAAAGAATGTTGCATTAAACTACCCAATATGAGGCATCCCAACATTTGACATTTGAACTAGGCCACTGCCTGCAACAATTGCAGCTTTGAAGCAAGAAAAAGAATTTGAAAATAGGTATTTTGTCTATTTTTTTATACTAATAAACTTTAAGCCTCCAATTTTTTTTCACTGAATGTTGTCAATGTCAATGCCTATTGTTATAAGCAAAATATGTCCATAGGGATGGATCCGACCTATCCAGCTGTGAAGCCAGTTACAACCCCTTTGGTAGCTCGGCACGAGGCAAAGACTACTCGCACCTCAAGTGGTAATTCGCCTGAGGCGGTAAAGAAGGGGAAGAATAAAGGTGAAAGAATTACAAGAAGTCATTCTCAGGACCACCCACCCTGGGTGTTATCCTTCCTTAGCTTCCTGGATGGATGAAATAGCCTGGGGGGTGAAAATTATAGACAATGGGATGAAAATGAGCATGCTGATTTTTAGGATAGCGAACTAAATAAAGTGGAAAACAAGTTGTTCACTTCCTTAAAGTGTTGGAAATTGTCCCGGAATGGGTCACCGGGGTAAACCGGTATCTTGGGTAAATGACCAATGAATGCTTTAAGTAAAAGGGTATGAAACAAGGGTGAAAAGGGGGCTTAAAAGCTATAACCAAGTACTTTTAAATGGCTGTAAATTGTGAACAACAAGCTGTTCAAAGCTTTCAAGACAAGGAAACAAGCCCAGAATGGCTTGATACCCCCCGGGGTGACCCGGGAAGTGATCTCGGAAAATTGTTAAATCCAAAAAAGGGCTATAAAAGTGGATGGACAACTTTGTAGCAAGCTGTTACAACTATGATATATGGGAAATTATACACAACTTTAATTTTTGTTCATGAGTGAAAAGGTGGACTCACGAAAGGTTCTCTTTTAAAAGTATTTTATTGATCAATTTTTGTTTTTATTGCATGCCTTGGCCACCACACTGTTTTGAAGGTTATCCCAATCAGGTAAACACATCCTGAAACTGTGCCAACTAGTATAAGAAGAATAGTCCTAGCAGTCCACGCTGGTTAGGTTGATGAGTTCCCCATGCAGTTCAGAGAAGTAGCGGTTAGCCACTTCTCGTCACTAGCGCTTTTGGGCTCTTAAAGCCGTTTGGATGGAAGAAGGATACCTGCGAAAAGGAGAAGGCTCAAGACCCCCCTAAAGAGGGTTTTTGCTGAGCTTACCCAAGCAGAGTAGTATTCCAACCAAGCTAAGCCAATCAACTCTTTGACCATGTGGTATTGAGGAAAGGCCACTCGACTTATACTAACTGGACAACTTCTAAGGGGATCTTGATGAAGACTCCCTGGCTTTGACTCTTAATGTTCTATGAAAATGAAATTGCATAAAATGAAATACCAGACCATCCACGTGGCGAGGTCACACCTTGCTTTCACAAGAGTGCGTCCTGGTTACTGAAATTGAAATCTATCTTGAAACTATATACATGAAACAAGTAAATAGATAAGTGACATATATGTCACGGCTAGATAATATGTGTTTGTAAATATCTAAATAATATATTTTTTTTTGTTTTTTGTATATGGGGCAGATCCCTGAATTGTTTTGAAGTCTTTTTTTGCGGCGTTTTGAATATATTTATCTTGTTGATTATGCATGCCCCCTTTTTGGGAAAGCCACCTGTAGATTAGTGAGCAAAAAGATGATACAATGAAAATGTAACAAGATTAGATAATTAAGACATAACAATTACAACATTCAACCCAAAGGAATGGGTTGAGACTTTTTGCGAGCGACAAAGCCACCATATGCATGAAATCCCCAACTAACTCCTTGTATGGGGATTGGAAAATTAGTGTTTGAAATAAAAAAGATGTGATTGTTATCTACACAAGTATTAACCAGATTTTTTGCATGAATTCACAAGTGGATCATTCCAACTACTTACACAAATCCAACATATAAACATTGATATGTATATCATAAATTTTTGGAGTGAGTGAAAGTGATAATTAAAGTGTGTATGAGAGTGATTGGATAGAATACCGATTGAAATGTGTGTTTTTCTTCGCTGCCCCACTGGCCCCTTTGCCTCAAACAGGTCTCTAGGTGGTCCCCAACCACTTAAGAGAAGCAGAATGGGTGACCGGATGTATCCTTGTAGGCAAACAATGGAATTTTAGTGTTTATGTATGGAAGAAAAAAAATGAAATAAACATAATAGAAATTTACATATAAGAAGTATATAACAACCAACTATGATGGTTGTCCCGTGGGGGAAAAATGACCAAAATGATCCATTTTCCTGTTTGGGACAACAAGGTTAATGGTAAGAAAACATAACAGAAACATACATGAATGAAAAGATAAAGCAAACAAGTATGGACAACCAGCTATGAGGTCTATTTAGGGGTTCTCCTAAGGGGCCCTAGGACTCCCAGCCATTAGCTAAGGCTGAAAACAGTTGAATACTTCATAAAATCTGCACTAAAACACATTAAACAAATTAAACCAAGTTGTTAAAAAATGAAACTGAGCAAGTTAAACCCAAGGAAGAAACAACAAACACCTAGCTAACCAATCCCTCCTAGAGATAACTAATATATCAAACATTTACCACTACCCCTCAACCCTTAACCAACAATTGACACATACAACAACTAAAATTCAACAAGTACACACACACAAAGAGCCTTATCCCCCCTTTGTTACTATATTCATCCCCTTTTTTACAATGCCAACCCTCTTATTTATAAAGGAGAGGTGAAGGCTTAGGGTTAGGTCAAAAAAAACTTGTCACTTTTGGAAAAGTGACAAGTGGACCAACCCTAAAGTATTTTTGTCATTTTTTACAAAAGGTAACCTTATGCAAAAAGGGAACCTTATCCAAAAAGGAATCTTATCCAAAAAAAAGGGGATCAAATCAGATTTGACTTGACCCTTCAATTACATAATAGTTACATGCCAAAAGTAAATCATACGAGAGTTTATGTTACAAAAAGTCATTTTCCATAAAATGACAAAGCTTGATATGCCACATCATAATTTACCCTGGGATTTGTGCCATCCCAAATGCTCTTTGACTTCTGCCATGTTTTGCAGCTGTAGGTGATGTGTTTTAGGAAAATATCTGGCCATCCATGGCTGCCAGATTCACCAGAATGAAGGCCCAAGGCATGGGGAATTGCTGAGTTGCTTTGGAGGGAAAGGGGACTTCGGGATTTGGTCGTTGTAAGTAAGGAAACGGATGTTGTTCAGGCACTTTTCAGACCTAATTATGCCCCCCCTTTGCTTCCTATAAATTTCCCTGTCAGCTGGCTAACACATGGCTTTGATTTGGGCTTGTTTCGGTAAGAGGACCCCTTGGACCTGAACTTTGAGAGGCTCTTCCTCTATACCAAACAATCCCAAATCTATTCTTTACTATTTCCATGTTGTATCTCTGTCCACTACATTTCCTTTTCCTTTCGTTTGGCACAAATCCAACTTCTGATGAGTGAGATATTGCCCTGGGAAGGTATGCGGATGGAGCCGGCCAATGGACTGATCAGGGAAAAGATTTGGAATTGGGGTGAAATTCTGGGTTGGACAACAGAATTGACAGGCTGTTACAGGCCTATATACCTGTAGCTGAAATGGGTCTCCCTCACCAGGCCTAATTTGACCTCAGAGGCCCCCAATTAAGCCTCTTTCTCGTGCATGCTTGTAGGGCCAAATTGAGTCCCTGTCGCTCTGGGACATGTCACTGAAAATATGGTCTAAATTTGTTGAGGTGAATGGCATGGGTGTACCATGGTTGTGAGGCTAACTCAATTTCTTTAACTAGTTCTTCGAAAGAAATCAAGTCATCTACTTGAGATGGTTCAACTATGACCGAGGGATGGGATCGGGTTAGTAATCTAGCCAACCCTATTCCCCTAATGGTTTTTGTTGGCTTAGTAATACGCATGATCCATTTGGACCACTTACTATGCAATTCAGTTTGATTCAAAGTGGTGACTAAGAGAGATGTAGGCACAAAAACCTAAACTTTATGGCCTTGGATGTAATGTTGAACTTGTTCCAATGCTTTATACAAGGAATAACCATGTTTCTCTAGTGGAGAATAATTGAGCTGGTGGGGTTTCAAATTTTGGCTCACGAAGGGGATTGGCCTAAGATTTTCCTGATGGTCCTTTTGCAACAAGATTGCAGAAATTGTCTCCTCTGACAAATTAGTGTACATGACAAAGTCTTTAGAGGGATCAGGACTGACTAACAGAGGGGAAAAAGAAATGGCTTGCTTAATGTATTCAAAATCCTGACGGGTAGGAGGGTCCTATTTGAACCGAATGTCTTTCTTCATAAGCTGATTTAAAGGTTTAACTAATTGGGCAAAATCAGGAATGAAGCGTCTCAGAAAATTTATCTTCCCAAAGAAAGATTGCATTTCCTTTTTATTGGTAGGTAAGGGAAGCCTTTGGATTGCTACCACTCTCCCAGGATCAACTTTTACACCTTCTCAAGAGACGATGTGACCCAAAATTTTTCCCTCCATAACACTGAAAATGGACTTCTTAGGATTTAAAGATATGCCAGACCTACAACATCTAAGGAGAACCTACCTAAGGTGATCAAAATGACTACCATGTTCTTTGGAAAAGACCGTGAGGTTGTCGAAGTAAACAACAATAACCTTACCCAATAATTCTCTGAAAGCAATGGCCATGGCACGTTGAAAGGTGTTCCCAGCATTAATCAATCCAAAAGGCATCTTGTTATATGCATATGTGCCCCAACGAGTGGTGAAGGTGGTTTTATGACTATCAGAAGGATCGAGGGATATATGATTGTAACCTGAGAAGCCATCTATAAGGGACATCATTTGAGACCCAGAGACTTGTTGGAGAATCTCTTCCATAGGTGGGACGGGGTAGTTGTCTTTTAGGGACACTCTATTCAAATGTTGAAAGTCGACACACAAATGAATATCGCCAGTTTTCTTCCTAACCGGAACCAAATTAGATACCCATTGTGAGTAAGGAACATGGTAAATGACTCTGGATGCCTCCATCTTATCCAATTCAGCTTTAATTGTTTGTTCCAAAGCCGGGTTGTTTTTTCTTTGCCTCTGTCTGTAAAGTTTCGAATCAGGGATTATGGGTATGGCATGGACTATCGCCTGCATATCGAAAACCTTGAGGTCTTGATAGGACCAAACGAAAACATCTTTGAAAATGTCAAGAGTCCTATGACTTGAGCGACCTAAGAAGGGGAACATTGTGCACCTATATAGACTAGTTTTGGATCTTTCTCACTTCCTAGGTTAATAGGTATGGCTTCTCGCACCTTCCTAACAGATTTTCTATCAATACTAGGCACAAAAGTAGTGGCATCATCGGAATCAAACATGGATTCCAATGCTGACAAACCAGGGGATATTATTCTTCTTTAATTGAATTACATTCCATGTTTCCTCTTCCAACTCATAGTTGATATGTAAATCTTCAAAATCCTCCTTGTTTTGAAGGAATCTATAGATTTGTTCATCAGTATCAAAAACTTCCCAAGAATCGACATTATCCAGTAACGTAGGCCTATGTAAAATTTGGACTTGTATATCTTCAATAGACCTTACAAAATCCAAGGAGAAACAAGAACCAGCCAAGGCCAAAGTATCAACTACGTGGTTTTCATCCCTAGGTAAAGCTTGAATGTTGAAAGATAAGAACTTCTCAATAAGTTCCTTAGCCCTCCGGTGGTATTGTTTGAGGCGTGGGTTGTGAACTTCATATTTACCTCTAATTTGATTCACAACCAATTCATAATCCTCACTCACCAATAAATGGTGTATTCCTAAGCCTAAGGCCTTTTGTAGGCCTTGTACTAAATCTTCATATTCAGCCATATTATTAGTGTTAGGGAATTCTAACCGAAAATAAAAAGGAATTACGTTTCCCTTGGAATCACACAAAAGGACACCAGCCCCGGATCCATTCTTGGATTTAGCACCGTCAAAATCGATACTCCACACCATTTCCTCCAACTCAGAAGGAGGGACATGTACATCTTCCTCAGATAATACAACGTAAGTACCCATACTTGTATCTTGAAAACACACATGTTTCGTATTATAGGAAGCAGGTACAACCTACTCTCGGTACTTTGGTTCCCTCTTAATAACTACTTCAACACATTTATGAGGAAAGGTGAAGTGGGTCCCCTCCATGAAGTAACGACCCTTTTTTACTTCGATGGACCACTCTCTCCCTAAAAGCATGCCATATGCTTCAGGTATATCTGCTACAATGACGTTTATGAGCATGCTCACCTCTGGGGCTTGGTTGTAAGCAATGGATAAGTCTTTAATGTAATCGATGGTTTCTATAGTCCTAGAATCCAAAGCTAAGAGGTCTTTACATGGGCCTGTGCATTCAAGACCCAGTATTCTCATGACTCTCAAAGGCATGACATTGCGCCTCACTCCTGTGTCAACGACAGAGTTATGGAGTATAAAATAAAAAATCAAAACTGAGATATAGAAAGGAGGAACAGCAGGGTCTAAATCAATCACATCGTATGCTTCCCTAGGTTGAACTCTATTTTCTATTCCTGGAGTAAGGGGTGCTTGTAGAACACATGAAAGGTTTTCAAACTGAGAGGGTGTTCTAAGAGCATCTAATAATGTCATGTCGGCAGGAACCTTCGCTAGATCTTCAATGACGTTGTAATACATCGGTGTTGGGAAACAAGGAAGTGGGTTATTAGGCAAGTTTACCTTGTTTGGGGTCCAAGGAACCCTATATCTTGTAGGGGAAGGTAATCTACCATTTGCAGGAAGTTTTCCCTTTTCATTGTCTTTAGGATCACTTTTGGTTCTTCCACCCCTTGCGGAGTGGTTTTAGGGGCCTAGCTCCTAGTCTCTACAACAAAGCTTCCGAAAGCAAGAAGATCGTCATCACAGGGGATAGAGTCTTCCATGTTAACTTGGTCATTTTGGGAGGTGGAAGAGAGTTTGTTTTTTACTGTAAGTAAAGGTGCTTTTTTTCTTTTAGACAATTCCACGTGACGTGTATATGCATAACAATACTCAACGTCATGGAAGTCTTAGAAAAAGTGTCACCAATCCACTTCAGCAGCATGTTGCCTAGGAGTAGGAGTAGGAGAGAAAGGAGGTCTTGGCCTCAGAATGGCAGAAAACTGCATGTCATTCACCTTTCGGTTAAGAGAAAGTATTTGGTTGTTCATGTTCATTAACAAATTGAGTGTTTCTGAACTTTCCCTTTCTTCAATCATTGAAGTTTGGGCAGGTGGAGGTTCATACCGAGGACTCACATTTCAAGGTATATCATTCCTAGGTCTCCCGTTAAAATGGGGCTGTGCTAAAGGTGAAGGAATCATACTGGATTCCTCCATGTTTCTTTCAATTTCCAGGGCGCTAGTCTTGGCCGCATCTAAAGTTTGTGTAGATTTATCTTTTAATATGTATTTCACATTCGGATTCATGGTGGTCAAGTAATAATGGAACAAATTGTTCCCAGATGGTTGGGAAGTAGTTGGGATCCTATTCAAGGTCGAGGTAAAGTGTTGATTAAAATTTCGTATCTGCTCACCCTCATGGATGGAGATGGTCGTGAAATCCCTGAGCAAGGAAGCCACATCATCCGTCCCTTGGAAATGTTTCTTGAATTCTTGGATCATAGTGTCCCAATATGGGATACTATCATTAGGAAGCAAGTGATACCATCTCGTTTCTTCACCTTCGAAGGTTCTCACAAAAATTCTAATGATGACATCGGGAATTGTTATGTCCATAAGCGCTAAGGCATCATAGAAGTTTTGTATATGTTCTTCAGCACTCAAAGTACCAGTGCCACTAAACTTGGGAAGTCTATTTGGGGCATCCACAGGTATGTCATGAAGAGGTCTGGCCAACCTCAAAGGAGTGTCAGGTTTCCATGGCATTGCCATCGGGACAACTATGGGCTGAAAAACAACAGTTGTTGAAATGATGGGAGAAACAACTTGAGGATTAGTAACTATTGTTGGATTAACTAAAGTTTGCTTTAGTAAGGGGATTTCAATAGGATAAGAGGAAGAGGGTGACTCAGTTGGCACTGTAGAGGTAACAATTTTCCCTAGTTTCCCAAGTGCATGTGTCTCACTACTTGTTTTCTTTTGCGAACTTTGACTTCTTGTAACCCTGGGGGACACTGTTTCCCTAGTCTTAGGATACTTGCTCCCTGCCAGCTTGCAAGGGGCCAAGTAAGTACTTTGAGTACTTAGGGGTGTATCACCGACAATCCTACTCTTTCTAACACAATGTAAAGTAACCCAACTAAAACGAAGCTTTGTTTTTTGTTCTTCTCGAAGTGGAAGGTAAGGTATGACAGACTTATAACTTCTCACATGAGTTCGAAATGAAATCGAAGACCGACAAGGTAAAAGGAAAGGAAAAATCGATGGTATTTATAACTTCCAGGTGCAATGGAAATTGCAAGGAAACTGAACTAGTACTAGTACCGAAGAAAATTCGAAAAGGGTCACTGAAAGATCTTATCAAAAGTTTGTCAATGAGTAGGAAAAGGACCACAAATAATTCAGGTCCAATGTTTAGTACAAGTTTGGGATACAGGAAAATATAAAGAGGTTTGCAGTTCCCCAGTGGAGTCGCCAGAAAAGGGTGGGTGTTATAAGCAAAATCTGTCCGTAGGGACGGATCCGACCTATCCGCCTATGAAGCCGGTTACAACCCCTTTGGTAGCTCGGAACGAGACAGAGACTACCCACACCTCAGGTGGTCCTTCGCCTGAGGCGGTAAAGAAGGGGAAGAAGAAAGGTGAAAGAATTACAAGAAGTCGTTCTCAGAACCGCCCACCCTGGGTAATATCCTTCCTTAGCTTCTTGGATGGATGAAATAGCCTAGGGGGTGAAAATTATAGACAATGGGATGAAAATGAGCTTATTGATTTTTAGGGCAGCGAACTAAATAAAGTGGACAGTGATCTTTTCACTTACTTAAAGTGTTGGAAACTGTCCCAGAATGGGTCACCGGGGTAAGCCGGTATCCTGGGTAAATGACCAATGAATGTTTTAAGTAAAAGGGTATGAAACAAGGGTGAAAAGGGGGCTTAAAAGCTACAACCAAGTACTTTTAAATGGCTGTAAATTGCGAACAACAAGCTATTCAAAGCTTTGAAGACAAGGAAACAAGACCAAAATGGCTTGATACCCCCCGGGGTGACCCGGGAAGTGATCCCGGAAAATTGGTAAATCCAAAAAAGGGTTGTAAAAGTGGATGAATAGCTTTGTAACAAGTTGTTACAACTATGATATATGGGAAATTATATAGAACTTTAGCTTATGTTCATGAGTGGAAAGGTGGACTGACGAAAGGTTGGCTTTTAAAAGTATTTTATTGATCAATATTTGTTTTTATCGCATGCCTTGGCCACCACACTATTTTGAAGGTTATCCCGACCAGGTAAACACATCCCGGAACTGTGCCAACCAGTATAAGAAGAGTAGTCCCAATAGTCCACGATGGTTAGGTTGAAGAGTGCCCCATGCAGTTCAGAGAAGTAGCGGTTAGCCACTTCTCGTCACTAGCGCTTTCGGGCTCTTAAAGCCGCTTGGATGGAAGAAGGATACCTACGAAAAGGAAGAGGCTCAGGACCCCCTTAAAGAGGGTTTTTTCTGAGCTTACCTAAGAAGAGTAGTATTCCAACCGAGCTAAGCTAATCAACTCCTTGACCATGTTGTACTGAGGAAATACCACTCGACTTATACTAACTAGACAACTTCCGAGGGGCTCATGATGAAGACTCCCTGGCTTTGACTCTTAATGTTCTATGAAAATGAAATTCCATAAAATGAAATACCAGACCATCCACGTGGCGAGGTCACACCTTTCTTTCACAAGTGTGCCTCCTGGTTACTGAAATTTAAATCTATCTTGAAACTATATACGTGAAACAAGTAAATATATAAGTGACATATATGTCACGGATAGATAATATGTGTATGTAAATATCTAAATAATATAAGTTTTTTTGTTTTCTCTGTATGGGGCTGACCCCTTAATTGTTTTGAAGTCTTTTTTGTGGCATTTTGTATATATTTAGCTTGTTGATTATGCATGCCCCCTTTTTGGGGCAGCCACCTGTAGATTAGTGAGCGAAAATATGATACAATGAAAATGTAACAAGATTAGATAATTACAACATAACACTTACAACATTCAACCCAAATGAATGGTTTGAGACTTTTTACGAGTGAGAAAGCCGCCATATGCATGAAATCCCCAACTAACTCCTTGTATGGGGATTGGAAATTTAGTGTTTGAAATACAAAAGATGTGATTGTTATCTACACAAGTATTAACCAGATTTTTTGCATGAATTCACAAGTGGATCATTCCAACTACTTACACAAATCCAACATATAAACATTGATATCTATATCAGAAATTTTTGGAGTGAGTGAAAGTGATAATTAAAGTGTGTATGAGAGCGATTGGATAGAATTTATTGATTGAAATGTGTGTTTTTATTCGCTTCCCTGCTGGCCCCTTTGCCTCAAACAAGTCTCTAGGTGGTCCCCAACCGCTTAATAGAAGCATAATGGGTGATCGGATGTATCCTTGTAGGCAAACAATGAAATTTTAGTGTTTATGTATGGAAAAAAAAAACTGAAATAAACATAACATAAATTTACATATAAGAAGTATATAACAACCAACAAAGATGGTTGTCTTGTGGGGGAAAATTGACCAAAATGATCCATTTTCCTATTTGGGACAACAAGGTTAATGGTAAGAAAACATAATAGAAACATACATGAATGAAAAGATAAAGCAAACAAGTATGGATAGCCAGCTATGAGGTCTATTTAAGGGTTCTCCTAAGGGGCGCTAGGACTCCCAACAACTAGCTAAGGTTGAAAACAATTGAATACTTCTGAAAATATACACTAAAACACATTAAACAAATTAAACCAAGTTGTTAGAAAATGAAAGTGAGCAAGTTAAACCCAAGGAAGCAACAAAAAACACCTAGCTAACCAATCCCTCTTGGAGATAGCTAACATATCAAGCATTTACCACTACCCCTCAACCCTTAACCAACAATTGGCACATCCAACAACTAAAATTCAACAAGTACACACACACACAAAGAGCCTTATCCCCCATTTGTTACTATATTCATCCCCCTTTTTACAATGCCAACCCTCTTATTTATAAAGGAGAGGTGAAGGCTTAGGGTTAGGTCACAAAACACTTGTCACTTTTGGAAAACTGACAAGTGGACCAACCCTAAAGTATTTTTGTCATTTTTTACAAAAAGTAACCTTATCCAAAAAGGGAACCTTATCCAAAAAGGAATCTTATCCAAAAAAAAGGGGATCAAATCAGATTTGACTTGACCCTTCAATTACATAATAATTACATGCCAAAAGTAAATCATACGAGAGTTTATGTTACAAAAAGTCATTTTCCATAAAATGACAAAGTTTGATATGCCACATCATCATTTGCCTTGGGATTTGTTCCATCCCAAATGCTCTTTCACTGCTTCCATGTTTTGCAGCTATAGGTGATGTGTTTTAGGACAATATCCGGCCATTCATGGCTGCCTGATTCACCAGAATGAAGGCCCAAGGCATGGGGAATTGCTGATTTTCTTTGGAGGGCAAGGGGAGTTCGGGCTTTGGACATTGTAAGTAAGAAAATTCCTGTTGTTCATGCACTTTTCAGACCTGATTATGCCCCCCCTTTGCTGCCTATAAGTTTCCCTGCGAGCTGGCTAACACATGGCTTTGATTTGGACTTGTTTCGGTAAGAGGACCCTTTGGACTTGAACTTTGAGAGGCTCTTCCTCTATACCAAACAGTCACAAATATGTTCTTTACTATTTCCATGCTGTATCTCTGTCCACTACCTTTCCGCTTCCTTTCATTTGGCGCAAATCCGACTCTGGATGAGTAAGATATGGCCCCGGGAAGGTATGCAGATGGAGTCAGCCAATGGATTGATCAGGGAAAAGATTTAGAATTGGGGTGAAATTATGAGTTGGACACTAGAATTGACAGGATGTTACAGGTCTATATACCTATAGCTGAAATGGGTCTCCCTCACTCGGCCTAATTTGACCTCGGAGGCCCCCGATTAAGCCTCTTTCTGGTGCATGCTTGTAGGGTCAAATTGAGTCCCTGTCGCTCTTGGACATGTCACTAAAAATCTGGG